>SCLH01000721.1:96287-130150 GCA_004367855.1 Oikopleura vanhoeffeni | reverse complement strand
GTCCTCTTAGACGAATTTGACAGTACAAATAAATTACTTTGGAAATAAAATTTGTATTTAAAATCAGTTGCAACCCTGTCAAAAATTAAAAACCGTTTTTGAAATTGCTTATTATCGATATAAATCACTATTCATGTTTTCAGCCTTCAAAAAAAATTTAATAAAGTTTAATTATTATCGGAAAAAAATCAAGCTTGACATTTTAAATTGTTTTCGAAAAGAATTTCCAGCTTAATTATGGGCAAATTTTTTTCAAAAATTTGATTTTTGGAAAACGGGAAATATTTTTTTTTCTTGGTCAATTTCAGCAGAGAAAATAAAAGTGCTCCGAAAATAAATAAAATCTGAGCTGGTCGATTTTGCCGTTCCTACCTTAGTATAAGGCTTATAATATAATATAAGCTCACTTAAAAAAAAGTTTTGACTGGAATTATATCTCTTTCAGAAAATCCAAAATAAATTTCTTTTTTAGTTGAATTTTCGTATTATAATGAATTAGCTAGTCGCTAATAGCGACGTCGACTATTAGTCGATAATAAAGTAGATTATGTTCGGGGATAATGCAATTTGACATACCAGTACAGACTGTATTATACTGTATAATACAGTCTATATATTATTCACACAGTACAGGATAACTGTAATCTAATATTCTTAAGAAATTGTTTTCCAGAAAAATATTACGTAACTCCCACCCGCGCACGAAATGCTCCGACCCTACATGCATGTCTGGTCTGTCAGACCAGGTCTGATAACCGTTTTCCAGCCAAAGTGCCTATCAGTAGTCAATATAGACCACACAAATATTTAAAAAAATGGTTTGATTTGTCTACAGTATGTATTTTTTTTAGTGTCGAATAGAATCTCAAGTGTCCGGAAGAATTCTCCCTAAATTATAGACGATTCTCCCGGATATTTGAGATTCTGTTCGACAATAAAAAAAAATACATACTGTAATATTTTTTTCTAAATATTGTTAGTCATTTTGAGCTATCTGAAACCTCAATCAGATAAGTCGTTCCCAAAAAAAATATAAACTGTGTGGACTCCCTATCTACTACTTGGTTGGGAAAAAGATATGCATTTATGGAAAAAGGTTTTATTGTGGAAAAACTATTTTTTTACAAAAATCATATAAAAAAAGCGATAGTTATACTAAATGTGAAGATTGTGGCTATGCTGACTGCAAAACTTTGAACAACAAACAAATTTCAAAGATTGAAAATTTTTATATTATAAATGTTACGGAAAATTTCCTCGGGTAGCCCAAAAAACATTTTTTTTTCTAAGCTCGCAGATTTACAAAATATGAAAAACCTTAATTATGCAGCATTAATTACGCTTTTCAAATGTTTTTATGCAGCATAATACTTGAAATCACTCTGCGAACAATACTGAAATAAAATGAAAATTGACATGTAGAAATCGTTAAAAATGATGTATGTTAGACAATTTTTAAAGAGGTATTGTCCGCTAAAAAATTTATGAAAAAATTGTACCAAGAAAAAACGAATCGTAATAGTCTCTGGATCCTCTCAAAATAGGATCTCCCGCTAGAGAGCGTCAAAGTGGTAAATTTCAGGTTTTTTATATTAATAAGGCTCGACAGTTCATGTCAAATTTAATTTAGTTCTTATTAAGTGTAACCATAAAATGATAATCGGTGATTTTACCAAAAAAAAATTTGATATCTCAGTAGATATTCCCTCTGGAATTTTAAATCAACGGCAATTTTATGATGAGGCTATTATCAGCCACAAGCAATCTATGTACTAATAGTATATCTATTACGGGGCCTTGCGGTCACTTTTTGCCACTTTTTCAGACAAAATTTTTATATAATTCGGCTTTTGAATACGACTCATTCGAGTAAGTTTTTCGATAGCTCAAACTGAGCAAAAATATCTAGTGAATAATACAATAATATTAAATTGGTAAGAATCAGACCATGTTTTAGATTTTCCGAGATTACTGAAATAGTTCAATTTTAAGTTTTAGTTTAAAAATGGCCTGATTCCGACCATTTTGTTTCAATTTAATTTTCTTCAAATATTTGTGCTCACTTTGAGCTATCCAAGAACTCAGTCGGTTGAGTCGTTTTCAAACGCAGAATTATTTAAAAATAATGGCTGATAAAGTGACCGCAGGGCCCCATAATTGATATACGAAGCGCTAAAGAGTGACACTGATGTTGCTCTCTCACGCACCACGTGCGCAGAAAGTTATAATGTATTTCATACTAAGTGACTATAGTTAGACACCCAAATCTGTTCGAAAGATAATCATTCTAGATTGAAATTTACTTATTTTGCGCTCTCTAACAGGAATCTTATTTTGAGAAGACCGTTGAACTAATACCAATAGTTTTTGCCTGGTCAATTTAGTTTATGTACAAATTTTCAACTTACGTTTTTTACTGCACACTACACTCTTACATTTCAGATTAAAGTTTGGACATACGTTTGAAATCCGATTAATTATAAAGTCTATAATATAAACCAATAAGGATCGTCAAAATAATTAAGACGCCAATGATTTTTGACTTGATTTGACGTTCGTACAAATTGAACGATCCAATTGGCTGTAGACTAAAAGCTAATTATGCTATGACCTTGATTTCGGGGTCCTTCGGGATCAGCCTGACCACCGATTTTTACGTTATTTTAAAAATATTTTAACCGGATAAAGGAGTTTTTCATTAAAAAAGGAACGAAAGTTTTTTCAGACCATACTGAACTATGTTCCCTTTAATTTTTTTTAATTCGAAATCTTGTGAGATAGAATTTAACACAGGTTTAGAGATTTATATATTATAAAATAAATTTTTTTTCGGGAAATCGAGGTCTCCTGATTTTTGTCAATTTTCGAAAAATAGGAGAGATATTTTTAAGATTTTTTTTCGATAATAATAAAACTTTATTGACAAAGATTTAGTGAACATTAAAAGAAGATATGAGGCAAAAAACCCAATTTTTTAATGGAACTGCTCAGAAAACCTCAATGTGTGTGACTTAATTTACGTTTAGAACCTATGAAACTAAGCTAATCGAATTCTCATAGTTTGGTACCTGGTCAAAAAATAGTTCACCATTTCAAATTCCACACGTGATAACTGAAATGTTTGAAAATTTCGATTCGGAACAGATAGCTTGAAAATAGCTAGTTTCTGTTTTTTTCGAAGAAATTTTCGTTTTTACGATCCATCATGCTCACTCATAACATTACGGTAGCAGAGGATGACCGTAGGTGGCGTTGTTGGGGCGGAGAAAAGATAGTACTAAATAAGATAGTACTAAAATGCGTGAGTTTTGCGTAACTATTCGGTCTATTTGTGATCCCAAAGATCAAAAGTCCGCAAAAAAAACCCACGGATTATAGGCCAAGTTCACTAAAGATAATAAAAACGTTAAAAATCATCACTAACAGAAGTTAATTTGTTTAAATTCTCTCAAAGATATTTTGAAATAAAATATTTAAAAACCCGTACAAATCACCTTATATAAAAAATCAGTTTTTAAAAAAGTTACATAATGTTATCAACTCATATCCAACCGAAGTCACTCCTGATCTCGAAGTATACAGTTAGTGTAGTTACTTTTCGGACCAGGGCCAAAGTAAAATCAATATGAATATAAAATTACGCTCCTAGGCAAATAAGTGCTATAAAATTAACAAAATCAGTTTTGGGTCAAAATTTTTTGACTATGGTTAGCCTAAAATAATGAAAAATCAAATAATTGTACATTTAATTTAACATCTGAACCCATCTTATTTCCATTTTCACTAGTTTTTGCACTATGGCAGAAAGCCGTTTTTTCTCATGTAGAATAATCAAAAAAGTTGACAGGTTGATTTAACACTTGCAATTACAATCTAACATGATGTGTACCACGAAGTCTATGATTAAATCAACTGCTTCAATTTCTCTCCCCTGAAATATCTAAATTGACAATATTTTGAAGGTTTCAACCGAAAATATATCGAGAAAACTGTTATAATATACTTTTATAATATATTAGGACAATAAAATTAAGGCCAAAAAATGAACTTTAGCAAAATTGAAAATTGGCAATTAAAATCTTAGCCAAAAATGCTCTAAACCCACGAACATACAATCGGAAATGGATAAAACGACAAGTGGCTTGAAAACTTTTTTTGTCAAAGCTTTAATTTCTGTCGATAATAGAAAAAAATAATGCATAACAAAATAGAAATGAACAGCTTTTGTCGTTTTGTTCATGTGAAAACGTGTCGTTTTGTTCATATTTAAAATGTTGCCTAAAAAGCTCTGAAAATCGAAAAATTTCGCTAGAGCTAAAATGCAAGCCTAATTTTTGTAATACTAAGGCGCACCTCTCAAAAAAGTTTGATGGTAATAAGTCAGCTGGGTGAAAATTGAAAAAAAGTATATTTTGAAGAAAAAATTTGAAAAAATTCGTTTTTTCCATACATAGGCACCTACTTCCCGAAAATGGCATATTCGAAAAAAATCCTGGTTTAGGTCATGTTTTCAAGGTTCTGATTGGCCAGCCGACTCTTTTTTGCGTGGTGAGGAGGTTATTCGTCTATTTGCGTACACTTGTCCGTTTTAACATTTTCGACTGTAGATATTTTTGAAGAAACACAAAAATGTGTCGATTTTTCGTGAGTTTGTTGTTCATTTCACTTTTAAAAACGTATTTATAAAAACTGAATTCTAATCGGTTGAAATTTAAACCAAACAGAATCAAGAAAATTGGCCAACTTTTTTACTGCATTTTTTTTGTTTATTCCGAAAATACATAACATTTTTATCAAGTTTTGTCTTTTTTCGGCTTTCGAAAATGGCTGAAAAATGACAAATTTTAGCTGAATTGCTCTATGGCGCTATATGTTGTTTTACAAAACCCTTCTTGTATCCATTTTGTTCTCTACTTTTGTCGAGTTGATTCCTTATAGTATATGAAAGTTACTTAGCCGAGGTTATTTTAAACTTCAATCAGCAACTTGTCAATTTGATTGGTACAAAGTATTTTTTTTTTAATTTATTGAATATGTGAAAACTGGTGATAATTCTGTCAAAAACATAACGAATATCGTTAAAAACCAATTAAACTTAAACTATGATGTTTCTTCTATTAGGTGAAAAATAGTTTTTCAAAACACAGCATGTCACATTTTTGCTTCCGTTCTTGATTTTTGTATAATTTACTATTCGCCAAGCAAAACGTTCAAATTTGGCAAGCACCTACGTGTTTGCCAGATTAAAACGTTTTGATTGACGGATAGTAGATTATGCAAAAATCAAGAACACAAACAATAATGTGACATGCTGTATATCAGCTTTTAGGGTATAAACATAACGAACGCTTGACGGACAAATCTGCCAAGATTTTTTACTTTGAAATATTCTTTATTGATCTGTCATGAGGCAGATACATTTTATATTGAAAATTTATACGTATTCGAAAAGCTTTAGGATGAAGGAAAACCGGTATTGTTTTATAAATTTCATCAACTGAGACTACTTGAAAAAAAAATTCATTTTAGTTTGTTTTTTTTGTAAAATAGAAACTTTTAATTTTTTATAACAATTTAACCAAAAAAACTTACTGAATATTAAACCGGTTAGTAGTCTTAGTTTTTTGACGAAAATCGCTCAAATTTTCAACGCAACATTTAAAAGAAAACAATAATCGCTGCAAATTTGTCTTTCGAGCTCTTTATAAGACTTACCTACTAAAATTTGATGAATTATGAAAGTTTAATAGCGGGAAATTAAAAAGAAAATGATAAGGATAAATTTTTTCGAAAAATATTATTCTCATGTAGCAAAACCAACTTATTTATATATTGCTAAAATTGGCTGGGTTGAATATTGATGTCAGGATCCGCAAAGCGGTCAACAATTTATTATTTTTTTATATTTCACTTTTTCTGGCCTTTCAAAGTGAAAATAAGCCCTTTTTATGTGACTGAAAAATTGACACAAAAAACCATATTTTCGATAGTTATCTGATTATTTGAACTTAAAAGTCTGGTAGTACGAATAATTAAGGTCCTGCCATAATTGGATCAGATAACTGAAATTTTTATAACTTCCAAGATGGAGTTTTCTCGATTTTCGTGACCACAACCCTCTCAACAATAAACTACCGAAGTTTGAAAAATGAATTTTTATGTTTCCGCATGCAAAAAAAATCAGCTTGAAGTATGTTTTTTTAGATTCATAAGCTGTTTTAGAGCTATTTCTGGCGCTGCTTACTTTTAAATCCCAAAAAATGCTTCACGGATAAAAAAAAACTGACTTTTCTGCCTCAAATGAGGAAATCTCCAATTATTTCAGTTTTTCTTTTTTTATCGCCGACAAATATATTCTTATTATTATAATAAATGTTCCCCCAAATTGCACCAAAATCTCGAACCTTTGCGATGCGATGCCATATAATATCGCTACAAATGATATCCCTTTATGACCTTTTGCGTAATCTAAGAGATGTGGGTTGAGGGAGCCAATCCTAACACTCCTAAGACCGCTTCTAGCCACTCATGAGGCCGCTTTCTCTTTTTTTCAGCCCACATCTCTTAGATTAAGCAAAAGGTCATAAAGGGATATGTAACATATCCCTTTGTCACACTTTTGTTACTTTCTCGTCCCTGCTTAGCAAACGTAGAGTACGTTACGTAGTGTGTTTGTAAGTAGTAGGGACGAGAAAGTAACAAAAGTATATAAAGGGATATATCGCCATATCTATTACGGCTATTTTATGCCACTTTTTTAGCCAAAATTTTTGAATAATTCGGATTTTGAAAACGACTCATCCGATTAATTATTAGATGGCTCAAACTGAGCAAAAATATGTAGTGAATAATAAAATAAAATTGGTCCGAATCGGACCATTTTTTGATTTTTTTCTGAGAGTACTGAAATTGTTTAATTATCAGTTTTTATTTAAAAAAATTGGTAACAATGATCTGATTCGAGTTTGAGCTATCTGAAAACGCAAACGGATGAGTTGTTTTCAAGAGCCGAATTAAATAAAAATGTTGGCTGAAAAAGTGGCATAAAAGCCCCAGAAAGTACCGTTATAGATATAATATCGCTTCATAAGATAAATTATCTTTAGCATATATTGATGAAAATTAGCATATATTGATGAAAATTTTTGGTTTAATGGAATTTTTAAAATTGTATGGAAACTCAGAGCAAGAAAAGGAAATGTTGTTTCTAAAAGCTAAATTTATAGCTCTAGCCTAGATAATTTCGCATGACTCATATAAAAAATAATTTATTATATCTTTTAATTAATTGTTGAAATTTATGTTCGGCGATAAATACAATTTATGAGAAAGTGGAAAGATGGTAGTAAAGTTTTTGTTTGACGCTGTTTAATTATATTTAATGAATTCTGGGTCACGTTCGAATAAAACATTCAGATAATTTGGTCAAACTCCAGGCTTAAAAAATGAGAAAATTACATTATGTGATTGCACTATTTTTATCTAAGGTTATAATTTTTTACTTTTTAAATACTTGTTATTCTGATTTTGGTAATCGCTTGTCATAAATCTAAAAGAACAAAGTCTTTTGATTTTGGAAATGTACGATTTTACAACATTGGCATTTTGGTAAAATTTTGGATCTAGACTAAATCGGCCAAAAAATCAGAATGGGATTGGCCTCAGATCTCTAGGACCTCAAGATCGCTTACTAGCGGTCGCTGAATGCAACGAAAATTAATGTTTCTAAAAATTTACCGCCACCAAAACTTAACATCTACTTATTTTTTGGCTATGGCTTCACCACAAGAAACTCTAATATAAAGTCTAATACAAAGCTAGAGGGCAAACTTGAGGTCCTAGAAATATGATAACTCGCTCATTATTTTTTTGAACGATTGAGTCTAGTTCCAAAATTTCAGCGTAACATTTTCAGCGAAACGTACCCCAAAAAAATATTTTTGAAATTTCCGTTAACGATTTAATTAGAAACAAGATGAAAATTGTAGTTTTTTTGTCTGTCCATTAAAAGCAGGAAAATACTGTCGACAAAATTGCTATCAGTAAACTCGCTCCAATAATTCAAAAATCGGACTTATTTCAATATCTCTTTTGGATCACAGTACGCAGACCTCTTTGAGTGGGTGCAATAAGTCCGATATCCCTTTATCACCTTTTGATTAATCTAATAGATGTAGGCTGAAAAGAAGAGAAAGCGGCCTCATAAGTGGCTAGAAGGGGTCTTAGGAGTGTTATGATTGGCTCCCTCAACCCACATCTATTAGATTAAATTAATCAAAATGATTAATAATCAAAAGGTGGTAAAGGGATATGGTTATCAAAGGAACCTATAGAAAATTCTGATCGTTTTGGCTATAAAAACTTAGAAAAAACAAGCTTCCTTAAAAAGTGTCACCAATTTGATCGATAGTAATGACTTAAATAATTATAATCTACCGGGCTTTTGTTTCAATATAAATACTTTGAATTATTTAACCCCAACCTCTTTCTGATAATATTTTCCAACTCTCCTCATCTGATATCTCTAAAATATCCATTTCTGATATAGCCATCACTACTGTAGCTAGATTTATTTTCTCATCTAGAACGATTTTTCTTTCTAAAAATAATTCAAGTGGATAGTAATTTCTTTGATCCGAGACTCAAGTTCATTGTCTCACCAATCAAGACTTGATTAATATCTGATTAATTCTGACGATCTCCTGTAATTTATTTAATTTTATAAGGACTCTCTCTCTCTCTCTTGATATCTCAGTTTTTATGCTTGATTAATTTTGTAGATTAAAAATTATTATTAACTTACGACCTTGCTAATTAAATAGTTGCGTGAATCAGATGTCGAAATGTCGAAGGTAATCATACAAAAATGTGACTCGATAAATTTTTTTCTTCAGAATTTATAGAGAAAAAAAGCCGGAAATAGATTAAAGATATTATTCGTGGTTTTAGCGGGAAAATATAAATTAACAAAAAAGTTTTTTAAAACAAAAAAATTTCAAACAAGTTTTAAAAAAAAATATTTGAGACCGAAAAAAGTTAAAATTGTTTACATTTTTGTATTTCTCATGTCTTCTGACTGTATCTAATAAATATAAAAACGTATAAAATTGTTAAAAAAAAATATTTTTGCTTAGAAAATATTTTATTTCCTCAGAAAAAGTTTTTTCTGTTAAAAAATGCTTTTTGTTATTTTTTTTGTTAAATGAATGTTTTGTGTTATAAATTTTTCTATTTGTTAGATTAAGTTTTGTTCAGAAATGTTTTATCATAGAAAATCATACTGTTTTTCGCAATAAAATTTTAATTAGAGATTCTGAAATTGACTTTAACTCTTGGAGACTCCAAACTAAAAAGTTCCATTAGGACTCAAATGCTCATTTTAAGACTTAACTTCGAGCGCTTATACTGTGATATCTACACATCCGATACATCTCCCATTAGATTATATAAAAGCAGAAGTTTCAAAATTTTTAAAGAATTAAAGAGACGAAAACCATGCTGTACTCATTGAACTTTATATTTTACGAAAAAATTTTCTTATAAATATTTATTGCGAAATATTCTCTTATTAAAAGTATTGTCAAATATCTTCAATTTGAAGTCATAAAATCGAACATATAAAGTAGCAAAAAATTTATTTATTTTCTTTACAAATGTGATAATAATTTTGATCAAAATAAAACAATTTGGCTCTTCGTCTAATAACTTCTTTTGAAATGCACTCATACAACATTTTCCTAAAAACTTTCAAATCCTTAACCCTCCGAAGCATATAAAAAAAGTTCCGCCGAGGCCTTTCAAGAGGCTAAACTTTGAGGGTTGTGTACAGAAAACGCTTATAACATAAACCCTCAATTTTTCCTTTATGATCAAGTTGAAGAGTTAAATTTTCGAAAAAAAAATTTCATATTCTAGAAATTTTATGTTTAATTCTAGAAAAAAACGTTTGAAAATCAAGGTTAATTAAACCACGTGATACTTCCTCATGGTAGGCTCCAGGAAATGTATGTTTATCTGAAGAACTGCGCAGTGCTCTGTTTTACTCATTTCTTTTGTCTGATTGACTATATCTATTGGGAATCAAAAAATATTTTTAAATAAGTTCAAAATATTTATGAAAAAATCACGTTTTTATGAATAAATTGGTAGTTTTTTCAATTTAATGAAATTATTTGATTATTATTACAATATTAAGGCAAATATGGTATAAAAGTACCACTCTGGCATGATTTTCACAAATTACATATTTTTTCAAAACATATCATTTTATCCATACTAATATCAAAATAAGATATTTTGAAATTTCACTCCCAAAAAAAATTTTTAGCTCCAGATATGTCCAGAAGGCTAATTTTTCTTGCAAATTGTACTCAAAACACTTTCCTTAAAAACTGGCTTATTTGAAATTTTAATTCGAAATTTGGGTCGAAAAGTGATTTTTCGGAAGTAAAACTTAAGCGTGAAATCGCCTTTCAATCAATTTGTCATAAAATTTGAACTTAGTATTCGAAAATATTTTAGGAAATATTTTTAGATTCACATTGTTGAATTTAAAAATGTATTTTAAAGAGAAGTTTCTGCGATCATTTTTTCCATCATTTTTGGCTGATTTAAAGTGACTTTAGCCTTTCAAAAGGCTATATGCCTCGGAGGGTTAATCATGATTTAAGAACATTTCAAAAAGGAATTAATTGAATGCATGGGTTAACCGAGTTTTAGGTCGCCAAATATGAATTGCCTTAAAGAGTTTAACAACATCCACTGTATAATGCAACACATCAGCCATACCGTGTTAGTCATTATGTATGAGTCATACCTTATGACTTTACTACCGGGTGGTCCCAAATTGTCCGACTAACGCCTTGTTTATGAAGATTTGTTGTCTCTGATTGATAAAATTTTCCAAAAAAAGTCTTCCAGAGTTGATTTTACTATATGAATCATANTAAATAAAACCGGAGTTAATCGTGTGATAGAGTGGTAGGAGCGTGTCAAAGGCTCTGACTCAGAGCTAACCAAATTGACTCCTTCTCGCCCCCCTCTTGCCCTCTCTTGGGCTCCTCGCCAACTAAACACTTTAACTTTTTCAACTCCGAATTTTATTCTAAGTATTAATAAAGTGATTCCAGAATAACATTAAAACATCCATAAGACCATGAAAATAAGATGAACACCAAATGATCCATTAAGTTCACAAACATTGGCAAGAAATTATATCAAGGGTTATAACTTATAAGTTATAACTTTTACTAATACTACGTGCAACTTATACACAACCTTTTGAATTAATAAAAAAATAAATAAAATTATATTATAATATGTGCAAAGAATTGTTTAAAACAATTGGCCAAATTGGCTTCAACTGGGCCTACTGAATCTGTTAACTCCCGTAGTGTCTTTTGCGCCATCCGTGGCGCAATGAACCTTTAATCGCCAATTTAAGACCCTCTAATCATGTATGAATGAAAATTTACAAAGAGATCGATCGACTATTTGGATAATTGACGTTTGCGCGTTTTTTTCAAAAATTTTTACTGTATTACAGTACTTATTTTTTGCAATAAAAATTTAAATCATCAAAAAAAGCCTTTGAGCGGGATCAGAAAAAAATTCTAAGACTTTTGTTCCATTACACGATAGCCCCAAAATGATCACGTGACCGTATATTTAAGGAATAAGGTTGGTAAAAGTAGTACTGTTTTTTTTCAAAAATTGCTTAAGGGTGGGTGTCGCTTTTTGGTACCTTTCAATCACGCCTCAGAACAATTTTAGGGCAGTTGTGAAAAATCTCAGGATACTCGTTTGTAGATATATCCTTCGTCTAACGATTACACATCCCAAACTCAAAATTGTTACATCACACAACCAGGTGCTGAGTCAATTCTAGAACAACCAAGCTTTTTTTCAAAGTAATACTTCTATTAGGCCCAACATACAAAGCGTCTGAAAATTTTACACAGAGACGGGAAGAGTGAGGTCTACTAAATATGTTTTGGCCATTTTTTTTGAATTCGCTCTTGAATTTTCTAAAACCACTTTTGAACGCGATTTTTACAATTTTTCGTCTTCAAAGTGATATTCTCCTAGACGGATGTTCAGAATAAGACCGTTTTTTCGACTCAGGTAGATAAAATATTAGTGTCCGTCAATAATTTTTGGCTCGGATTTTTTAATTTATCCTAGAATCTAAGAAATTGACTACAAGTGAACCGGAAATGAAAAGTTCGAAAAAAAGGTCGTCTGATCGGAACAAAATACCCCAAAATTGAGCTGAGATTTTCAATGATCAAAAGTTGTCTACAGCTAATAAAAATTTTTAACATCAGCGTCACATTCGAATAATTAGGTTTAATATGTTTGCTTAAAAATAATTGAAATTTCTAGAATTCGATTAAGACATTCCGATAATTTTAATGTCATGATCGTTTTTGGTGGGTCATATTCACCAATAAAAAATGTTCATATTATGGTTGAATACCGGTTTTTTTGCGGGTTAAAGCAAAAAAATATTCGTAATTTTGAAAATCTAGATTTTGTTCTAGATTGTTTTGAAAAAAAAAAATTGCCAACGATAAGATTCCTTGGGTCAACTTTAGTATAACCGATATTAATGTACATAAATTAATTCTATAAAGGGCTCAAAAAATGACACTACTCCCTTAAATCAATTTTTTGAAAAAAAGTGAAGTGGTTTCCTTAGAAGTTTTTAAGACTTTTTCATTACACAAAAGTCCAAAAACGATCAACGTGGACAGTTCAAATTAGGAAATAAGGTTTTGTTAAGTAAAGCAAATGAGTGAATCAAATTGACATAAAAAATAAATTTTGGCCAAATCAAACCTAATAAGAGTTTGAACATTATATATTATTCAAAAAACGTCACGCGATCTTATTTTTCGAGAAATAAGGATTAATTATATGAATTTGGCCAAACCTATTTTTGGATTATTTCGTCACGTGTATTATTATTCGTGACTTTGGTGTAATGTGAAAAACGTGTGAATGACGCCTGGAATTTTTTTGACGTAATTTGAGTACTTTTTTAAATACTGTACTCATGTTTTTTCAAAAGTACTTCAAATCAGTGGAAGACCCTTTAAATAAATATCTAGAACGAATTTCTAAGACTTCTTATTCATTACATGTAGGGCCTCGGTTTAATTAGAGCATTTTAGAAGTCAATAACTTCCGTAATAATCTGATTACAGAGAAGCGTAGGCGGAGAAGAAGGAGAGAGGAATAACAGAAGAAATAATTAATTCAAAAATTAAGACTCATTTTATTATGAGAATGATGATAAAAACGTTGAATTTTTTGAGATGCCAATAACCAAATTGGCGAACGGTTTAATATTTAAAAATTTATTCATAATGTCAAAGACATTTTTAATTTTATTCTTCACAATTGATGATTTTTATAAACTTTTAACGCAAATTGTTTTATATAGGACTGTAGAGAATATTTTTTGAAAAAATATGATTATCATTGAAAAATATATGTTGATAATGAACTTCGGTTATAATATATAAATGTTATAAATTATGAATTATAATTGTTAATTCAAACGCGAACGCACGGATGGGCAAAGATACTAAAGGGTCCAGAGATTGGTTGGCAATAACGGAGTTAAACCTTGAACAGAGAGACATTAATATTTAAAAGTTCAAATTAATAATTTTTCTTCAATAAGAGAGGAGAAACATTGCTCATGCAGCTTTGCCAAGTGCTTCTCTTTGCAAGTCCGCAATAGCCATAAAAAATGAAGAACTATACCAGGTAGATGTCCCATTTTATAAGGCTGTACAGTAATAGGCATGTTTTTTGACTGTAAAAATTTGAGGAAAATGATCTAAAATGAATATTCCTAATTAAATAAATTCCTTAATTAAATAATCTCGAAATGCCTTCAAAAAAATAATTTCAACAAAAATGTGAATAATGAGGTCGTCAATATTACGTCATATTACGTTTTATTTTTGGATACATGGGAAGCAGGAACCCTGTTACAGGGTTGTAAAAGAGATCATGTCCCGACCAAGATTTTCTATCACCATCTCCCCTATTTTGCTATCTTTTTGCTAAACCTACGCAAAATGGGATGGAACCCACACAAAAGCCATCTCTTTACGACCCTGCAATTTTGGAATTGGCATTATAATGCATTTGTAAATAGAGTATTTTTCTTTTTTAGTCCCGAAATGGCAACTTGAAGTGAGAATTTCCGCCATAATACTATGGTTACTAAGGTGCATTATATATTTTGAAGGCAGCTATCGACGATACCGAGAGTTTACAAATAAAATGCGCCTAGTTGCCATTTTTATACGTTGGAATTCCATTCACAGCAAGTTGCCATTTCGGACTTTAAACAAAATACTATATTCCCCATATCCGAATATCCAGCCCTACTACTAAAAACACACTACGTTTATATAAGAGGCGGGATATTCCGAAAGTGTGAATAGGGGAATAAACCTCGTAAGGCTCATCTCTGTTATTGGACTTTTTTGGTGTCATATTACAAAATCTGACCTCAAAACCTTCCGGTCTAGAGTTTCGGAGCGCAATATCAAAACATGAAAACATTAGCTATTTAAATAGACGAATTTTTTATCTGAAAAACAATTACAGTAACATAACCTAATTGGAATGACTAATGAATCCCCCCCAATAAAATAAGTTTCTAGACGCACATTTTTATGGCACGTGAAATTGTAGAATTTCAAAAGTGAAAAAAAGCGCATAAAAACGATTCGATGAATTGAATCCCTCTGCGTATACAAAGTAACAAATTGAATTTCTTCTTCCATTTTAATCTGATGTTTAGATGGTCAATTGCAACCCCAATCTTTTCTCTATTTCACTCTTGGAGTAGATGATGAAATCGTTGTTCTTGGCAGACCGAAGACTAAACGAAAAAAAATAAAAATATTCAACGAATGCTACAGATTCTAAAATAATAAAATAAAAATAAATTATTTGACTCGAAATATCGAAATTTTTAAGTGAGCGGGGTTGCGACTTTTTCAACCATGCCTTCAATTGCGTACAGATTTCGAAAACTAAAGAATGGATGAAGAAAAAAGAATGTAAATTATTAATTTTCAAGACAATTTGAAGTCCACTGAAAATTTAAAATATAGTTAAAAACGCAAAATTGCGTTTTAACTATATTATAAGCTATGCTCCTCCCTGATTTCATTGGCCAGAACCCATAATTTTGAGGTTCGGAAATTATTTTTATTTAAAAATGCCAAGGTTAAACATTTCTGAATTTTTGCTCTAGAACTGCTGCTCGACCGCCAAATACGCTTTTTTGGCAAAAAAACTTCCAGCTGAGTTCAAAAATGCTCATAAATGCATCTTTTTAGAATGGCGAATTCAATTGGTTTTTGGTCTAATTATATTTGATAATATTTCTCTCGGAACTCACGTATTGCGCATTCGAAAATCCATGAAAAAAGTGTGAATTTGTACAAACAGGTCAAAAATTATCAAGCATCCAAAGTCATGATTTTGCATGATTTCATGTTGACCTATTAGTAACACCTCTAGCAAAAAAGGCCTATGACTCAAGACTAAGTAGGCTGGACAAGCCTTGCAACTAAAATTGGACGCATAACAATTTTGATAATATAAATTTTTCTAATTCTTAAAAAAAAATTTGACCCTGACCCTGAAACAAGAAACAAAGTCGCAGTGTGACTGTCACACTTCAAAATCAGGCAAGTTACTTGCCGTAAGTCTGACATTCTTGGGTCGGTGGACTTAAAATTTGACAGTTTATTGGGCCAATAAAACCGAAAGTAGTCACGAAATTTAGGTGCAGCTTACAGTGCAGACTAGACTACAAGTCCTCACACCATGGTTCGTTCAAAAAATATAATCTTTAAAAATGTAAGGTTTTAGATGTTTGACAAACCTTACGAAAATTTTATATTAAAGATAGCTAAAATTTTCCAATCCTTTTTAAAATAACATTTATTTTAAGAGACAGTTGGTTACAGTTATCCACGAGCAATAACGGAAGCAAAATCGCCCCAGTTTTTCCAAGTAAGGTTTTTGTGGGGCGAAACCCATAGTGTATCGTATATGCCCAAATTTATGGGGCCTCTTTGCACATATAAGCCACTTTTTTAAGTCAAAGTTTTCAATATAATTCGGCTTTTGAAAACGAACTCATCCGATTAAGTTCTTAGATAGCTCAAACTGAGCACAAATATTTGGAACAAAAATAAATTCGAATAAGACCATTGCTTCTAATTTTTTTTTAACAAAAAACTGATAATTAAACAATTCAGTAATCTAAAAAAAAAATTTAAAAATGGTCCAATCGGACCAATTTATTTTTATTTTATTATTTCTAAATATTTCTGCTCAGTTTGAACGTTATCTAAGAACTTAATAGGATGAGTCGTTTTCAAAAAGCCGAATTATATAAAAAATTTTCGACTTAAAAAGTGGCTAATATATATTACAAGATATACTTTCAAAAAATTGAGCGTAGCGAAAAAATTTGAAAGCATATTGTGTTATAACAGTGTATATTCCAGTATTTGGGTGAAGTTTGTCCTTTCCCCCTCCCAAGGGTGTTTTTTTGCATTTTTTCGAGTTATCAAAAATGCTTGACATTTTTGACAGCTTTAATTTGTCGATACCTAAGACAGATGAAAATTTGAATAAAATTTTTTTATTTTTAACCTCCTAGGTTCCAAAATCGCTTTTTTTTCACATTAAAGCTTATGTACGGTGAATTTTCATTTAATTTTGCACCTCACTAATAATCACACAAGGATCGATGTACTGTCTTCAAAAAGTGTAGCACGTTGAAATATTTAAGGATTTAAATTCCAGCCATCTGAATTGCTCATTTCAAAATTATCCAAACACGTTTCAAAATACCACTGAAAGAGTTCGAATAGCGATTTCTGGTAAGTGTATAATAAACTATAGTTCAATTGTATGAAAAAAATAAGGTATTGTTATAAAATCAAAACTAATTCTTCAATTATGACTTTTCAATGTTTTGAGAAAATAACCAAGACTGAAGCTTATCTTTATACTTGCGTCAGGTGGGAAATCTGAGTAACGAGATGGTATTTTTTTTCAACGCAGAAAAAATTTTGAAATATTTCGAAAAATTTCGTGCTTCATTCTGATTCGTCGAAATCAAAACTTCAACTTTGAGCCATTTTGAACACGGAATCGTATACTGTAAGTAATTTCCGAGCAGAAACTTATAATTTTGGAAATCGCAAAATTTATGTTAAAAATTAGTTTTTTAGGCGTTCAACACTTCAAGACAAATATTTTTCAAAAAAAAAACTAATTTTGATCGTTCTTGTATATTTTAATTCATTTTGGGCCGAAAGTACCAATAAATGAGTTTTATTTATTCCCCGGAGAGCATTGATATTTTGTTTTATTAACAGCTTGAGAATGATCTGGTGGTTGACCAGGTTAATCAACACAGAGTGGCTAGGCTGTCCGAGGCTGTTCCCTGGGGCGAAACTATACCACTCCTCGTAAAAACTAATTCGTCTCAAAAATTTTAAAAAAACTTTCCAATTTTAATGAAATCCAGTGTTTTTTTGAGAATTTTGAGGGCACGGCTTCTCATTGGTTCGCAAAAATCTCAAAAAAAATACGTTTTTATATTTCAAACGGTGAACCTAGATCAAAATTGCGGTAGAAAAATTAAAAATTTTCGTTCGAGAAATAAAATTTTTAAATTTTAACAAATTTAAGAACTTAGGAGGGTACTGGTCGCCTGGTTTTTATGAGGCATTTGGATCTTTGAAATGGTTCAAATTGATTTGGGATGAAACCAAGTGGTACTACCGACCAAATATCTAAATAAAATTTTCGAAATGAAGTTTCAAGAAATAACGTTTGCTTTTAAATTTAACACTGAACCTTGGAAAATTTTTGACGTAAGCCAACTTTCTTATCAGTGTTTCAGTGGATTTTTTTCGATACCTACTTTCGAAAAAATCAAAGCACATTTTTTTCGGAAATTTTTTTCAATGTGACCTTCAAAAATTTATATTTTGAGTTTGGAGTCGAACTTTAAAAAAAAGGCTCTAAGAGTTTTTATTTGTTCTGTGCTAGTCTTTGCTTGAATTTGGAGTGGATTCCAAATAGAACATAGGAGGAGATAGATTTTCGGTGAAAAAATGGCTAAAAATCAGTAAGTTTCGCCGATTCCTAGAAAAACGAAGTGATTTTCGAAAAAAAAACCGCTTCTAGAGACCTAAGTTTATAAGTCCATAAGGGATATGTTATATTGAGTTGCTTTCTACATAAACGCCTGGGAGGAGAAATAGAATTTCTGAATTTGATCAAAGGACACCCTTGTACTGGTAACGTATCTCAAAGTGTATCGGAACAAGAAGTTATTGACCTATGGTTTTTCACAAGATTAAGGTAGATCTACAACAATGGCTAATCTTAAATTGTCTCATAGTTTCTCCGGTTAGGCTGATTTCTCATCTAGAAAAGTCAATTCCAGCGACCAAGTACCCCTTAAGAATTAGTAAATATACTTTAGATAAAGAAATGAAATTTTGTCAATATAAAAAACTGAAAATTGAGTGTAAAAAATGAAATTCTGTCGAAATAAAAAACTTAAAAATTGAAAATGAGTGTAAAAATATAAAAAATTGTTTATCAAAGATTCAAAATTTGTTATCAAAACTTAAAAATTTCGTCAAAAATACTTTAAATAAAGTTCAAAAACTAATTCAAAGAAACAAATTTTTAATTTTGGAAAAAATATTCAATTCTCGACCAAATCTTTCATTTTGTTACAAAATTTTAACATTTTTAAAAAAGAATTCGAGTTGGTTTTAACCCATGGCTTACATTTTAAAAGGCCGGTCGAGCAAAAAAAATGAGGTAACGCAAATACAAGGTCGATGGTTCTGACATTTAAGGTCCCAAGCGTAGTTTTTGGCGCTTGAAAATCTGGCTTGGAAGAAAATTTGGTGGCCATCACTCGTGGCGCTGTTTGGGTGGTCAAAAATAGGAAATTTACAACTTTGGAAAAGTAATAAACTTATTCTTTATTTTGTGGTACTTTCATATCGTTTGTCGATTTGGTCTAATAATCTCTGATTATCTGTAAAATCTAAACATTTTTATAACGGACTTTTTGGAATTGGTGGTGCTGACTTAAGAAGGTGGTGTTGAAAACGCTAAAATTGATTTACGTGCACTATCAAGCTGAAAATTTGGTAAACTATCATTTTTGAAAGGATAAAAACAATTGACAAAAAAAAATTTCCCGACCACTTGTGGCGGTGTTTTTTGATGAAATAAATTACTGTTATTCATAAAAACCGTTCTTTTTCCTCTTGTTAATTTTCAGTCTGAAAAAATGCGTCTTTTGAGCCGGTGAAAACGATGCAATTGAAAATTTAAAGTATTAATCACTAGGTGGCGCTGTTTCAGGTGGTCAAAGATAAAAATTTACAAATATCAAAAAAATTTACTTTTCTAATGTTTGTGGTTTACTTTCAGATCGGGTTGTCGATTGATTAAATGAATTTTTGTACTTTAAAAATCTAAAGCTTTTTAATAATCGTTTCTATCTAAATTAGGCGGTGCTGACCCAAAAGGTGGTGCCTGAAAACGCTAAAAATTTATTAACGTGCCTATCAAGCTGAAAATTTGGTCATCCACATTTTAAGCGGCGTTGAAGACAGTGAGACTAAAAACAAATTCGGTCCGACCACTTGGTGCGGTGTTAAGGTCCTCGAAAAAAAGCATTTCAGACTTTTCAAATATAAAAGTGAATCATTGGTCCAGATAACCACAGGATGGTGCTAGAGGCGATTCCGTGTTTTGTGATCTCCGTAAATATGAAAAATTTTTTGAAGATTAATTTAAACTTATTTTCAAACAAATTCAAAGTTAATTGGCGGTTTCTGATTAATTTGAAAAAATGAAGTGATCAGATTTTAATTTGTGAAAAAAATTCAAAATTTTTTGCCCGAATGGCTGACTGGCTAAACAATAAAGTTGCCAAAATTAATCTGTTGAAAAAATGAGCCCCAAACCAGCCTAACTCCGATAAAGGGTAGAATATTATATTAAAATTAAATTTGTGGAAATGAGCCCAAATACGGGCCGAAGGCCCGATAAATGGGGATTTTATATTGTTTTATTTAAATTTTGTGGAAAAATAAGCCAAAAAATCGGCCGAAGGCCGATAAAAAGGGGATTTTAAATGTTTTTTATTTAATTTTGTGGAAAATGAGCCCCGAATCGGCCGAAGGCCGAATAAAAAAGGATTTATGTTTTCTATTTAATTTTTTGGGAAATGAGCTCCAGAATCGGCCGAAGGCCGATAAAAAAGGATTTTATGTTTTCTATTTTTTTTTTAAATTTTTTATGTTTTGGGAAAAAAAATCCAGCCCCAAAATCGGCGAAAGACCGATAATAGAGATTTTACGTTTTAAAATTTGAATTTGGTTGAAAAAGAGGCCCCAGATGCGGCCGAAGGCCGGATAAAAAGGATTTTATGTTTTTTATTTTGATTTTGTGGGAAAATGAGCCCCACATCGGCCGAAGCCGAAAAAAGAAGGAAAAATTTTATGTTTTCTATTTAATTTTTTGGGAAATGAGGTCCAAATCGGCCGAAGGCCCGATAAAAGAGGAATTGTATGTTTTTATCTTATTTTGCTTAAAAATGAGGAGAAAAAAAAAAATGCGAAATTTTGGGAAGTTTCAAAATATTTAAAAAAAAATGAATTATAAACATAAAAAGTTTCTAAATTTGATCTCAAATTTTTGAAAAATTGACTCAATTTAAAAATGAAGTTTCAAATTTCGAAAAAAATTAGGTTATTTTTGAAAAGAAAATTAATCAAATTTTATAAGAAATTTGTTATTTTTTTTCTAAAATTTGAATTCTTTTTTTCAAAACTCGATAATTTATCTAATTGTGGTTTATTTTATTCAAAATTTAACAAAAAATAACGAATTTATTTTCTTTAAAAAAAACCATATTTAATTTTTCTTCTCATTCGAAATTTCTTTGAATTTAAATATTTTCGCAAAAACATAAATTTTTATTATTTTAAATTTTCTCACGAATTTTACCATTATTTACCAAAAAATAAAAAAAATTTTTCCGTCAAAAACTTAACAATTTGCAAACACAAATTGAGATTAATTTGAAAATTCGACAATTTTCGCTAAAAAATTTTTTAAAATTTGGAACTTTTTTTTTTTTAAAAATTTGGCAATTTTTTTAAAAATTTGGCTTTTTTTTTTGAAATTTTGGGACAATTTTTTTAAAAATCCTTGACAATTTTTCTTAAAAAATTTGATAGTTTTCTAAAAATTGTTGAATTTTGGAATCAATTGTCAAATTTTAAAGAAATTGTCATAATTTTAAAAGAAAATTGCTCAAATTTTTGTTAAATATCTGAATTTGTGAAGAAAAATTGTAAAAATTGTGGAAATGTCAGAAATTTCAAAAAACAAAGAGATCGTTAAGAAAATTTAAAATAAAAAATAATTTTTTTTAAGCGAAAATAGTTTTTCAAATATTGTTTTACAAAAAATTTAAATTTTGTTAAATATTTGAAAAAAATTTAGCCATTTGAAATAATTCTCAAAAATTTTAAAAACAAAAGGTTTCAAATTTTGAAAAATTCAATTATTTCAAAATTAGATATTTTCCAAATTTGAAAACTCCTTTTCAATTGCCAATTATTGTCTTATTTAAGGGCGTTGGTGTCGGTTTTTTTGAAGCCTGTTTTAAGAATTAATTTAATGATAAATTATATCGGTTAGGGCTAAAGTAACCAAAAAATAGTAACTTGTGTGGCAATCATTTTTTTAAAACAATTCAGAACAAAATCTTAAAATTTTAAAAATTCGAAATATTTTTTTGGCATTAATCTGATATTCAACAATGAATAGACATTTTTTATTGGTGATATGCCGCAAAACGATGCCAGAACATTAAAATTATCGGAAATGCCTTAATCGAGTGATATGAAATTTCCAATTATTTTAAAGAAAAAATGTTAAACCTAACCAATTATCGAATTGAACGCTGATTGGTTAAATTTCGATCAAGCTGTAATAAAATTTTTTAAATCAGTGAAACTCTCAGGTTCAATTGGTGTACTTTTGTTCTGATCAACCGATTTTTTCAACAAATTTAAATTTAAAAAACGTATAATCCGCCTTTTATCGGCCTTCGGCCGATTTGGGTCTCATTTGCCACAAAATGAATAAAAAAAACATAAAATCCCCTTTTATTTCGGCCGTCGGCCGATTTGGGCTCAATTTCACAAAATCAATAAAAAAAAAAAAATCACGTTTATTCGCCTTCGCCGATTAGGGGTCTCATTTTCAACAAATTTAAATTTGAACGTAAAATCTCCTATTATCGGCCTGTCAGCCGATTTGGAGCTGATTTCCCAAAAATTAAATAGAAAACATAAAATCCTCTTTTAATCGGCCTCGGCCAATTTGGGGCTCATTTTCCAACTAAAATTAAAAAAACATAAATCCCCTTTTATCGGCTTCGCCGATTAAGGGCTCATTTTTCCAATTTAAATTTAAACGTAAAATCTCCCTATACGGCCTTCGGCCGATTTGGAGCTGATTTCCCAAAAAAATTAAATCAGAAAACGATAAAATCCTCTTTTATCGGCCTTGCCGATTTGGGAGCTCATTTTCCACAAAATTAAATAAAAAAACATAATCCCTTTTAATTCCGGCCTTCGGACGATTAGGGGCTCATTGTTTCAACAAATTTCACTTTCAAACGTAAAATCCACTAATTATCGGTTCCTTTCGCCGATTTGGGGCTCAATTCCCAACAAAATTAAATAGAAAACTAAATCCTCTTTAATCGCCTTCGGCCGATTTGGGGCTCATTTCCCCAAAATTAATAAAAAACATAAAAATCCCCGTTTACGGCCCTCGGCCCGATTTTGGGCTCATTTCCACAAATAAATAAAAAACATAAAAAATCCCCGTTTATCGGCCTTCGGCCGATTGCAGAGCATTTTCAACAAAATTAAAATAAAAAACATAAAATCCCCTTTTAATCGGCCTTCGGCCGATTAAGGGGGCTCATTTTTCAAAAAATTTAAATTTAAAACGTAAAATCTCCTATTATCGGACTTCGGCCGATTTGGTGGCTTGATTTCCCACAAAATTAAATAGAAAACATAAATCCTTTTTTATCGGCCTTGGCCTATTTGGAGCTCATTTCCCAAAATTAAATAGAAAACAATAAAATCCTCTTTTATCGCCTTTCGGCCGATGTGGGGCTTATTTCCCAACAAAAATCAAAATAAAAAAACATAAATCCTCTTTATCGGCCCTTCCGCCGATTCGGCTTATTTTCCAACAAAAATTAAATAAAAAACAATAAATCCCCTTTTTAATCGGCCTTCGGCCGATTTTGGCTTATTTTCCACAAAATTACATAAACAATATAAAATCCCCATTTATCGGCCTTCGGCCGATTTGGGGCTCATTTTCCCAAATTTTAAATTTTTAATATAATATCTCCCTTTAAAATCGGGTTTAGGGCTGGTTTGGGGCTCATTTTTCAAACAAGATTAATTTTGAGCAACTTTATTGTTTAAGCCAGTCAGCCATCCGCAAAAATTTTTGAATTTTTTTCAAATTAAATCTATCAACTTCATTTCAAAAATCAGAACCGCCATAACTTTGAATTTTGTTTTGAAAAATAAGTTTAAAATTAATCTTCAAAAAAATTTCATATTTAACGGAGATCACCAAAACACGGAAATCGCCTCTAGCACCACCTGTGGTATCCTGGGACCACATGATTCACTTTTATGTTGAAAAGTCTGAAAAATGCTTTTTTTCGAGGACCTTAAACAGACCGCCACCAGTGGTCGACGAATTGTTTTTAGTCTCACTGTCTTCAAACGGGCTTAAAATGTGGATGAACCAAATTTTCAGCTTGATAGGACACGTTAAGAAATTTAGCGTTTTCAGCACCACCATTTTTGGTCCAGCACCGCCAATAGATCGAAACGATTATAAAAAGCTTAGATTTTAAAAAGTACAAAAAATCATTTAATCCAAATCGACAACAACGATCTGAAAGAAACCAACAAACCATAGAAAAGTAAATTTTTTGATTTTGTAAATTTTCATCTTTGACCACCTGAAACAGCGCCACCGAGTTATAATACCTTTAATTTTCATTGCATCGTTTTTCACCGGCTCAAAAAAGAACGGTCCATTTGTTTCAGACTGAATAAACAAAGAGAAAAGAAACGGTTTTATGAATAAAAGTAATTTTCAATCAAAAACACGCCACCAAGTGGTCGGAAATTTTTTTTGTCATTGGTTTTTATCGTCTTCAAAAAGAATAGTTACCAAATTTCAGCTTGATAGTGCACGTAAATCAATTTTAGCGTTTTCCCACCACCTTCTTAAGTCAGCACGCACCAATTCCAAAAAGTCCGTTATAAAATGTTAGATTTAAGATAATCAGAATTATTAGAACCCAATCGCATACCGAATAAAGTTGACCACAATAAAGAAAAGTTTATTACTTTCCAAAGTTGTATTTCCTATTTTTGACCACGCCAAAACAGCGCACGAAGTGAATGGCACCAAAATTTTCTCCAAGCCAGATTTTCAAGCGCAAAAAAACTACGCTGGGGACCTTAAATTTGGTCAGAACCATACGACCTTGTTATCTGGTACCTCTTTTTTGCTCGGCCGGCCTAATTTTCTGAACCAAAATAATGTTTTTTGAAAACTTTATTTATTTTCATGGACAACTTTTCAATTAATGAAGAATTCTTTGTAAATTTTATGGACAATTTAATATTTTTCAAACTTAATTTATTATGAAAAAATTTCAGTTTTAAAAACATTTTTATAATGAAAGAATAAATTCAATTTAAAAATGAAATTTTGTTACGAAAAATAAAATTTTGGTTCGAACATCAATAATCGTTTCTAAAATAAAATTTGGTTTTTGAATTTCAATTTTTCAACAAAATGTCAATTTTTAAACATAATTGCAATTTCTAAACAAAATTGTCAATTTTTTTGAAGCATAATGTTAATTTTCGAGAAAAAAAGTTCTATTTTTTGATAAAATTCTATTGTAGTGGACAGATATTTACCTTTTTTTGTACAAAATTTTCAAATATCAGACTCAATTTTGAAAAATTCCCGAAAACTTTATTTCTAATTGAAAGAAAGATAAAAAGTTTTTCCAACACAACCATATTTTTTGACGGAATTTTTATTTTTTTCATCAAAATTTTAATTTCAAAATGTTATTTTTTTGACAAATTAATGTATTGTTTTGTTCAGAATTTGAAATTTCAAAAAACACAAATCTAATGCCAGGTCGCAAATTCACACGAAAAAATGATATACCATAAATTAATACATTTGTACATCACTGTTTATTTGTATGGGAATCAATAACATAAAAAAATTAATTAAATCAATGGTTTAGAAGTCAGCAGACATAAACTTTTTTTCAAAATTTATGATTATTTCGTGTGTAAGACATAAAGTAAAAACAAGTGTACAAAGATTTTTTTTTCACTTCTTTCCTTAAATTATAGTTTTTTAAATTTTGAAGCAACAATTATTTTTGGATCAATATCTTATGATTTCAAGAAAATTCACTTTGCATACAGATTATGAGTGAACCGGTGTTTCGACATATACTCACTCTGTAAAACTATGGAAATTAAATGATATCAAAAAAATTTATTTATTACAAATATGAGTCATTTAATGAAGGTCAGATTATGCATACTTTATAACATACTTTAATCTTAATTATAATTATTGACGATTTTAAATGGTTTTCAAAGCAAATTTTTTATATCGTCCCACTTGAAATTTCTTAAAGCTTTTTTTCTGACAATGCGAAAAATTAGTAAGTTCATCTAAAAACTGTAAATTTTCGCTAAAAACCTGTATATTTTTCTTAAAAAACGGTTTTCCGGTCATTTCAAAAAATTGAAACCGTCTCATGAAACGCGCATTAGTCCCGTTTAACCCTAATATAGTAAAGTTTTTTCCAATTTTGCTTGTTTAAGGGGATTTTTAGTCTTTTAAAAAAGGTGAAATTGACCTTAAAAGTAGCCCTAGCTCTTTAAGGTCATTTTCGAAAGAAAAATTACTTCAAAATCATTCCTGATCTGAAGAGCTATATTGTGCCAGAATTTTGAGACCATGGGCCAAAAATCAGCCTCGCGCAAAAATTATATTTAGAAGGGCCTAAAACCCCCTTAAGATTTGAAGTGCTACCTTTTTTTTAAATTTTTAATTTTTTTTCTCCATGATCAATCTTACCTTGTGTTTTAAAAAATAAAACCAAAAATTCACCGTAACATAAGCTTTTAGTGTAATCGGGTACACTCGCAAAAAACCACCCCTACCCTTCCCCCTAATCTTTGCTTAAACTTACGCATAAAAGGGGAAAGCGAAAATAACTCATATTTACAAAGCCATGTTCTCGAAGCCATCCAACTGATAACTTAAGACTATAGGTTATAAGTTTGACTCCTAAGTATAGTCAAAACTATAAACCTATAGTCCTAAAAGATTTAAAAACGGCTAATTGTTTTGGGGGATTTCTGCTTTCAAAATTTTCCTCTGTAGACTTACGTGAAACCCAGAAAAATCGAAAACATCAAAAATTTGTAACTGATGAACCACTACAAAAATTACATATACAAAAAAATTAAGTAGAACTAAGAATTTGAATTTCTTTTTTTAATTAGTAAAAGCTGACAATAAAAATCAATATTTAACTAAAATTCAAGCTAAAATGTCAATCTTCCCATTTTTTTATTTTTTCAGTAAAATTGACGCAATCATTTGCTGAAATAACTCAGAGGCAGAACAGTATTTCATTATATATGAATAATGCATGAAATATTTTTTTTGAAAAAAATATTACTACTTCCACTGAATTTGCTCATTTTTTTTTGGATTAGTTCCTGATTACATGAACTGATTATGGAAAATTTGAGAATAAAAAAATCTTATTAAATTTTTCTTTCGTGATTACAGGGAATTACCATAATTGCCCCAGTTTTTTGAACAGTTTAATCATTACAGGGGCTACTGGTCTTTTTTAACCTAATTTTAGCCAAGATTTTTGTATTTAATTCACGCTATGCTAAACGACTTCAATCCGAATTGAATCCTTAGATAGCTAAACAGAAAAATATCTGGTTATAAATTGAATCTTAAAAATTGGTCCGAATCCGACGATTGTTACCATTTTTTAAGAAAAACCCTAGTAATTAACAATTCAGTAAATAAAGAAAAGATAAAATAAATTGATCTGATGAAC
The DNA here is from genome assembly GCA_004367855.1 of Oikopleura vanhoeffeni. Classification (NCBI taxonomy): domain Eukaryota; kingdom Metazoa; phylum Chordata; class Appendicularia; order Copelata; family Oikopleuridae; genus Oikopleura; species Oikopleura vanhoeffeni. Next base: position 102,801 of record SCLH01000721.1, on the reverse strand, counting down.
TATTTTTTTATTTTTTTCCACAAGACATTTGTGTGCCTCAGTTTGAAGCTATCTAAGAATGTTTATCGGATGAGTTGTTTTTAAAAATCCGAATAAATAAAAAAATTGTTGAAAACTAGTAAAAAAGGGGTAGATAGTAATTCGCAAGAAAAATGTAATTCGTCGAAAAATCGAAAATTTAACTTTCTAAAATATAAAGATAACTTTTTGTGAAAATTCTTTCGCTCATCGTTTCCAGTGCCTATAATTTTAATAGGTGAGATACAAAACATAATTTCTCAAAATAAGTTTATTCTAGAAGTTTTTGTCAAAAAGGCACTATTTTCAAAAAAATTCATTTTTTAGCCTCAACTTTAAATAATCTTCGACATAAATGAAAATACTTGGGTTTTTACGATGAAAATTCACCACTGAAAACGATGGCGAATAGACCGATTTTTAAAAATTTAAAAATTGTCTTTATATTAGAAAAAAACGAATTACCGATTTCGAGAAATTACATTTTCTGCGAATTACTATCTACCCGTAAAAAGACCAGGAGCCCCAGTAATTGATAGCAATTTTTAGACTTGATTTAAAGAGCTAAAATTTTACAAATTGTTTTTCTTATTGGAGCGAATTATTTTAAAAAACAATATGGGGCGGAAGGAATTTCATCCAAGCCAATTTCACCAGTCAATGAAAAAATTGTAATTTTTCTCAAAAAAAACGGAGGCCAACCCAAAGCTTTTCCTAATCTGTCCACTAACTTTCAAAAATCTTAATTTTACAATCTAAAACTTTCTGTTTTTAATTTCCATCTAAAATCTTTAATCTGAATTTTTTCTCGATTGAAGTTTTTTGTTGTTTTTTAATTATTTAAGACGGTTTCAAAGAAGGTCAAAAACAATGAAATTTTGTCCACAGGGGACATAGCCTATAGATTTAGCTGGACGCATTTAGCTCTTGTGTCACTGGTAACCTCCCCTTCGGGCTACAGCTATATAGGAAACTTTGTGTGTTAGTACCCAGACGATTTAAAATAAAGGAATTTCATAAAAAAATTGATTAAATGTGTTTAAGCTATCTTGTAGAGAATTTATTCTTTCTGGTCATCTCTTTAAGACTTGGATTTTTGTTCAATTTTTTCGTGATTTTAACAGGAGTACTGGAATCCAGGTAGTCTCTGAAAATAAAGGCTTTTTGGTAGAGGCCGTTTTTTGATTGAGGGCGGCGACGCAATATTTGACCTCTAATGACCGGTCAAAGTTCAAAGTCACCTCAAGTTCTCGTGTATGACTTGAAAGTACCTCAAAAAGAATTGAAAGGGTTGACTTTCTATGAACGTATTAGCAACTATGGGTCATAATGTACTAAAAAGGTCGTTAGAGAGCAAAAACGTTTTGGGTGTTGACCAGTTTTGCTTTTGCTAGCGACCTTTTTCAGTACATTATTGACCCATAGTTGCTAAAATACGTTCATCAGAAAGTCGACTCTCCAATTCTTTTGGGCTACTTTCAAAGTCTAACGAGAACTTGAGTTTGAGCTTGAACTTTGACGGTCATAGAAGTCAAAATATTGGTCGCCGACCTTGCAATCAAAAAACGGGCTAACCAAAAAACGCTTAATTTTCAAACTGGCCAAAATCAGTCTTCACACTTCATACGGCTTCCGCTAGAACTGAATTCGCACACTACCTGTAATCCGAAAATTGACCGAAAATCGAATTTTTTTTGAAAAATTTTTGAAAAGAGCAAAAAAAAATCTAACGTCTTAAAACCAGAAAAAATCTCTACAAGATAGCTTAAACAGCATTAAAACCGATTTTTTATTTTTGAAATTCCTTTTTCATCGTCCCATGCATCCACATCCATGTTATTTTAAATGCTAACAAATAACAGAAATACATATCAACCGCCAAAATTGGAATTAAATTCGAACATTCGATACTCCAGGAATTATAAATTTGAATCTTACCAATTACTCCATGAAACGGCTCATGTGTTAATTTGAACTTATAGAATAATCAAATATTTTTCAATTTGTATTACAAAAACCCGTCAGAAATTTTCTTGTCCCGGTACTTTTGAAATTGTACATGCTATGAACTTTTCTACAATCTCTTCTACGTAAAAGATAAATTTTGGTTTAAATTTATGTTAAGGTGCCGTTTTGTCCACCACAAATTATTTGAATTTTATTGGGGTGCAATCTATCAAAGAATAAAGTAGTTATAAACTTGATAACAACTATTTTATGGCTTGGAAATTTGTGTGCACGAATATTTGAAGNCGGTTTAAATAGAGCATTTCTAGAAGTCATAACTTCCGTAATACTGATTACATAAGAATGCGTAGGCGAAATAAAGGAGAGAAGGAATCACGAGAAATAATTATTCCAAAAAAATTAAAGACTCATTTTATATGAGAATGATGATAAAAACATTGAATTTTTTTTGCAGATGCAATACCCAAATTGGCGACGGTTTAATATTTAAAATTTTCAAATGTCAAATTAACCCTAAATTCGTGTTATTTATGCACTTGTTTGTGAGAATCGGCGAAAATGAGAGAATTTTTAATTTTCTTCTTCACATTTGATGACTTTTTATAAACTTTTAAACCAAATTGTTTTAAAGGACTGTAGAGAATTTTTTGAAAAATATGATTATCATTGATAAAATATATGTTGATAATGAACTTCGGTTATAAATTATAATCGGTTATAAATTTATAACTTATAATGTTTAATTCAAACGCAACGCCACGGATGGCGCAAATACACTAAGGGTCCAGAGATTGTCGGCCACTACGGGAGTTAAACCTTGAACAGAGACATTAATATTTTTAAAAGTTCAAATTAATATTTTTCTTCAATAAAGAGGAGAAAACATGTGCTCATCAGCTTTGCCAAGTGCTTTCTCTTATTCGCAGTCCGCTCAAAAGCCTATAAAAAATGAGAACTATACAGGTAGATGTCCCATTTTATAGGCTTTACAGTATAGACATGTTTTTGACCGTAAAATTTTGAGGAAAATGATCTAAAATGATATTCCTTAAATTAAATAATTCCTTAATTCAATAATCTCGAAATGCTTCAAAAAAATAATTTTCAAACAAAATGTGAATAATGAGGTCGTCAATATTACGTCATATTACGTTTATTTTTTGGATACATTTGGAACAGGAACCCTGTTACAGGGTTGTAAAAGAGATCATTCCCGACCAGATTTTCTATCCCCATCCCCATTTTTTGCCTATCTTTTGCTAAAACCTACGCAAAAATGGGATGGAAACCCACACAAAAGCCATCTCTTTTACAACCCTGCATTTGGAATTGCATTTATATGCATTGTAATAGAGTATTTTTCTTTTTTAGTCCCGAAATGGCAACTTGCTGTGAAAGAAATTTCCGCCAATAAACTATGGTAACTAGGTGCATTATATATTTTGAAAAGCAAGCTATCGACGATACCGAGAGTTTACAAATAAAATGCGCCTAGTTGCCATTTTTATCGGTTGGAATTTCATTCACAGCAAGTTGCTATTTCGGGACTTAAAAAAATACTATATCCCCATATCCGAATATCCCAGCCCTACTACTAAAAACACACTACGTTTACTATACAGAGGCGGGATATTCCCGAAAGTGTGAATAGGGGATATAACCTCGTAATGCTCATCTCTGTAATTTGACTTTTTGGTGTCATATTACAAAATCTGACCTCAAAAACCTTCCGGTCTAGAGTTTCGAGCGGCAATATCAAACATGAAAAACATTAGCTATTAAAATAGACGAAATTTTTTATCTGAAAAACAATTACCATGTAACATACAATTTGGAATGACTATGATTCCCCCCAATAAATCAGTTTTCTAGACGCACATTTTTAGGGCACGTGAAATTGTAGAATTTCAAAAGTGAAAAAAGCGCATAAAAACGATTCGATGAATTACCTCTGCTGTATAAAAGTACAAATTGAATTTCTTCTTCCATTTTTAATCTGATTTGTTAGATGGTCAATTGCACCCAATCTTTTCTCTATTTCAGCTCTTGGAGTAGATGATGAAATCGTTGTTCTTGGCAGACTCGAAGACTAAACGAAAAAAATAAAATATTCACGAATGCTACAGATTCTAAAATAATAAAATAAAAATAAATTATTTGACTCGAAATATCGAAATTTTTAAGTGAGCGGGGGTTGCGACTTTTTCACATGCTTCAATTGCGTACAGATTGTCGAAAACTAAAGATGATGAAGCAAAAAAGAATGTAAATTATTAATTTTCAGACAATTTGAAGTCCACTGAAAATTTTAAATATAGTTAAAAACGCAAATTGCGTTTTTAACTATATTATAAGCTATCTCCTCCCTGAGTTTTCATTGGCCAGAACCCATAATTTGAGGTTCGGAATTATTTTTATTTAAAAATGCCAGGTTTAACATTTCTGAATTTTGCTCTAGAATGCTCTCGAACGCCAAATAACCGCTTTTTGGCAAAAAACTTTCAGCTGAGTTCAAAATGCTCATAAATGCATCTTTTAAATGACGAATTCAATTGTTTTTGGTCTAATTATATTTGATAATATTTCTCTCGGGACTCACGTTACGTATGTGAGTCACGTATGCGCATTCGAAAATCATGAAAAAGTGTGAATTTGTAAAACAGGTCAAAAATTATCAAGCATCCAAAGTCATTGATTTTGCATGATTCAATGTTGACTATTAGTAACACTCTAGCAAAAGCCTATGACTAGACTAAAGTAGGCTGGCAAGCCTTGCAACTAAAATTGGACCATAACAATTTAGATTACCATAAATTTTTTCTAATTCTAAAAAAAAATTTGACCCTGACCCTGAACAATGAAACAAAGTCGCAGTGTGACTGTCACACTCAAAAATCAGGCAAGTTACTTGCCGTAAGTCTGACATTCTTGGGTCGGTGGACTTAAAATTTGACAGTTATTGGCCTATAAAACCGAAAGTAGTCACGAAATTTTAGTGTGCAGTCTGCACAGTGCAGACTAGACTACAAGTCTCAAACATGGTTCGTTCAAAAAATTATAACTTTAAAAATGTAAGGTTTTTTAGATGTTTGACAACCCTACGAAATTTATAGCAAGATACTAAAATTTTCCATCCTTTTTTAAATAACATTATTTTAGAGACAGTTGGTTACCAGTTATCCCACGAGCAATAATGGAGACAAATCGCCCCAGTTTTCCAGTAAGTTTTTGTGGGGCGAAACCCATAGTGTATCGATTATGGCCCATAATTTATGGGGCCTCTTTGCACATTTTAGCCACTTTTTTAGTCAAAGTTTTCATATAATTCGGCTTTTGAAAACGACTGATCCGATTAAGTTCTTAGATAGCTCAAACTGAGCACAACTATTTGGAACAAAAATAAATTCGAATAAGACCATTGCTTCTAATTTTTTTTTTACAAAAACTGATAATTAAACAATTTCAGTAATCTCAGAAAAAATTTAAAAATGGTCCAATTCGGACCAATTTTATTTTTATTTTATTATTTTCTAAATATTTCTGCTCAGTTTGAGTTATCTAAGAACTTAATAGGATGAGTCGTTTTCAAAAGCCGAATTATATAAAAATTTCGACTTAAAAAGTGACTAAATTATATATTGGCCAATATATATATGTGCGAGGAGGCCCGTAATCAGTATAATATCTTTTAAAAAACTTAACAATCCATAACTATTAAATATCACATTTTTTCGTAGAAACTGCTTATGACCATATTTTGTCTCTGATTTATAAATTTTGGGAGTCTTCTAAAGCAGGCTTGTAAAAGGGAACGATTTTGGGTGAGTTTTGTTCCCTTTTCCCCTTCCCCCCTATCTTTTGCTTAAACTTACGCATAAAAGGGGAAGCGAAAATAACTCATATTTACAAGCATGTTCTCGAGCATCAACTATAACTTATAGACTATAGGTTATAGTTGACTCTAAGTTATAGTCAACTATAACCTATAGTCTATAAGATTTAAACGGCTAATTTTTTTGGGGGATTTCTCTTTCAAATTATTTCCTCTGTGGACTTACGTGAAACCCAGAAAAATCGAAAAACATCAAAAATTTGTAAACTGATGAACCACTACAAAAATTACATATACAAAAAATTAAGTAGAACTAGAGTAATTGATATTTCTTTTTTTATTAGTAAAGCTGACAATAAAAATCAATATTTAACTAATTCATAGCTTAAAATGTCATCTTCCATTTTTTTATTTTTCAGTAAAATTGACGCATCATTTGCTGAAAATAAACTCAGAGGCAGACAGATTTTCATTATATGATAAATTATCATTATGCATGAAAATATTTTTTTTGAAAAAATATTACTACCCCACTGAATTTGCTCATTTTTTTGGATTAGTTCCTGATTACATGAACTGATTATGGAAAAATTTGAGAAATAAAAAAAATCTTATTAAATTTTTCTTTCGTGATGTACAGGGAATTTCCATAAATTGCCCCAGTTTTTGATACAGTTTATATCGATTACGGGGGCT
>SCLH01000721.1:21972-86204 GCA_004367855.1 Oikopleura vanhoeffeni | reverse complement strand
TCATTTTGATGGTATATTGAGAAGAATATATAAACCCAGTAAAAAGTTTTTCATCAAGAGCCCATATCCGCGGATATCCGTATCTGTCAAAATGCACCGACCCCCTTAAAGTACTCAATTATAATCATTTATTTATTTTCTATAGTCGTAAAAATTACAAATTTTAAGCTTCAACTTCTTATTTATCTTTTGTCATTTTGCAATTTATTTGAGAATAAAGTCATAAACTAGTGTAACGGCAGTGGGACGATTTCCATCATAATGAAGTTTTCGAAGTCATGATTTTAATTTCAAATGAGTGCTCCCCCCTTAAATAAGAGAAAAACATTCCTCCTGAGGTCTACATAACGCAATCAAAAAAAGTTATAAAAATTATGAAATTTTAATTCAAACCTGCATGTACAGATATCAACAGCGTCAAACATAATAAAAAGAGGTTCATATCTTCGGTTTCAAGTTAAAAAAACAGTTTTTTATCTCCAGCTATTTTTAATCTCTACCAATAATATTTTCAATCGTGACTTTTTATTTTTGGATGAAGTAAAATGGTACTTATTCCGAAATAACATTTAATGATCTACATTTCTCATTTAATTAGTCTGAAAACAAGTAACAGAATATTGTAGGAAAATAATGAAAAATTTCGATATTTAGATTTTTGATGAAAGAACCTTAAACATAGTGAAAATTGTCATTTAAGGGGTTTCTATAGGCTAGTCAGACTTTTTTCGGGGTCCATAACTTTTTATTGCTACATAACAATATGATATTGTCAATATCATAAAAATATCTGGAATAATATTACATAATCTTGTGGACAACTTGTACAGTGAATTCAAAAAGTACTCGAATTACGTCAAAAACATTCCAAGGTCAACTTTAAACGTTTTTAAGAACTTTTTCTCATTACACCAATATCCGAATAAAATCAGCTGACGAAATAATTTAAAAATAAGGTTTGAAATATGTCATAGATAATTCCTTATTTCTCAAAAAATAAGATCACGTGACGTGTTTGGAAAATATTATTATGTTCAAAACTCTTAAATTATGAATTTGATCACTATTTGTTTACTTTCACCAAAACCTTATTTCCTAATTTGAAGGTTACGTGATCGTTTTTAAACTTTGGTGTAATAAAAAAAGTCTTAAAAACTTCTAAAGAACCTTTTCACTTTTTTCAAAATGTGATTCAAGCAATTTTTGAAAAAAAAAAGTACTATTTTTGCCGACCTTATTTCTTGAATATACGGTCACGTGATCATGATGTAATGGAAAAAATGTCTTAGAATTTTTTTTTTGATCACAATGAAACGTTTAATTTTGTGATTTAAAAAATTTTTGCAAAAAATAAGTACTGTCATACAGTAAAAATTTTCGAAAAAAAAAGCACAAACGTCATTTTGTTTCAAAGTTTATCGATAACTTTATACTGATTTTTCTTGCTCATCAATGATTTTAAGGTCGGTAAAATGCGATTAAATGGTGGCGGCAACGCGTTGGCTAAAATCGAGTCTACGAGTTAACCAAAAAATAAATCAATTTTTATCTGCAATGTAGCTTGCTTAAAAATTATAGGCGTAATTATAGGGATGCGCCCTAACTGGTACACTTTTTTTAGGTCGGTAAGTGTACCAGTTGGGGAGCGATAACTGAACTTTTAATAAGTTAAGGGCCTCGGTGCATTTTGACAGATTTGCACTTTTTCAATTTTTCTTGTCTTGATGGGAAACTTTTTGCAACTTCAAAATTTTCGTATAAAAACTTTTTCGAATACAAGTTGCCACTTTTGAGCTTACTTTGTATAATCTAAATTTCTTCAGATTAATTATTTTTAATTTATAAATCGTCTTTTAAAACAACTCTCAAAAAACGCGCGTTTGCTATCGAAGGTGTCTAAATTACAGTAAAATTTATTTCCTTTTATTTATTGATTAGGCTCCCTAAAATACGGTCCAGTCGACCATCGAAAATATTTTTATTTTAAATTTATACGATTTTTAAGTCAAAATCGAAAATTAAATTTTTGAAAAAAGACGAAAAAAATCCAAATTTTAGCACATCGAAAGAAATATTTTTTTTCGTGAGTTGAATGACATAAATTCAAAATGGTCGACAGGTCGGCTTACCAATTGAGCAAGTCTCGATGAAATAAGAAAAATTTGATTAATGATTAAACAGGGCTTTGATGGATTTCTCCCAAACCGTAGTTTCATTCAAAAAATTATGATCAAGAGTATGGACAAGAGCGAATGAACAAAACGAGGACATATTTGAATTAAGTTAAAGTAGCTTTTCTTCATATTTTCAGCTAATGATTCCAAAAAAATAAGTTTAAAAATTTTTGAACCAGAAATGAGGAAAATTTTTAAAATATTTCCAAATAGTTTCGACCAAAAATCCCAAAAAAGTGTCATATGATTTTTCAAATAGCATAGAAAAATATGNGGATATCCGTATCTAGGGTGTTACAGGTTTTTCAGCATTGCAATTCTACGATATTTATGGAAATATGAAAAAGTACAATTTGTTCAGAATTTTGTCAAAATGCACCGAGGCCCTTAAAGTTGGACAAACTATTTTTTGATTTTCTGGACCGAATAATACTTCCGCACAGGGGTAATTACCGTTTTTAACAACAAACCTTCAATTTGCTCTTGAATGACCAAAAACCGTTTTTCAGCACAGATTTAAATTGATATGAGCTGAAAGCTTATTAATTCTCGGACCATTTACTATCCGAAAAGTTAATTTTTGCGTCTGTAATCCGTACTGTTTTCGACGTTTTAATTTTCGAAAATAAAAAAAATTGAATATAGATTAATTATATTTACTATACATATATCCTTTATGACCTTTTGCTTAATAGAGATGTGGTTGTGGACCAATCTTACTCTCTAAGACCCTTCTAGCCACTCATTTGCAGGCGCTTTCTTTCTTTTCAGGCCACATTCGTAGATAAGCAAAAGGTCATAAAGGGATATAATTTTCAACACCCCATAAAATTTTTAGTTGGTAATTTCAAAAGGTATTATACCCCCTGTTCACACTAATATAAATCCAGGCAGCTCAATAGGCAATTTTACTGTATAATTACCTATTCAGCTGCCTAGATTTAATTATTGGCAATATTATAGGCAATAACGAGCTTACACTAGACTCTAGTGACTAGAGACATTTTGAACATGCTGCATGTTACATGCAGCATCCCAGACTGGGACTTCGAGTTTTTACTTTTTCACACATAATTGTATTTGTTTCCCTTTCCGCTATCTTCAAGCTTTGCGAATACAACTAATTAACATTGCTTGAAATTAGCTTGCATTTTACATGACATGTAATACATGTACAATGGTTCGACTACAAATTGTAGTCTACAACCCCCTTAAAATAGCATTTTAGGTATTACAAAAAACGGTCTTAGATGGTTTTACGAAATGGGAGTCAGTATCAGGTTTTAAGATTTTTTGATCGTTTATTTTTGGTCATTTTAGCCGAGTGTGATAACTTATCAGTGATTTTCGGCGTGCTTTTTTCGGTACAAGGCCCTTTTTGATGAAAGATAATCGAGGCTTATTAAAAAATGACAAATATGTTTTCATCAATGATTAAACCCAAAGCAAAAAATATACCAAGGCATCCAAACGACAACCAAGGCGTCCAGTATGACGTTTTATCGAAAGCGACGCAAGCTAACATTTTGGACAAGTGACTTTGTAAAGAAATGATGAAAGCCAGTTACTTTGACGGCCGTTTTACTTTACCGATTTCTCACAACTCCGATAAACATAAATTTAAACAGAAATAAATAAATTTCAAAAGTACCAATTATAAAATGGAATTTTCGTTTCAAAACTGAATGTTTTTTCCAATTTGGTATATCCCTTTATCACTTTTTGGTTAGAATGCGTAGCCACTACTCTTTTTAACGTGTGATTTTAACGTTGTGGCTACGGATTCTAACCAAAAAGTGATAAAGGGATNTGTCCAACCAAAGTGAATCTTGAAAATGATGGTGATCTCTATAGCGCGTGTTCGAATCACAGTAAAGTGATTTTTTCTTTGGTATGGTAACAAGCAAAGGTGCTTGATATTGGGAGCGCCAAAATTGATTAGTGCTTAATATCAGCCGATCAACCCCCAGCCAATAAGGTGGCGTGGGATTCGACAATAGTGGAATTCGGACACGCGCTATAGAGATCACCATCATTTTCAAGATTCTTTTTGGTTTGATAAAGGATATTATTTGTCCCGAAGAAGTTTTAGAACAACCAACGGTGGATTATCCACCCAGTATTTTTATAGGTCGATTTAAATGGTGGAAATGCTATGTACATGCTATGTATGTTATATTTTTATTTAACAAAAACTCTTCATTTTTTCTAAAAATTAAACCTAAATAAACTTAAAAAATTCAAATAAATTTTTTGGGAAATAGTTTTTTCATACTGCCAAGCTGATTTCACGGTTTTTCTTTAATTTTTAATAAATACGGCCGCATACCAACAAAAAAATCTTAATTCGCATTTCCCACCCTGTCCTAATCAGTGATTAGTAATCACATTGGATATTATTTATAGGGATGATTCACCCCGGATGATACAAAATCATTTTGTCGAATAGTGAAATAAAAAATATCGTAGAAAAGACAGGATTCTGATCATTCAAGTTAATCAACCTCAAAATGAAATGAAAATTACAACCTACGCATTTAGGCGACCAAGTTATTTCGATTGTAAGTTGAACCACACATTACGATAAAGTATTGTTTTTGGTGTCGAGAGAAATAATTTTTTTTTTAATTTCAAATATAAAATTTGCAGTTTTTTAAACGTTTCGATTATTTATTCATCATCTTGCAGAATGAGAGCAGAAAATAAGTTGAAACACATCGAGTATTTGGAACAAAAAATTTGGCAATCAGGCTCTCAGATGCCTTGGCCAAATTAAAAGCCTGATTAGTTTTCCTTGTTTTTTCTAGAACAAAACAGCGACACAGTATTTTACTATGTTGTGTTCTGTTGTTTATTAATCCATGCTTATTAATTTTTATGAAAATTCCTTCATAAACTTTTTCTATGGTAAGTATATGAAGTCTTTCTTGTTAAATTTGAAATGGTTCATGTAAAAATGAACGTAATTGTTCAGCAGGAGGCGTTGTCTGGATCAACGAGAAACTTTTCTTGAAATTTATAGTGTGAACAGTTATTTATATGTGCATGTACATGAGCAGATTTAGCTGTTCGATGTTGTAATGTACGAGAATGAAGTAGTTTTTTAGTTTCGCCAATGTATGTGCTTTTGCATGAACATTCGATAAAGGCGTAGGTTGTAATTTTACTGTTTTCGAAAAAGTAATTATGACACATTTCGTGTTTTGAAGCGAATCTCCTAAAACAAAATGTTTTTTTTATTGAGCTTTTGTCACCCCGGAGCGCAAAACAGTGGTTAAAATGTACCAAAATTGTTAATTTACAACTTTTTTCTCAGTCAAATCCGGAGGTGACAGCCTAGACGCGCATGATTCGTCTTCGATTCTATTTCCCGTAGTCCTCAAGACTCCTAATAGGAGTCTCCTATCCAAAAATTTCACGACCAACTTGTATCAAAAAAATGCAAGTCAGTAGTTTGCATTTTGCAGCACAGTGTGGGGTCCCCAACTGTAATAGCCTCAAAAAGCGTGAAAATTAATTCTGGTGTGATTAATATTTTTATCAAAAGTAGCGAATAGGATTCATTCTCCAGTGAATCAGCCAATCAGCGGCCAGAGATTTCACGAAAGATCCAAAAATGATTCTTTTTTCAACAGAAAAATAATTTACATTCATCAAAAACTACTATAAGGCGTATAAAGTAGACTTTCGATTTTTGACAATAGAGAAATTTATTTGGAAAAGAAAAAAACTTACGTTTTGCAGCAAGAAAAATTATTTAGAAAAAGTTTCTCTATTTTTATCACTAATATCAAGCTCTGTAGTAGGAAGGGTTTGTACACGGGGTTCTAGAAAAAAATTATGTATTAAAAATTACGAGAGTCTACGTAATCCCGTTGAAATGTTTTGATTATGTCTCATAAAAAGTGCCCTGTTAAAATAATACTAATTAATTTAATTTGCTTTAAATTATAATTTACAAGAAAGATATTTAAATGTTTGAGAAGAAAAAATAGTTCAATAATGTACAAAAAAGTCGCTAAAGAGCACAAATTAAACTCAGATTAAGATTGATATATATTATTTTGTTTGTTACTAGAGAAATTAATATATATATATGGGAAGGACGTGAAATTTTTTCTCTAAAGTCACTTTACTAAAGTATAAATGATACTGTATAAATTGTACAAGACTGATTAGCTGCAATATAAATTTTTTTATTTTTACTCAAAATTTAAATATTGTTTTACAGGGGGGGCAATATTGCCGAAAGTTTTTTGCCCCAAAATTTCGGACATATTGGCAAATTCGGCAATATTGGGCACCCCTTTTGTACTGGGGGCCTATATAACGGGAATTTTTTTGCCAAAAAATTTCGGACATATTGGNAATAGGGATAATTTTCGATATGGTATGATGTATTTAAATTTTGAGATAAAAATACAAATTTTTACTACATGAATCAATAGTTTGAAACGCATAGTCTCACGTCCTGGCTCTGATTAGTCAAATGGCTGAAATTCATAGCATTGAAGCCTGCTCATTGGCCCATAGCCACGACGTGAGACTAGGCGTTTCAAACTATTTGATGCATGTAGTATATTGCAGCTAATTAGTCTTCAGATGACAAAAGTGAGTTAAAACTCTTACTGTAGTTAAAATTTCCCGGTTAATACCTTGGGTCAATTATGTACAAAAGAGTCGCTAAAGAGCAAAAATAAGGTCTTGCTCTCTGACGACTCGTGGGTGTGTATTTGATTCATGGTTGCGAATCATAATTTTTGTCACTAAGAGAGATTAATTTGAGAAAAAACAGTAAAAAACTTACGTTTTGCGGCAAGAAAAATGTTTATATTTCTCTATTTTGTTTTCACTGAAATCAAGCTTTGAACTGGGAAAGATATTTATGAAAAATGGTGATAAATGGACGTATAAAACTTATTAAAAAATAATTAATGAGAATTGAATTAATTGGACCGTTGAAATGATTTGTTTATGTCTCATCAATAGTTGCTCGTTAAAAATACAAATTAATTTAATTTACTATATATTTTTTTAATTTTAAGAATTTTTTTTGAAGATAGCAGCAAATTAGTCTTCAAATAACAAGCCTGAGATGAAATTGTTAAATTATCCTGTATATACTATCAAAATAATCCAAAAAATCGCTAAAGAGCAAAAATAAGCCTCAGATTAGGATTGACCCATGGTTGCTAATTATTATTTTTGTCACCTGAGAAATTTGAGGAAAAATTAAAAAAAAATCACGTTTTGCGGCAAAATCAAGCCAAAAACTACTATTTCTCACTTAGTATGTTGAATTCATCTCTCATCGGATCTTTGAAGGAAAGTTTATGTAAAGCAGGGCTCTAGAAAATGGTGATTGTATCAAACGAAATATAAAACTGATTAAAAATAGAAAAAATTAAACAGTTGAAATTTTTGGTTAAGAATCATCTATCGTTGCTCAGTTATAAAAAAATATTTATTATATTTACTATAAATTATAATTTTTTTTAACATTTTTTACCAAGAAAATAATTATTGTAAGATTGCAGCAAATTAGTCTTCAGATAACAAGACCGAGTTGAAGACTCCTGAGTTTTTTTTGATGACTCCTAGTTAAAAATATCCTGGATATTTTGTACAAATTGATATTCCACAACTATGAAAGATATTGAACTCAGACTTTCCCCGATGTAGATATAAATTTTTGCCAAAATATTTTAGTCTTAAATTTTAGTTTTGACTTAGTTTTTGAAAATTACATATTCATAATATAAATATGGCACTTTTTAAAATAATAGTTTTCAGAAGCCAATGCATGCAGATTAACAGGGAATATATCTGTAGAAACCATTTTATTAAAATAAATTCGACGCATGCATCAATTTTGAAACTTGACCCTTCGTTGGGTCACGGGTTTTTTTCTATTTTTCTAATAATAATAGAATGCCTCCAAAGCAATATGGTTAAAGGTTTTAAAGTTTTTTGCACAGACACGAATGTCCGAAACGTCATCGGAGCACTCCCTGGTGTCATATTAAACCCTTAATCTTAAAATTTATACAATTTTCTAGAAATATGTAGATTCAAAATTTTTCTCACCGATATAATTTCAATTTTAATCCTCGAAACTCAGGGATGGGTTTGACTTTTTAAGAAAGTGTCTTGTCGATGTCTGGTCAGCTGACACATGTCCTCTAATGTTTTTTACGATAAGACTTTTGACAAAAGTCTTTTGTTCAAATTTTTTGAATCGAAAAAACCTCGATAACGTCTGTCTATGAAATCACTTATTCTTGAGGACCAACCCTCAAAACAGATTTGTGACCGATTCTTAGATTTTGTAAAAAAACATGGTCAGCACAGTTTCTGGGGGAGTATTTTACAAACGGAGAACCTTTCAATATTTGGTAGAGTTACGTCAATTTTCGTGGGAAATCCCTAGCTATTTTGCTTTGGTTTACCAATAAATAATTTTTCTCATGGAAAATGTTTTTTTGCTTTAGTAAGTATTAAATTAAACTTGTTGATAATTACTTTTTATAATACAAAATGTTAGTTAGTACAGGATGCCAAAAAAGTGTACGTGTTATTTTGGAAATATTTCTTTTGGTGAGCAGAAAATCTAGTTAATTTATTTCAGAAACCGTCAGGCAACTTTCAAATAAGAATCGCCAAAAATGGGAGTGTTCGATCTCAGCCAATTTTCAAGATAATGAGAAAGGGATTTTTGCATAACCTCGTAAAAAACAAAAATTCGGAATCATATTAATTTTTGGACCGGGTCCCACATGATCGGTAATTACCAGTTAAGTGACAAAAATACCGGTTTCCAGGGTTCCAAGCATACGATTTTTTCAAAAGTTTATGAGTGATTTTTTTGTCAGGAGTGCAATGCAGTAATCAATTTTCGACAAAATATGCGTCTATTAAAAAATTTTCGATAATTTATGAAATACCGCTCTGTGATTGGTTCTAAGGAAAGACTTAAAAAATACATAGATCTCATTGGTTCCCATCAATAAAAATAATCGAATTTCATTGGTCAGAAACCATTTGGCGATTCTTATTTGCAAGTTACTTTAGTCTTTTAATAATACATATTCATACTTCGTAGAATTTTCATAACTTCAATATTTTTAATTGTGAAAAATACATTAGACACATAATAGAGTAAATAATAGAAATAAACAATTCAACGAAGACAAACGTAACCAAACCGTCATCAGAATTATTAAGGAGTTGACATAATCCCGTCTGACATTATTTCAAAGAGCTGATTTGTTCATGAACTAGGTCACAAAAACAAATAAAATGTAGATAAAATAGTATAACATCTTATGTGAAACTTTTTGAACACACAAAGATGTATTTTCTTTCTAGGCGAATATCGATTACGATGCCCGAGTTCATATAAAAAAGTTTATATTCCGGTGGAGAACTTATTCGGGACAAAAAGGCGTGATGATAACGTAATCACGAACGGAAGAAAGATTCTGTGTGAAAAATCTAGATAATAACCTACGCTGCTTCATCTGTATTTTTATTGGCCCGATTGAGTGCGTAGATGCTAATTTAGTGAGTTTATTTTGGCTGAATTTAATATTATCAACAGTTACGTAATCATCACGCGATTCGTGCCCCGAAATGGTTTTTCACCAGAAAAAAAAAATTTATGAACTCGAGCATCATAATTGATATATCGATTACGATCCCCGAGTCCAAAAAATAATTTTTCTTTATCCAATTATCAACAATTTCAAAACCAAATATACCGAAAACCGGAAATTGAAATTTGTCAACAAACAAAATTAAAAAAATCATATTTGTTAAATATTATATTTGTAAATGAATTATAAGTTCAAATAAAGTTAGCCCCTTATCTCTCGTACTTTCTCAATTTACCGTATTGAGACTCCCACCAAGCGCACGCAGTGATTGGCCAGCGATCAGCCACATTTTGAAACAAGCCATCTTTCAAAACTAAGCATTTTCATTGGTGGGAGTCTCAATGATAGCAAATTCGGACAATGTGAGAGAAAAAGGGACAAACAGTTTGTCACATACTGTTTGTATGATAAATAATAATAGTTATTTGTACACGTAAACGTCTGTCACGGTTAAATTATTGATTTTTATTATTCACTTTATAATGATGACTTTTTTCACAGGCCTGGTTTGGAGATTTAAAATCAATTTTCCTCGATACAATAAAATATCAACGTTTCGCTTTTAATAGGATCTTCGGGAGTGTGGTGAAATCTGGTTCTAAAAATTTGGGAAAAAATTAGCATTGATATATTCAGAACCTTATATCGAGAATACAGTTAAAACTGAACGAAAATATTTATAATGAGAATGTGAGAAATTAATTTGTTGGAAAAAATCTTTATTTATAAAAATTTTTCAATTGATTGATTTTTTTGTTTTTCTGGAAGCTCAAAACGGCGCCACGGGCATCTTTTTTATAGTAGTTTTCTATTGATTTTTTTTAGTTGGCAGCTGAAAGCAAAATAAAGCTTTCCAATTCCGCCTATGATTTTCTCGTAATCGTCATGGAAAGCGTTGCACCACGAGATTTAAACTTCCAGTTTTTCTAGAAGTAAAAAAAAAACCGAACTGTGGTTATCGTCGTATATCGAAAATGATCCCTACTTCGCAATTACACCACGCGTCATAACTTTGAGAAAGTGACCAATGAAATAACGGGATTCTTGAATTAAGTCGACAATTCTGATTGGACACTGGCTCATAGTTATGACGCGTCATGACGCGTGATGTTAAAGGCGCAGTAGGGATCATTTTCGATATATTCAGAAAACACAAACCAAGCCAAATAACAACAATTTGTTTTCGAAATTTCAGATGTTTTCGTGATTCTGTTTTTTAGTATTTTTGTAGTTTCAAACTTAATTCACTTATTTGACGCCGATAGGTTGACTTTCGAAGTGCCGTCAGAACCACTAGGGTTTTAGCTCTCATCACGTGACATTTTTAATTCGAATTTTTTTTTCGAGATTCACAGTAAAAATCATATTTAGCATTCTCGCAGGAAATTGCAAAAACTCGTCTTTATCTCTTGAGCATATTATCTGAGGCATTTTGAAAATGTATCATCCGAGGAGATAGTTTTTAAAGTAAAAAAACTTATCATCAAAACAATTGCTATACTAGAATTTATTTCAATAGTTTTCGTACGATTATTTTCGTACGAATACGATTACGTACCACGAATACGATTACGCTAGTAGTAAAAATAGGATTTGATCTTTTTCACATTTTATGCATCAAAGCAACCCGAGTACTATTTTATCTCATTTTTTCTATAATTTTCAAACTTTATTTGAAAACGATTTGACTTACTGTAAAAAGAATGAATTATAGACTTTGAATTATCGATTTTTACAAATGGGCTATTTTGACGGATTTTAATTTCAAGTTCCTGATTTGTGACCTGTCGCAGTCAAATTAAAAATTAATTTCAAACACTCCAGATTTTATTATTAGACTCAACAAAAAAAAAGTTTTTAAAAAAAAATATTTTTTCATTTATTTTGCAATTGAATAATTAAGCTTATCACCCGCAATTATTTAACATCTGTCGTACGTACCTAAAACCTTTATATTTTATCAGAAGCTGAAGAGATCTCTATAGAATTTTTTCTATCTTTTGCTGACTTTTCTACAAAGCATGGGGTTTAGTGCTCTTAGACCATATTTAGGATCAAAGTCCACTTTCGGTGTCAAGAAAAAACGCCTCGTTAAAATTCACCCGTTGAGATAATGATATTTATGTTGGTCGGCAATCGATTTTTTTCTCTTCTAATTTAAAAACAGGGCTATNTGAAAGCAAGTTTGGAAACATTGTGAAATATAAAGAAAAACATTGATTAAATAATTAAACAAAAAAAAATGACGCGAAAAGTTCTTCTTATCATGCGTACGATGTTCGATTAATTACGTGCGCATCTGTGTTTTAAAACACAGTTTGCGAAAATAATTAATTTTTGTTGACTTCGAGAATATATGACGTTTGTTTTGATGAGAAATTGATCTGAGAGTTGAAAAAATAAATTGAAATATATGAGTCATCAGAGAAAATGAAATAATTCTAGAAAAATACATCTCAGCAAAAAAATGCATCCAAATAAAGAATTTCCGGTCTGATATGCATCTAACGGATATCGCTAAAATTATTGAAATTAAAAGTTTAGGGGATAGTTGATGTGATTTGGACTGTTTTGAAATGTCGTTTCGTTATGAATGAAAAATAGGAGAAACTTCATCATAAAATTTATCGAGAGAAAAGGTTTCAATTGACTTGATTTTTTTCTAACTTCAATGCCATCTAAAAATGACATCTGGAAAAGTGAAAACATTTAAGATTTAATTTGTCAAATTAAAACCTTTTCTTTCGATTCATGGTAAAATTACAGTATGTTTTTTTTAATTGCGAAATGACAATTGCATCGGAATAAATTACCGCCAATTAAAAATATATTTTAAAAATTTATATTTTTAAACCCTTGCCATGGACGAAAGCTTGGCTTTCAAAATATAATACGCCTAGTTACCATTTTTAATTGGCGGGAATTTCGGTCAATGCACTTGGTTTATCACGGAGCGCCGGTTCAAAACAAAGTACCACAACATCAACCACCCCTTTACAGAACATTCTCTTGGTTATGTTTCGCTGACCGAAATAAGACAGCTCCATAAAATTATTGGTCTTTGTGTGTCAAAGGACAACGGCGCAGGAGGAGGTTAAATTAAATAAAAGAAATGAATTAAAAAATGCTTCAAGATTATTGTTAGTCCCCCAATTTATCAAAAATTATCTAGGCCAATAATTAAAGAATATGAAAGCCAAAGAGAGAGACGCTTTTGCTCAAAAGTGCAGATTTTTTGAAAGTTCTTCTACCAGTTTAACCGAGTGATAGACCTACCAAACAGATTCTTGCATTTTACAAAATTCGAAATAGTCCGAAACTTTTTGTAATTCGACAAATCTGATGCTTTCATTTCCCAATTTATCCTAAATTTTGTGCAAAAACAGTCGGACAAATGTTCTAGAAAACGGTACATTCGATTCTCAATTATAATAAGCTTTCAATTCAAAAATTGTTTTTTATTCAACGTTTCGGTTTATTCCATTTTTAAGAGTGTGAAATTAAAAAATTGTAATTCTTAAATTTTAAACAGTAGTTGACCTCTAGTTTTGAATCTCGGCAAAAATTTTCGATGCCTCGTAAATTTCCTGTATACCGGTCAAATAAAAAAGACTAGAGATCTAGTATTCGAGAAACCTCGTTTTTAAAATAAAACCGGTTTTTACCGGGATACCGGACATCCGCAAGGTAACGAAAAAGTTCATTTGTCAAGATCTAAAGATTCGTTTTCAAGTCCTTTTAAATTGGATATTTTGTTTTCAAGTTGAAAAATATTTTGGTCATATTGTTTTATGGAATTTTATAAAATCACAATTACCATGCTACGTATCCACGTGTTCTAGAACATTCGACTCGACCGCATTATTATTACATCATTTATAGTCACTAAATTTATACCTCACCTTATAAAACCTTTGTTTTGGTCATAAGATTTTCAATGTTTAACGTTTCCCATTTTTATACATGTATAAAAAGTAGCGCAAAGATTTTTTTNAGTTTTGTAAATATTTTCATTTGAAATAACATGAAATTTTAATTTTAGAAAAATTAAATGAATGGACTGGGGTGTTCCGAATTCTGTCGTCTATTCCTATGTCCTCCTTACCCATCAAAAATTGCAGCAAAAGTAGCATTTCTCTCACCAGAACCAACCTACACAATCGGTAAATGAATTATGTATTTAAAAACTATTATTGGTTGAGTTTTCTCGATTTCTCCGCGTTTTTACCCATACGGCTAGACAGGTATGATTCGTTTTTTAGAATAATATTTTATCTCGGTGAAATAGCTCTGAACTGGCACGAATTATTTTTAAATTTTAGGTCAGGTCACTTTTTTTTAGGTCCACCTAAGGAGTATCTGTTCTGAGAGAACTAGACTAGATAGCGACGAACGGGTTTTTGCATCTTAATCTTAACCGAATTTGGAACGCAGGATTATTTTCTTTTTCTCCGATGATTACCGGTTCACCGGTAATTCGCAAAAAAAAGTTTTTTCGGTCATTTTGAGCAATTTCGATGACTGATTTCCGGTCACGTGATCAACCTAGGAAGCCAAAAAATTTTTCTACAGCATATTTTTTTCCAAGGTTTCACGTGCAGAAAACTATTTGTCGCTATTTTGTCTAGTTCTCCCAGTCGAAATCATGGTGGAGCGACCTAAAAAAAGCGACCTCAGTATAAAAATTCAAAAATAACATGACACCGCAGAACCAGCTTCGATTTCCGGTTTTTCACCGGACAATCACCAGAAATTGTCGGTTTATGAAGTATGACACCGAAAATCGCTCTAACGTGTTTCATTAAATTAACAAGAAGAGATTCAAAAAGTCCTGAGACTTCAAAAACAATATAAAAACTGAAATTTGACCTACCAGCGGGGTCATATTACATGACTTCTCTCATTTCTGATTTTTATGGTGAACTTGTCGCGACATGTCGTATGCTGACCAACAATTTCAAAAATGTGCCAGTTCCGAGCTATCTCACGGATTAAATACCCTTTCTTAAAAAACGTTTAAACCGTTAGTTTGCCACATTATCTTATAGAAAATCATTTTTAAGAGGCATACAAATTTCAAATCGTTCAAAACTTTTTCGGGCACAAAATTTTCTACTCCTTCAAAATTTCAAACCGTTAAAAAGTTTAACATAGTGCGTTTAAATTGCCGGCTTTGTTGCGTTATGCTCAAAAAGTCCTGCTAAGCGTGAATTTGAACTCACACTTTGACATTCGAATTCTTTGTTACGTTATAACATTTTGAAAGTCGTATTTTTTCATTTCGGGCTAATCTTTAGTTTAAAATTTTTTGTGAAATCGAATATGTCTCTACGAGACAGCACCAACGAATTTTCAATTTTGATAGCGACTCTGAAAATTTTACAGCTGAACGCATTTTTCGTTATGAAAAAATTTTCTACAGTTATGAAGAGATTTTATATTTTTTTGTTTTAGTCCCTGATGACATGGCTCAAAATATCAACTCATTTTGAGCGATCGGCATAATGGCAACATACAATGAGAAAAGATTAATTCGAGATTTAATCGAAGTTTTTTACGCAAGAACAAAAAACGGAGAAAAGTAAGATTTTAATTTTTTTCTTTACATGAAAAAGATCACTATCGTAGAAAAAATTAAAAAATATTTGAATTTAAGAATCGCGTGTATGCATGTCAAATGTGTTCCAAATGCTAAATTCACTATGCTGTTTTCTCATGGAAACGCTGTCGATCTTGGCCAAATGTCCTCATTCTTCATCGGACTCGGTAAGAAC
This sequence comes from Oikopleura vanhoeffeni, assembly GCA_004367855.1. Lineage (NCBI taxonomy): Eukaryota > Metazoa > Chordata > Appendicularia > Copelata > Oikopleuridae > Oikopleura > Oikopleura vanhoeffeni. Next base: position 70,601 of record SCLH01000721.1, on the reverse strand, counting down.
AAATGACTCATATTGGGTTGGCGGTAAAAGGCCAAAATAGTACAGAAGTAGTTGTACTCAAGTTGATAATCTCTTGAAAAACTACCCAGGTATTCTTTCAGGTCAACAGGTTTTCTGGCTTAAAATATGAAAAAACTGTTATTTGACTCCCCGAGAGGTGTCAAATTACTAAAAAAATCGGCTAAAAGTTTTGCATAAAAAGTTGTATCAGATGCCTTAATATTGAATTTAAGCTATACAGTTTTCTCAGAATCGATATTTCAAATTTTAACCTAAAAAAAGCTACCTAAGATAAAAATCGATCCGTCATTTCCCAAAAACATCTCACAATACAAATTTAGGCACGAGGTTAAAAGTGAATATCATGAGTTATGATTACTGTGGATATGGTCAAAGTTCTGGCTCTCCAAATGAATCAAATTTGAATAAAGCATGTGCGGCAGTCTACGAGAAAATGGGCGAAAGATTCGGAATTCGACCAGACCAAATTATTCTATACGGACAATCTATCGGAACAGGTAAAGATGATAAAAATGGTGTCATATTTCATACTTCAAATTTGATCCTTAAATTTCGAGATTGAAATAGTAGACAGGCAGTAAATTACTGCGGTCCCTGTATAAGTGGACAAAATGGTCGAAAACCATTTCGAAAGTAATTTTTTGTAGGTTCGAATCTCGGTGGGCCCAGAATTTTTTTTCTTAAAATCAGCCGGAAAGTTGAATTTCTATGCTTTTTCGTTCTTATATCACGATTACCTACACATTAACTGCTTGAACTATAATTTTGATGAATTCCCGGAAGAAAAAAACCAGATTNAGGCCAAAATTCGGTCTGTAGACTAATACGGGTACAAGGAGTTCAAATCTGATATCAGATTACATCGATGACGTCATTATGAGTCATAATCACGACTCCGGCCAGATTTATTCTTGTCACGGTTTTCTCTAACTTCTTTATATGAATTCTCCTATTTGACCCAAATTGACGTATAATGTTGTTATTAGTGAATTATGGTATCAGATTCGAACTCCCCGTGTCAAATTAACCCTTATTTCGAGTTTTTATTAAGTTACCGTGTCTGTACAAGTTGTAAAGATTTTCTATGACGTCATCTAAAGTGACCCCAAAATGACTCATAATGACGTCATCGATAAAATCTGATATCAGATTCGAACTCCTTGTGCCCGTATTAGTCTACAGACCGAATTTTGGCCTTATTGAAACAACTTTGAAAATTGGACCGACCGGAAATCCGCCATTACCGGTCAACCGGTCAGAAATTCAAAAAACAAAATCCACCGCGAGACGCGGAATTAAAGTTTCGGTCTGCCAATGTATAGTCTTATGGGGTTTCAAAATACCAGAAAGCCGTCATTTGGGCGTAGCTCCTAAAAAAACCACCTTAAGATAAAAATCGATCCGTCATTTCCCAAAAACATCTAACAATACAAATTTAGGCACGAGGTTAAAAGTGAATATCATGAGTTATGATGACTGTGGATATGGTCAAAGTTCTGGCTCTCCAAATGAATCAAATTTGAATAAAGCATGTGTGGCAGTCGAGAAAAATGGGCGAAAGATTCGGAATTCGACCAGACCAAATTATTCTATACGGACAATCTATCGGAACAGGTAAAGATGATCAAAATGGTGTCATATTTCATACTTCAAATTTGATCCTTAAATTTCGAGATTGAAATAGTAGACAGGCAGTAAATTACTGCGGTCCCTGTATAAGTGGACAAAATGATCGAAAACCTACGAATCTTTTGTAATAATCCGAAAACTCCTAGAGAAGACAGATGTCTAAGGTAGTTTTTTTTAAAGGAGATCACCCTTCTCATGACTATCACGGGAAAACCATAGCTGATATCGAGAAATGTTTTATTGCATTCATATGCCAACTAAAAAAGCTCAATAGATACATTTTATCAAGTTGATTTGACATCAGGTTCACCGGAAAGTATTTTTTGGTTGGTTCGAATCTCGGAGGGCCCATTTTTTTTTATTCAAATCAGCCGGAAAGCTTAATTTTTACGTTTGTTCGTTCTTATATAACGATTATCTACACATTAAATAATTGAACTATAATTTTGAGGAGTTCCTAGAAGAAAAAAACGAGATTCGATTTTTTTCTCAAAATTTATACAGAAAATGCTTATATAATAGATTCCCGGTTACCGGTGAACAGGTTGTCCGATAAAAAAGAAAAATTTGTCCATTGAGCTTTTTAGTTGGCAGTTGAATGCAAAACGTTTCTGGATATCACCTATGGTTTTCCCGTAATCGACATGACCAGAGTGGGTTCACCTTAACAAAATTACCTTTAATTTTTTTTAGAACACCCAACAGTTTTGTCGCTGTCATTATAGAACGGAACAAGATATTCGCTAACGGATTTATGCATCCAACATGCTTATAAAAAGTCCAAAAACCAAATTTTTTGTTTTGTTGTACGGATGTCTGCGTTACCGGTAATTGACGGTAAGAGTCTAAAGAGAACCGATTCTGAGAACCCCGGCAGCATTCTTGCGAAATCAATTTTTTGGCAAATGGACATTACAACTGTCGTCAAAATTTTTGGAAAAATATTTTTGTCATATCAATTACGGGGGCTCTGGTCCCTTTTTACTAGTTTTTAGCCAATTTTTTATTTTAATTCAGATTCTTCAAAACAACTCATCGATAACATTCTTAGATAGCTCAAACTGAGCACATATATCTTTGAAAAATAAAATAAAAAAAATTAGTTCATCGGGTTCAATTTATGTTATCTTTTTTCTTAGATTAACTGAAATTGTTAAATTACTAGTTTTTCTAAAAAAAATGGAACAATCGTCGGATTCGGCACCAATTTTTTTTAATTCCATATGACCAGATATTTGTGCTCTGTTTAAACTATCTAAGATTCAATCGGATGGAGTCGTTAGCAAAAGCTGAATTTAAATAACAATTTTTGGCTAAAAATCTAGTAAAAAAGGACAGGGCCCCCGTAATCGATATGACACGTGAAATAGAGCCAATTGTATTTTATACGGGGGGGGGGGAAATTTCACCAGTTGATAAATCTTCATTGGTGTAAGGGTAAATGATCGAGCCTCTGATGCTGTGATGTTTGGGTTCGAATCCTGGCAAGGGCATACTTTTTTCTTTTTTTTTATATTTTTTGATTTTTTTTCTTGAAAAAAGAGTTAGCACAGTTCAAGCGCCTTGAAGGCGTAATATGACAAAAACCATTGCCAACCATTTTCTCTCGATAATCTACCCAGGTAAGTATATTTCCAACTTCGTAGGTCCCTTGATGTAGAAGATACAAAATACTGTAATTTGACTCTTTTAGCGGTGTCACATGAAAAATGAAATTTGACAAAAAATTTCTGACAAAAAAATTTGTAGTAACTGGGGAAAAAAGTAGCTTTGAATGATGTGTGGTGTTCTCAGAATCATCTTTTTAGACCTTTACCGGTCAACTATCGGTAAACAGGACATCCGGAAAAAAATCAAAAATTTTGGTTTTGGACTTTTTTATAAGCTGTTGGATGCATAAATCCGTTAGCGAATATCTTGTTCCGTTCTATAAGGACAGCGACAAAACTGTTGGGGTGTTCGAAAAAAAGTTACCTAAGTGAAATTCCAAAATGTGCAGAATTACGCCGTCTACCAAACTCAATCAAATAAATATTTAATCGATAGACTATTTACAATAGGAGAAAATCTCATTTGCACTTATAGGCGAAAGGCAGAGAAATAATCCTATTCAGATTGAAATTCGGTGCTATTTTGAAATGATTATTTTTTAATAATTTTTTTAAATTTTTTCAAAATTTAATTTAGCTCAAAATATTTCGAATTAAAATTTTCAAAATTCAATATAGCTAAATATTTCTAAAATTTTAATTTTCAAAGTTAATTTTCGCACATAATTTAACTTTTTTTATTATTTTAAGATAGGAGCATTGAAATTTTATCATTGAAATCAAATTTTTTATTCAGAAATAGTTCTGACATTATCAAACAACAAGGAACACTTAATTGCTGACACTCATTCAATTATTTCTGCTGTTAATGCACTGTGGAATTATATTTGGAGATTAATGTATACTTTATTCAGGTAATATAAAAATATCAGTATACCATTTATTTGCAATCCCATTTTTGTGGGCATACACATTCTTGACACAAGAGCCCTAATTTTAAAAAATCGCAGCTTATTTTTCGAATTTTTATTCCTAAAAATCCTATTTTTAAGTATGCATTGAAATTTAGGAAAAAAAATTCAATAGGATTTTTAGAAAGATATCAAAAACTTCGGAGGAGATAGATTTTCAAGTCAAAAATTGTGAAAACAGCCATAAAGCGTCAGTTTATTGGTCCCCTAGGAAAATTCAGACATCGAAATGAAAAAACTTACACTAGGAATCTTAGTTTACTTATTTTACGTATTATGTCAACTGTTGAACAAATTTCGATATAAGGATAGGTCTACAAATGGCATTTTTTTTTTTAATTATTGCTTAAATCCCAGAGTAAATTCATGGTCACGTGTGACTATTTTTCTGTATTATTATACTTAATGTCTAGGAAATTTTCATATTAGGAATCTCTGGGAGTTAAGCTTCAGATTGTTTGCTAAATTAACTCTGCAAAATTGAAAATCAGACATGAACAACTCTTTAAAAGAGTGAGAGTCGCTAATAAAGATGGTTTTGAAATTTTTATACATGTTTTCTTGATGAACTGATAGAGGTGGTATTTAAACGTTTAAACTTTTTAAACGTGAAGAACAGGTCTCGAAGATAATTTCAACACTAATTTTACAGGTTGAATTTTATTTTTTGTCGGTTTTTCACGCATCACTCAATTTAAAGTGTAATTTATAGTAAATAAATATGGTGATATCAAGTGACGCGCGAAACACAGACAAAAAAATAAAATTCAACCTGTAATATGATACAATTCAACCTACGCCCACACACTCACCAGGAATAAACATCTTAAAAAAGACAATAAAAAGATCGTACTACAATTAACATCAATTTTTTCTAATTTTTTGAGCTAAGTTTCGGAAAACAATATCAACAATAATCTCAAGCCCTTTTTTTTACGAAATTTAGTTTTTTAACTTTTATTCCGAATAATTTTGTTGAATTATTTTTTTCGGTCATTTAGCCCGAAACTACATCTAAAAACAAACAAATCAGCGACAACCACTCCTTTAAGAATAAGTCAACAAATCTTTCGAACTATAAAAGTTTTTTTAAATTAATATTCAGATGAATTCTGATACGATAAACGAACTATATGAAGTCTTTGTTAGGACCAAGTGCTTTAATCAAATAGTGCAACAAATGGTGACGATTCGAGGAGTTCCTGAAACAGTGACGTTCAATACCAGAAAAAAAGTAAATTAATTTCGAAGATACATACCATTTCCGAATTGGTCAGCAAAGAAAAAATCCGCCTACTATTTCAAATTTGCAAATTGGACATAGTAAAAACTACTGACTTATTCGAAAACTCAAATGACTTTAAAAAGAAAATAATTGCGAGAGTAGAATCTAAATTTCGTAATAGAAGGGCCCAACTCTCACTCACAAAAAGGAAAGAACCGGATTGTTCGACGGATACGGCAGACCCAAATATATCTGGTTCGGATACGACCGATAAAAATAACCCCGTATATCTATTCCAACCATCTCATAAAGATGGAACCTCAAAAAACGGGAACGATTCGGATGACGATGAAAACGGAGGCGAAGAGACCATAATCAATTTCGACGGGGATAAAAAACCATATTATCAAACACGCAACCGGATATTCAAAAAACAATGTAATAGAAGCAAGAGTTTAGGATATCCAGTACGGGTAATGCGTTGCTGTCACTTGAAAGATGAAGGAAATCGAATAAGCACAAACCCTATTCATGTTATCGAATTTTGTATGAGATCATCCAGTAGAAACGCAGATTATTACGATAATTTTGATAGTAAAAAATTGTACACAGACGATGTGTTTATGTGTCAACCGGTGAATATTTTATTAGAAGATATATCAAAACTTAAAAATTTTCACGAACCAAAAAATGATCCTATACAAACCACATATTCAACGTTGAAGCAAGCTGAAGCAGCAATTAAAGATTTGAAAGTGAACTATTACGTTCCGAGTTTAAACAGTTTCTCATCAGGGTTTAGCGAAATTAAAAAAGCGATGAAGGAAGAAGCTAAAAATCAAAATCTGACAAATCTCAACTACGAAAAATTTCTAGCAGAGTCAATCGTAATTACTCATATTTCTGAGTGGAGCGTTTTTTCGAAGATGGAAGTGCATAACAAACCAATTAAAACTCCAAGTCAAAAACAAGATTTCTTCGCAAAATGTGTCAACCGAAGTTTCTACTTATTTAACCAAACTTGCGGACTGAATTACAACCAAAGCCTGTTCCAGAGTGAGATAAATTATGGGAACACAAATTGGGGTACATCAAAGCAAACTACTTATCCAAAAAGGGAACAAAATGAAACCACAGACAGGAAATGTTTAAAATCAACAGGATCAAGACGACAACCAGCTAGAAATTGTAAAAATATAGGGGTAGAACAAGACAAAATAACAGTTTCAGACACTGAAACAAATGACAAGGATCACGAAAACAATTTGGAAATAGATTCAGATTTTGGTATAGTATTTTCTTCTTTTGTAAATTTTAATTTAAAATAAAGTTGTTTTCTGGAACCAGGGATCATACATAAAGATATTTCGTAAAAAAAATTTATCTAAAGTCTTCATTTTAAACATACATTAAAATATTTGTTTTCTGATTAAATTCTTATCTTAAACTGGATATTTTTATTCTCCAAAACGGTCGATTATCGATGAGAAAACTTAGATTTCTGATTAAGTATAACTTTGTCAATTTTAGATCTTAACAATCGAAATCTATATATTCTGAAGGGTAGTTGAAAAGACGATTACTATTTTTTTCTGAGAATTACATCATTTTTTGATGCTGATATTGATCAGTTTCGTATTTTACGTGAAAATATTCTCAGATAACCGATGTCGGAGCGGGAACACTAGATGTACCTTAGCAAGTCCTTCTCATTTATATTAGACAAAATTTATCACGTACCATAAATAGACCACGAAACTTCGATATCAATATCAAAAGATATAGTAATTCTCATTTATCAATAAGTGTCTTTTTAACAGTTTACCTAAAAAAGTTTAAAATTACAGTGACAATGCCAAAATCGATATCAATTAAAAATCACTTTGTGAGACTCATCAAGAACTTCATTTTTTTCAATTCGGTTGTGTTTTGTGAAGTCTCATTTTGGTCTTTCAACTTCATTTGAGCCTATTTCGGTTAACTACCATTTTTTTAAATTATGACGACATTTCAGCGCCCATTCATTTCTTAGCGAAAAAAATTTATTTCTTTATATCTGGTCTCAATCAGATGGTCGAAAAATCCGATCTCATTTCGTCGAGAAGGTCACCGATCCAATCAATTTTTTTCAAAAACTGAACCGATCCATTTTTTTTAAACAACAGATTCAGCCCAATTTTTTTCAAAAAACAGATCTGGTCATTTTTTTGTTTCGAAGAGTACACCAAACCGATCAAATTTTTTCAAAAAAACGATCCGATCTAATTTTAAAAAAAACGGTCCGATCTTTTTTTTGGGTAGTCGACCGATCCGATCCAATTTTTCGATGCGTTCACCTATCAGATCCAAAATTTTCACGAATGTGTCGACCCCAGGGTCTCAATATCAATATCTAACGAATATTTTTAAGAGCAGAAGATGGAAAATGAAGCAGAACTATATTCAGTCATATCGGAAGTTGGCAATGAGTGAAAAAAAACATGTCATTATTTATTTGAAAAAAAAAATATTCACCTCAACATTCCGGAAGCTAGGGAGCTCTGTAATTAATTTGAACATTTTTAAATTTCATTCATTAAACATAGATTCAGGGATATCGAGGTGAATATTTTTTGAAAGCTTAGGTAGTTTTAATTTCGATTGGACAACAATACTGTGAACAAACGGTGATGGCAACCTGTAATTGTTTTTTCGGGATTAGTATATTAAGAGCTGAGCGTAGGATAATTGCCTAAGCCAATCATCATGCTGAAATATTCGTTTATTCGCCTCTCGTCAGATAATCACAGCTCATTATTTCTCATTTCATACTCAAAATCCCTAAAATAATCCGAATTTCAAAAAACACAATTCCGTAAGGGCTAGATATACTGCTTAAATATACGTAGCTCGAAAAAAAATTCAGGTTGCCATCACCGTTTGTTCACAGTATTGTTGTCCAATCTAAAAAAAATAACACCTTATCATTCACTGCCTTTGTATTTTATTTAAAACATTGCCTACGAAAATAGATACATAAAAGTATAACATCTTCGTATTCAAATTAAATCTAACGTTGAAATTCGTTTGGATTTTTTCGTAGACAATGATTCCAAAAAACCAGTGAAAAGATCAAACGGGCCATAAAATGTTCTACTGTATTATTAATGTCGAGTGTACATTTTGATCGACAAAATTTGGTCGCCTTTTTTCGCTTATCTTTTGCTATCAAAAAAGTGTAGGCGCAAAAAAACTACAGATTTGAAGAAAAAATTGTTTGCAATTGATCATTTTACGTCGCAAAAATACATTTGTTGAATACATTTTGATATCATAAAACACCTTGTTTTCCGCCTACGATTTTTTGATAGCAAAAGATAGGCGAAAAATAAGTCGACGAAAATATAGACTTCAATAATGTACAGGGCTAAATCTGACTTTTTTCTATTTAAAAAACTGTAACTCTGCCTTTACCACAAAAGTTTAAAAAATTGAAAACTAAAAGCACTATGAGACTGTTCCTTACGCAATATTAACAGCAAATTTGCAGCATTTTCAGAAATAAAGCAGATTAATAATCAAATTCACTTCATGAGATTATGGATAGATTTACAAAAAAAACATTTTGGTTTTTTCTTGGCTCAGAACTTTTTCTCGGCTGTTGGATGCAGAAACCCGTTTAGGAATATCTAGCTTTGTTTAAAAAATGACATGGGAGCAAATTGTGAGGTAACCTAAAAAAGCTACCTTAGTTAGTTTTTTATTCAAAGATGACACCCCTTCTCATGAAGATTACGGGAAAACCATAGGCGATATCGAGAAATAGTTTTACGTCGAACTGCTTTAGCTTCACTCAAGTAAAAAAGCTCAATGGAGATTTTTTTTTATCGGACTACTGGTACCAAAGATTTATTATATCGAAAATGATCCCTACTGCATTGTTCACACCAGTAGGCGTAACTATGAGCCAGTGTCCAATCAGGATACTCGATTGTCGACTTTATTCAAGAATCCTGATATTTCATTGGTCACTTAAGGGAGTACCCCACGCCATTTAGTGATTTTCAAACGTTTGTTCTCAGCTGAATAAAAGTTGCTTGAGTTTCATGTTCTAAGACCCCGGATATATTTGTCTGAATTTTTCGAAAAAAGTGACAAAAAGTTTTTTGTATGATCGTACCGGTATTTTTACCGGTCCAAAAAGTCATTTTTCGACTTTTATCTGTTCAATTTCATTTAGCGATGTATTAACATAATTTTCTGATTTTTTGTGAGCATACCTAAATTTGTTAGTTAAAAAAAGTTATGCGCTCAGATATTATTTTTTTTCCTTTAATTTGCCTACAATCACTGATAAAGTCCTCAAAATGGCTGTTTTTGGTACCCTGGGCGCTAGTTCAATTTCATTTGGAGCACAGTAAGCAAATTTTTTCGCGGAAAAAAGCACTTTCTTAAAATTGCGAGCTCGTGATTTTTATGCGCTCAGTATTTTGCTATCTTTTGNTTTTTATTTCTTTTTTTAAGATTGAAATCAAAGTGAACTCATGCAACAAAAATCAGAGTCAACGGATTTCAACTTTGAAAGTTACAGACAATAGAAGGAAATTTATACTTAAAAAAAATAGGAAATTTTGGAAATTTTTTTACATCGAAAAATTTTTTTTTTAATTTTTTAGGATTGAAACCGATAACAAAAATGAGAATGCGATAAAAATTAGCTTTCTATCATGTCTGAGAGCCGAAATAAAACCCGCGTGGGGTACTCCCTTAAACCTAAGGATGTAAAATGCACAGGAGGGATCATTTTCAATATAGATACTTTCAGTTTTTACTTTGAAAAAAAATCGTAACACTTTTTTTTCCAGGAATTCATCAAAAAATAGTTCAAATTTTAAAGGTGTATGGAATGGTGATATCAGAAGGAGCTAACATAAAAAATTGAATTTCTGGCTGATTTTAAGAAAAAAAGGTAGGACTCATCGAGATTCGAACATACCAAATAATAACATCCAGGTTTATATCCGGTAAACAGGATGTCAAATCAACTTTATAAAATTTCTTTACTGAGTTTTTTTACTTCGCAGTTGAATGCAAAAAACACGGTTCTCGATTTCACTTATAGGTATCCCTGAAGATATTATTCAGAATCATCTTTTACCTACCCAAACTATTTAAAAACGTTCACTTTCTTCAGCCAAAGTTGATCAAAGTATATTCACTCAAGCAATCACTAAGACAACATAAGAGGGAGTCGAACACAATTTTTTTACTCCAAGGTGTTTCAAGAGAGAAAAGCTTTGACATTATCTAGAGACATATATTTATTTTTTGACAAAAATCTTGATATTTTCGAAAAGGTGCCGACTATGATACAGTTGAAACAAAAACGCAACCTAAAATTTGTTTTTATCGCCCTTGTCAGTGTCTGGTGACGAAGGACTATATACTTATCAAGCCAATTGCATATTTTTTGAACAAATACATCTATTTTAATCATTTTTGGAACAGTTTTTAATCGGTCATGATATATGAAGGTTGAGTTATTTGGGATAGATAATATCTCACATGACGAAAAAAACTAGCGATATTGATATAGTTTGGTATATGTACTAGTCGAGCATTTGTTTTGACCATAAAATTAATTACAAAATATAAGTGAAGTGTAGAATAAGGATTTTAAGAGACGAGTGGGGGGTGAAGTACACTTGGAGATCATCAGGGACGATTATTTCTCAGTCTAGTAAATGTTCACGATTTCTTAACATATAACCTCTAAAGAGGCTATTTGATGAAAGATTTGAAAAAATCAGAAAAATAAGTTTTTTTTTAATTGCTGATTAAAACAAAATGTTTTACTTTTTAAGACCCTTACGTTTTATAATTAGTTCATAGTTTATAATTAACATTGAACTAAGTAGTATGCAAACTCTAGAATTATTTTTTTAAAGTTTGATTAGACATTCTAGAACTCTCTGCATAGGAAATGTAACCACGATTCGTCAAAATGATAAAAAAAAAATTTTTTTGTATATTGCACATGTTCATATACTTTTGCTCAGAAAATAAAAGTTCGATTTAAATTACATAGCGTTTTAGTTCAATTCTAATAAGAACGATAAGTTTTGTCTATAACACAACTAAAAAACACACAGCAGTTTAATATCAATTATTTTGAAAAAATCTCGTCATGGAAAGATGCTTTCCTTTTAGAATTCAAAAAAGTGTGAAAACCCAGAAATATTTCAACTTGGTCTTTTTTTGATATTAACAAATCATAAAAATAAACCGAAGTTGCTTTTTTCAATTTACAAATTTAAAGAGTGTGCCACTTCCGACGGCTCTGATTGGCCAAGAGATTTAGGGTTAAATTTCAATCATGAAACATCAGGATTTTTTTTATAATTCACATATACGAAGTCAGTTCTTAAATCATTTCATTTATTAATTAAGTAAAAAATAATGTTTTTTTCACCTTCAAAACAAATTCAGCCTAAATTTATTTTTACTAAAGAAGAAGTATCTGAAATTAACATTGATGTAAAAAAGCCTACAAAATACCTCGTTATGCATATTTACGAATGGTCTGAAGTTTCTGGTCATAATTTTGATTTCAACAAGAGAAAAATAGGATTCTTGATAGTTAATTGCTCAAAAATGAATTCCAAAATGATTCGTGAAATACGATGGATTCAAAAGGTTGATCATTTGATTATAAGAGGAATTTACAATCCTTTCAAAGAAATAGCTTTGACGACTCCAGGCACCTCAGATCATAAAGCTAGAGTTAACTTTTTGGAATCATACCTTGGAGATAAGCCTACTATCAGGTATTATTCTTTGATAATTTACATACTTCTCACCTCTATTTTTTAGAGACATGATTTCTGAAGGGATTCAGTCTACGGATAAATTGCGATATTCTATTTGGGTTTCTCAGGGAAAATCTCTTGCTTTGGTACCTTTTGCCTGAAAGGAAAGAAGTGCTGTGAAAAAACGGTCTTTTGTTTATGAGGAGGGAGGTAAAGTTCTTTTTTCGATCAGCCAATGAAATTTCATTAAATTATTAGGGATCAATAAACTTCTTTTACTGATCGAAATCAGATACTTTATCATTCATAAAACCTACTGTTCAAATAATTTTGAAGATCGAAATCAATTATTTTGGTGCAGAGTCTTAAATCTGTAAGATTTAATCGCTATTTTTGCTTGAAATAAATCGAATCAAAAAGTTTTTTTTGGGTTATTTTTCTTGCAAAGTTTAAACAATATAAATTTTCGGTTATTTTTTTTTATTTCTATTGAGAGGTTCTAAAAGATTCTAAGAAGTGAAATTAGCTTCTTATTTTAACAGCAAAAATAACGCAGAGGATAAATTTCAGATTAGCCATAGAAAATTTGAGCCAGTCAGCAGGTGCAAAGTCAGATACTAAATTAATCAATGCAGTTTTTGTTTGAGAATGCACAGTTAGTTGAGAAAGTAAATCTTTAATCAAAAATAGAGCTTCAGCACCTAAATAAGCATAAATGGAAGGGGCGTCACTTAATTTCAGTAAACGGTGAAACAGACTTAGATCTATTTTCTCAGAAACTGAAAAATAACCAGCATAACTAATAATAGAAATCAGGGGTTGTACAATAAGTCGTTTAGCCTGTACAGTTTGCAAATTAAGATCTAATTGATTTTGATCGCACATTTTGACGAGCAAATTTAGTTCTTTAAGGAAGTCTTCAATAGTTCCAAAAGTTTCTAGTAAGGTGAAACTGGCCACAGACCCAGGAAACTTGACAAGAAAAGGCTCTATAGACTCATTTTTATTCTGTTCCATAATTTCATTGAGTTTTTATGAGAAAAAAGTAGAAAATATTTAATTTGAGGGACAGTTAACACTTGAGGAGCGAAAGCTAACATTATGAGTAAAAGAGGGACCTATCAGAAGAGAGTAAAATCAATAAGAAATTTTTTTGAGTCGAATCCACATAGATAAAATTTTAGTGATCGATATTCCACTATTAAGGACAGTGATACGAGATGAAGCGTGAGCTTTAAAAATGTCTGTTCTTAAATCGTTTTTCTCATGATCTAACTTGTTTAGAAAATGTTCTACATCCAAATGAGTTTTCATTAGTCGATTTTTTTTATTTATGCAGGTTCCATAAGAAGGGTAAACGACCAGAAGTCCTTCAGTAGACTGAGCAATACACCAAAAACCTTCTGAGATAAGATAAGGAGGTCTGACTAATTTAGAAATTTGCTTTAAAATAACGTTAGGAGGTTGATCTCCAAGAAAAAAATTTAATTCTACACTATTAGCATCATCTTTTGAAGGTTTGAACATAATCCCATCAGAAATATATTCCAGAGTGCCATATTTTAGATCTTTGTCAATTAATTCTATCTCTTTTTCTTCTAAATGTTTCAGAATATCAGGTTCTGGACGGTTAACCATATATGTAGCAAGGCCATTCTTTTCAAATTCCCATAGTTTATCTTGATTTATATCACTCATTAAACAAGAGCACCGTTTTCTTTCAACGGTAATAAAGTGACTAAATTTGGTTGGACAGAAAATTTTGTATAAAAACTGTTTAATAATTTACGAGATTGTGTGAATGTATTCATAGTCGATGTTTGTTTTTCATAGCGGAACACTTCGCTTGACCCATATGACACCTTGTTTACATTGTATAATGAATCGATAAATTGATCTCTTTGTAATTTGATACTGCTGGATACACCCTTTGCCTTGATTTTTTCATCTCGGCCTCTTTTACCACAGTTTGTACCAATCAAATAGCACTTAAATAAGAATAAGATTAAAATCAGATCACAATTAATCTTGAAATGAGATTTTCTATGATAAGACCAATATTTTTTTGTACCTTTGGCGATAATCCTATGAAACAGCCATTTTGAGTTTCAGCTTCAATTTTTAGTTTTCCAGGAGTTCTTTGTTCGAATGCAGAATTATCTTTGAGAAACCAATTGTATTTTTTCTCTTCAAAACTAACCTTCATTTCCGGTTTAATAGAATTTTCAATTTCTGCATGTAACGCGAAAGTATAGCTGTCAGTATCCATATACAAAAGAGCGTAAGAACCAGAAATTAAATGATCATATAGAAAATCCAAAAAACGCAGCATATGTAGTTTCGAAAGCTGTAGTATAAACAAAGCCACATGGACAGGAATTTTGTCAGTAGATGATTTTTTCGATTTTGTTAATTCATAGAGATCAATTTCTTCTTCAGCAAATAGTTGGTCAACATTTAGCAAAAATAAATTTGTATGCGTCTGAAAATAAATAATAGACAAAAACGATCAAAGAAGCAACTTTTTTAAGAATTATCCAATTTAAGTACCTTTATATCTTTTTTTCTGACATACACAGTTTTTCTTCGCCTGTCTAAATTCATCGCTAAACGACCCTTCGAAAAGGTTATAAAACAATTGAAGAACAAATTTTTTCAAAATTAAAATAGAAGATTCAGCCACAGAACGTTTTATAACCGTAACCCAACTCGAATTCATAACTATTTTAGACAAACTTGTATGTAACTTATTTGATTCTTCTGTTGCCTTTATTCTCATTTTTACCATTTTATTAACAAAAGGTTTGAAAGGTTCTTGACTTTTGTATTCTTCGAAAAAATGCAACTTTGTAATTTGAAGGCCATTTTCGAGATACAATTTGAGAATAGGAGTACACAAAACAATTTCTTCTGCATTAAATGTGAGCGAAAGCTGATTTTCTAGCGGGAATTTGATTTTCTTTGCATTTGCGTATTGTTTGAATTCCGGATTCAACATATTTTCGGTAACGTTGACATGGCGAAAAATAGGAGGAAAATTTAATTCAAGGAACTGAAATAAAAAAATATAGTTTGAAGTATTCGTAAATATTCGTAGTAAACAATTTGAATTATTGCTCTTACTTTTTTCTGGGCATTTTCTGGAGTAATTATATTGACTTTTGCTAGTCCGTAAATATTGCCATTTTTGATAGCATCGATTATGTCAGCTGCGGAAATATTTTTTTTGCCCCAAAAAAATTCAAAAGTCCCTTATTTGTAGTCATTTGTTTTTTATACTCACACTCAGAGACAGTTATGTATTCGTCGAGTTCTTTTTCAAGATACAAAAATCGATCACGGTCACGAATGGCTGCAACTTGATTTCCTATAAACAAAGTAGGGCATTTATCACAAGGATGAAACCGGCAACCCCGAAAATCAAGTCCAATTCTTTTTTCTTTGAAAATAACAAATCCGTCCAAAAAATAAGGACCTATTTGCTTTTCGGGGCCATTAGCGGCACATTGAATTAAACACAAATTTCCATCGTCAACATAAAGATTCTGCTTGAAATTAAGCCAATGTAAACTAATTTTACTTACATTTCCACCAGAATTTCCATTCATATATTTAGGATGATATATTCCTTCACTTTCTTCGTAAAACACACCCGATCCTACCGGCAATTCTTTCATCATAACAGTTGAATATAATGAATTTACATCTTAAACATAAAGTTTAATTCACATTTATATTATTTCTACAAATACTGACTTTAAAGGACTCAGTACATATCAAACTTTTAATTAAAAATTACCAAGCTGTTGAATTAAATTGACGCGGGAACCATTAGGAGTTTCGGTTACACATTTGGGAAATCTAGAATCATAAGAAGTACTTTTATGTCGATCAAATACAGCAGACAACCCCCCATGTAAATTTTCGGATCTTATTTCTTTATTAAGCCAAGTAAATTCTTCAGAAAAACTAATCATTTTTAAACAATTTTCCGGATAATGTCGAAACAAAACAGTCTCTGCAAGCTGACTAAGACTCATATAAAGATACGGATCTACAGTAAACTCTTCATAAAATAACTTTGTATAAGAATTCCAAGCTTGACTCAAGACCATACAATCTAATACGTTATAAAATTCTAATTGATCAAGCATACATGTCCATTCACCCTTTTCAATTTTATCCAAAAAATTGAGTTTTGCCTCTAAATAAAGTTTTGGAGATATCATAATAAATTCTTCAAGATGCTCCATAAATTCACCTTCGGGGCCTAAAGGGTCGGATAAATCTTCTTCTGTGAATTTTTCTTTTCGTAAACCGAAAAAATCCAAATATTCTCCAAAATTTTCAAGAATGCCATCAAAAAACTAAATATTTATACATCTTAACAGGTCTTCTATAGGATCAACCAGTTGTTTCTTACAAAAAACTGTTAGTGGAGGAAATTGAATATCTGATTTTATTTCTTGAATATCTTGATAATACATGTATGGCCAAATATCTTTTGATACACAACTCACGTCAAAACTTTGAGCAAATTTCACTAGAGAAGTTGGTGGAGTGAAGTTAGCAATATCTCTTGATACAATATTTTTGAAAGTAAACTGTAAAACTCCACAGGAGCGAGTTAAAACCTGAAAAGAAGGGTCTCTGTCTAAAAGAATGTCAAAAAGACAACCCTTCAAAACAGGAATATCGTATCTTTCACCATAAAAGGTAAAAATCTTCATTGTTGTTATATCGTTCAAAATCCTGAGATATTGAGACAATCGAGTCAATTCTACCGGAGACAATCCTTCGTCGCTTTTATCTTTATTCCGGTTACTTTTAAGAATTTTCAGTATTTCAAATTTATTTTTTATAATATTTTTAGGTATTTCCTTTAAAAATAAAACATATGAAGATTCTAAAAAATCAACAAACTCGGAGATCATCGTTTTCAGTGCAGGAGACTCCATTGAAGTTCTTACGAAAAAAAATTCGCTTTGTTCTCCGAATGTTCTGTAGGCACCAATAGAGATAGGAGTGTGGATTTTATTTGTATTTTTAGCGACTAAAAGACTTTCGATGTCCCAAAAAATAGCATGACTTTGATGATAATTAGAGGGTATGATCCCCTCCAATTTCATCTGATCGAAAAGAAACACATGTTCTCCAGCGATTGTTTGTTCACAATGTATTCTGTCTTTTTGGTGTGCGGCCTGATGTGATTTCAAAATATTTTTTCTCCGAGCTACATAAAAACACTCGGATTCTTCACATGGGAAAAAATTAAGCGCTCTCAAATCAGAAATATACTGCAATTCGGTGTCTTTATAAATACATTCTGACGATCTATCCCACGAATCACCGACCAAAATATTAAGGGAGTTTTCAAAATCTATATCCCCATAAATAAGATTATAAATAGGACGATCAATCAGATTAGAAGAGGGGGACTTTGTCCAGACTTTCAGGGAAAGATTGAAAATTTCTTTGAATTTGATATCATCTTGGAATTGTATACAATTCTGACCCCATTTTTTATGACTTTTTATACTGTCCGATTTTTAAGACCTTTTGCCAGAGCAACAGCCTCGAATACATTGACTCTGAGAAAGAACTGATTTTTTCCAGTGCTAGTTTTCAGCTTGTAAACTTCAATATCCCAAATAATTTGCACACCCCTAATTTATAAGGTTAGTTTAGAAAAACAATATTTTATACCTACTTCAGAATGTCTTTGTTTGCCGATTGTTTGGATAAAAAATGAAGATTTTCATAATTCAAATTAGCGGAACTCTCTACTGCATTAATCAAAGGATCACTCAACATATTTCTGCTCCAAATATTTATGCGGATTTTGAATTTTTCTTCAAGTATATTTAAACTCAGAATATTGTCATACAGTTCATTCTCAACCCTGAAAGCAAGAAATTTTGATGTTTCTTTTTTTAATCGACAGAGAGCCAAATTTCGATAACCATCAGAGACGTTTCTTTTTTTTTCATATCTCTGATTGATGTGAAAATAAGAATTCCACCTAAAAAGTCATGTTTTTTATCAAATTTTTTTCCATTTAGATTATCATAAAATGAACAAGAAGCAGTCGGAGCCATCAGTCACAACAGGGTAATACCAAGGCCTTTGAATATTTGGTCTCTAACTATTGATTTTCAGAGACATCTCAGGAACACAAATGACATTTAGCGTGGAAAAAAGCGATGAGTAATTTTTTTTTTAATATATGCAAAAATGTAATTATTTTTAAGGGTCGGACTAATTCAAGCAATCTTTGAAAACGAAACCAAACATATGGTATTTACTTAGACTTAGCGCCATTTTATTAATAATTATATTTACAAATAGAAACAAGAATATATTGAAAATGAAATCAAACTACAGAATTCAAATAATTTTTTACGAAGAAAGTACGAACTCGCAAAAAAACAATGCATTTTTAATACCGAAAAGGTAATTTTATGTGATAAAGCTTGAATAAAATGTATTTTCTTGTATCCCTAAATTATCTTAAGAGTTTAAAAATACAGTATATATCATAAAAGTATCATTTTATTAACAAACAAGACATCATCTAGGAGTCGATAGTAAAATGTATAAACTTCATATTTTCAAGATACAACAACCTTAACAAAAAGTTCTAGAATTCAACTTTTGACAAATTTCTCGCTTATTGACTATAAATTAAACCACCATGAGCAATAGCCAAAAATATTTACATTGTGGCAAATAATAACTTCTTAAATTGAATGATATCATGTATAAAGAGATTTCAGGATTTTTTTAAAGGTTTAACAAATTTATATTTCAATCAGTTCAGGCAAAAGTAACTAATCCGACTCCCCCCTCCGCAAAAAATATTGAAATTAAATGGTAAAGAACTCTTGTTTGGGTCGACTAAAGATTAAAGTCTGAAATTTATAAGTTTTAAATGTTATACAGTTCACTATCGACCCGTCTTCTACGATATGTAAAATTCTTATTAGACAGAAATGTTTTTTTTTGGAAAATAGTTTTTTATTAGATTGAAGACAAGAATATCGTTAACCAAACATTACAGAAAAAACTCGCAGAAGAAAAGGAAAGGAGAACTAGATCCGAAGCAAGTTACACGACTGAAATAGCAGATCTGAAATCATTTGGTCGTCGAAAAACTCGGGAAACGTTTTCTTTAACAATCGAGAAAGAGGTGAGAGATATATACTAACGGAGAACTTTTTTCCATCTGATTATATTTAAGATTTTCTTCTTGAGTATATGTTTTATATCGATTTTTTATATTTATTTTAAGGTACTGGAAAATATGATGAGAGAAGAAAAACAAGTGCACAGTATCACACAAAAAAAACTGTTCGATTCTCAACACGAAAATGAGAATTTTCGAAGACTTATGGCGGAGGAAAACGAACTTCAAGGAGGTTGGTGCATGATATGTATAAATACAAGGAGCCAGGGATTTTGTTGTGGAACCTGCAATAGATTCTTTTGTGATTTGTGCGTTAATAGAATTCAGCCATCACTACAATGCTCCTTCTGTATGACAACTGATGCTGTTACCATTCGAGTCCGATTTGATTAATAAATCAAGTTAATTGCACTGATAAATTTCTATCAATTTTAAGCGTTTTCATTGTAAAAGGTACCCAGCAAAAGTATAATTTTTTATCAAGCAATTTATTAAATTTCAGTTTGACAGCCAAAATACCTTCTTTTATCTCAAAATCAGAAAAATTTTCTACAATCATGAAATTAGTATTCATAAACGCAGATTCATCGAGTAAATTTTCCAAGCTATTCCCATAGTTAGACGTTTGAATCAACCAGTGTTTGTAAAAATTATGATAAAAACTAGATTCTCCATACTTTGACACTTTGAGAGGGTAATTTTCGCAAACGGTATTATCGAGAACCAAAGAAAATTCGGTCATATCATGACGTTCTAATTTTGAAGACGATAATTTACTTTCGTTCGCAAAACGTTCTGGCTCCATTAAAAAACAAACTAGCATTTCGGGCATTTTACCTTGAATAATTTGTATTGAATGCTCAGATAAGCCACTGTCAAGAACTCTATGTCTTACATGACTGCTTTCAAAGGGAATATTAAGTCCAGAAGTATTAACTTTGGACATTTGGCTACTTAATTTTGTCGAGTAGGCCCAACATATATTGAGAGTAGGGTCTAAAAGCTTTATACTATTTTCGGGATATTGAATAATTGAATCCGAAATATCAACTAAGGCTTTCATAGCTCTAGCACGATGAAAAGTCAGTCGAACATGTAACCCTGCTGGTAAAATTTGGTTTTCATTACATAAACCATGATTTATAGGCATTAAAAACATATAACGAAAATGTTTTTCTTCTTTCGATACACCATCAACTATAATTGTTTTCTTGAAAGGTACTCCACGTCTTTTTTCAACTATATCGGAGTGTATTTTCAACTCACTGGAATCATAGTTAAAATTGTCAAATTGACCTTCAAACTTAATATTTTTCAAATAACCAGGATTACGATAAATCTTATTATAAATATGACTCGTTAAATCGTAATCATTAGGACTACATTTATAATTTACATCCTCATAATTTATATTCAAATCCAGATATTCAAACAACTTGTTAGTAAAATTGTTATCTGGCACATAATCTTCACTTAATTCTACATAAAATCTAATAAATGACTTTCCCAGAATTAAAAATCTTTTGTCAGGCTCAATGCTAAATTCCAATAAATTCTCATTATTGAACAAACTAGGCAGTGTCACAAATTTATGGTAATAATCTTCGACCATCTTTGTTTTTTTTATTTTTTATTTCCAGATCAGTAAACATGAAAAAACTAAACAAACAGTAAAAAGCTACTGTTTACTTAAGTACAGAAGATTGAGAATATGACTCACCAATAACTCGTGACCAAAAGAGTCAGCAAATTCTAGAATATCTAGACAAACAGTAGTACCATTCTTTTGAATGTGAAACAGATGGTCAGAACTCATACCACTTAATCTTAAACCTGCAAAAAGTATTTCTTCTTTAAATAACAAAACAGCAGTGTACAAGCGTAAATTATTTCTAACATCGAGAGGTTTGGTGTCTGAACCACATAATTTTTGACGCTTTCTTGGTAATTCAATCATCGTATCTTTTTCAGATAGCATATCTTTCAGATAAAAACCCATAACTAAATAACAATATTAATTGACGATAGTTTTTTAAATGAGAAACGAATGCTTAATCTATCTTTTCGATTGTTTAATGATAAAAAGATGAAAAGATAGGTTGAGCATTTGTTTTTTAAAGATTGAAAAAAACATTTTTTTTTTTAATCTTGAGACATTTAAATATAAAAATGAACTCATCAATAACTAGAAAAAGGTTTATAAACAGGAAAAAATGGAGACAAAAAAAAAACTTACATTTGATGCCAAAATTTTTGGTATAGTTGATAAGAAATCGAGATGAAACAACGTAGATTTTTCTAATTTCAGGTCCAAGCCAAACCACCAAATCACCGCTATTTGAATCAAAAGCAATGACAAAAGCTTTGGTTCCAACTACTTTAGGCATATTCGAATAGAAAGACTGCACCGGCATAACATCAAATAAAAAAGAGTACTTATTTGCAACACAAAAGTCTAATACTATTTTTGGGATCATATTAAAACGGTTTTTTGAAAACAAAGTCTTATAGTTTAGTTATTTTTTATTTTCAGGTCTAAATTTATAAGCAAATAAAAGAGGGCGCATTTCAACTAAGGGCGACTACTGAAATAAACAATTAAAAAATATTTCAATTTTTTTTTCATTTTTTTCAGTGTCAATAGTGAATAAGTTAATAACTTCACAAAAAGTATAACTTTGACAGCGTAACATCAAAAAAACAAGACAAAATTTAGCACAGGCAATACTTTTATCAGACTGTAGCTTTAAAGACAAATTCAGTTTTTTACAGGGTAAATGAACAGCTAGAAATTCGTAGATGGGACCGTAAACTGAAAAATTTTTCACCCCTAAAGGATCAAATATATCCACTGATTTTTCATCCACATAAATTCCTATAGCATGTTCTTTATGAATAACAAGAAATGAGACATGATTTTTAACTATATTGACATATTTCAGATCTTTTAATTCATAAATTCCGAGGAAACAAGGAATCTGTTTACTCCATTTTGAAATTATTTGAGCATTCATTTGCGCTTTCGTCTTCTACGACGACGACGACGTTTACCACGAGCTATAAGACCGGTTGGTAATTTAGGTTTACAAAGCCTTTTTCGGCTAACTTTCTTTCTTCTATTCATTCAAAAACCAAAACTAAGTTTAAGTATCGGATATTTTTCACCGAAACTTCTAAAAACTTAATTCTTACTGAATTGAATTTGTATTGACTGGTAGCCCACATTTCTAAAACAAACAAAATATTTAAAGTATTTACATAAGAAAAACTTAAAGTTAATTACCGGTGTCCATTGAAGTGGAATGAAAAGTTAAGTAGTTTGGCTCTTTTCTAGTTAAAGCAGCCAAAATCCCATGCTGATTGTCCATAGAATGATCCAACAGATTACAAGTGACAGTTAAAAACATTTTGTCAGAAGAATCATAGACTTCTTGTGAGTCCATTGACAAAGAACTCAATCCGACCTTTCTTTTTTCTAAATTTAGGGGAAGCTCCCAAACCAACTCGTCACCGGTTTTTGTTAAATTATCATCATTTAAGGTGAATCTTAAGTATCTCATATTTAACGGGATACAACGTTTAATTCTTGTTTATACTTCTTTTTTTTGAGAATTTTACCATCAGAATTAGATACAGAATAAAAACAAATGCCATTACTCTAAATAAATAAGAATTCATTTAAATTTGTATTAATTGGTGAGATTTTACACACCTGATGAGTTTTAACAATAGAATATATATCATCGCTCCAATTAGGCTTGAACCCCTTGTCAAAAATACCCTTTTTCGTAGGGATGCGCACTTTCCACCCTACTTTTAATTTGCATTTCACTTTAAGATCTATGTCAGGATAAAGTTTTTTGAAAACTAATTCTCGATTTTCAAATGATACTAAATTAGGAGCCATACCAATTGATCTATGCTCAGTATTATTATAATTTGATATAGCTTCAGGAAGAAAGTCTATCCACCTTTTAGTGCTGTTTTCAGTCATATAATGAGCCAAACGATCTCTTAAAGTTCTATTGAATCGTTCAACAATTGCAGCCTTTGAATGACTATCTGCTAAAACATAAATAACCATTCGATATTTTTTTACAATAATATTATAAATAAAATTTGAACTACCACTGAATTCGCCACCTATAAATTATTCTGATACACGATAAAACAGAATTTAATTATATACCTGCATCTACTAAAAGTCGCCGTGGAGTAATCGGAATTTCTGATATAATCGAATCAAGAGCAGCAGAAACTTCCTGAGAAGTTTTTGTTTTTAACGGTCGAGCGTATGCTTTCCTTGAAAAATCATCTTAGAATAAAAAGTTACCAAAAAATTATTGAAATAAATAAACTAACCAATAACAGTCAATATATATTTGTAATAAGAATTTTTATTGTAGTAATCAGGTTGGTTGTAAAACAAAAGATCAGCTTGTATGCTCTCCATAGGATCGTACGTAATCATTGGGCGCCTCCTCAGATTTTTTTTTTTTTTTGAACAATAAATTAACAAAAAATTACCTAAACTTTTTAGTCCTTTGTTTATGAATAGAGAGACTGTAATTTTTGTCAATATATTTTTGAACAGCTGCAGCATATGCAGTAGGACTATTTTTTAACTTATAGATTTGATCTAAAAAGTAGTCCAGATTTTCTGTATTTTCCGGAACAACTTTAGATGTCTTCAGAATCGGAGCTGGAGGCAAATTCTCCAGAGGGACTGTTTGGAGGAGTTGAGGGAGACTCTGAGATGTCGGAATCGTCGACGTGATTTTTTTCGCTTCCTGATTGCTTACAATCGTCGGTTTGATCAACTGTGGCACTGGAAGTGAACTCTTGGCTGGACTTTTTTCGTTTTTTTGACTGTTGTCCATCTCGTAGTGAAACCCTGGGATCCTTTTTTGTTTTCTTGTCCTTTTTGACATTTAAACCTGTTATAGAACTTCCGTCAATATCGACAGTTTTAAACAATTTCTGGAAATCTCGTTTTTCGATAATAACATATGTTGTAGGCATTTTAAACCGTTTTGACATGTTTAAATTTGATATGCAAAATAATAGGAATGTGAAAAAACATATGGATACGAAAAAGCAAACAAATAAAATATCTTGTTTATTTTTCGAAAATACAATGAAACAAATTTGTTAAATGTCAATCATACTATACAAAATGGCATTTTGCGAAGTCAAATCATTAACAATTTATAAAAATTGTAATTCGAATACTGTTTATTTAACAGTTCAAGACTATACTACAAAAGAGATTTTTGGCGGTAAAATTTCTTACGAAATAATTCCAAAATATCTGCTAGACAATTTTTTGATCGTGAAAAAATTAGAAAATTCTATCGGGACACAACAATACTCGTCTAGAAAGGGTAACAAAACGATCAAAACAGAAATTCAGTTATTTGACATTGAGGAATTATTGCAATTCAAGCCACTTGGAGAACACAATGAGGCTATTCCATGGAAAAATAGTGGGTGAAAATAAACTCCCACGACATTTCAGACTATTAGTGTCAGGACCAACGGGATCAGGAAAAACTTATTGGGTCGAAAAACTTTTGAAGTCAAAAAGAATTCGGAAAAAATTCAGCCATATATATTATTGCTATCCTGATCAATTCGAAGATACTCCAAACGACTGGGATAGCTGGGAAGATACCATCGTAACGTTTGTCCCTTATATACCGGATATTGATTTTTTCAAAAACATGAAAAAAACTCTCTTATAGTTTTTGATAATAATTTCACAGAAAGTATACAATCATCAGCCGTATCGCAAGCTTTAAAAATACATTCAAGACGTAGATTTTCGGTCATAATGATCACTCAAATGTTTTATGAATTAGGACCATACGCAAGGGTTATTAGAAATCAACTTAGCGGAGTAGTTTTGTTCAGGAATTTTGGAGACATCAATATCAACAAAAGAGTAGCTCAGCAGTTAGGAGTTATGGACCAATTCACGCAAGCCGAAAAATTTACTAAAGATGAGAAGTACAACCCTGTAGTAATTTTAAGTCCTGAAATTATAAATTCACCTGAAATGCGAGTACAAGTTTCATATCTGTCAGACAATTATTCCTACTGTTTCAAATAAAAAAATACTTATGAAATTAGATAACACTTTAAAAATATTTAAATACAGTCCCAGACCTCCCGTTCTGAGAATAAATCCTCTGAACGATCTCGTTATACCATGTTTCTCCTTAAAAGCGGCAAATTTTGTAAAAAATGAAAATGGATTTCAGAGGGCTGGGTCAAGGACTGAGCAGAATTTTTTTTAATCACATGTATTGACAGTTCTAATTTTCAAACAGAAACTAATTATTTGTAGTTCTACTTCGGGTACGAGGAGGTGTGTAAGGAGGTGAAGGGCGTCGATTTCCATTAAATCTCTTGACTTTATTTTACTATTTATGAAATAAATTTTGTGCAACAAGACCATTTGAAAATAAAAAAATAAAACTACATGAGGAGCAAAAGATTTTTTCAAAAAAAAATACGAGAAAATTTGACATTGTCGGCGATATTGAAAATTTCAGCGCAATGGGGGACGAAAATAAGTTTTTTTTGCGTCTAAAATTTAGAAAAAACTCGTAAGTCTTCGAAATGAGGTCATGATTTGAATTTTATAAGAACTTGAGCAATAAGCTGAAATTATGTAAAATACCAATGTAAAAATTTACACACTACACCAAATGCAATTAAATAAAAATTCGAATCAGAAGATTTAGGAAATTAAAATTTTGAAATATGACGTCATTCGCGACGAAATTTAAGTTATTAAAAAAATCTAAAACACCTACGCAATTTTGGAGTAATTGACTTTTTTCGGCGATATGCGTAAAAATAAAAATTAAGCTTATAATTGCGAAATTGCGTAGGGTTTTTTCGACGATATGGGATATCCCCAGGTATTTAATTTTTTTAGTAAAATATTTCCTTGTTTGCCAGTCTTTTTATTGTCAGTAGGGATTATTTCATCAATAACCTCTGATTCAGCTTTTGAATTTTCCGATCCCAATTCAGTATCCTTGACAATCAAGTCGACAGTAACCTCCTCAATTTTTGTTTCTTGAGGACTCATTTCAACCCCTGAATAATAAAGTTAAACTAATTCTAAGGAATCATGAAAACTGATTTTTTTGTTAATATTTCAATATTTATCATATATTTTGAATTGTTTTTTTGTAGGGGGGGGAAACTAAACAAAACAAAGTTTATGTAAACTGAATATGATATATGGATTAACGGATCTCAGAGTACAAATCCTAAATATTTGAATGATACAAACAACGCAAGATATTAGCACCCAATCAAAACCCTTGATTACGGAATAAGTCAATTTCATTGGTCAGGTTGAGAAAGGATCAACCAATCAAATGCTCAGATTTCGCATTTTTCAAATATTTAGGATTTGTACTCTGAGGTCAGGTATTCCATATCATGAAAAATAATCAAATATTAACCTGGTGGAATTATTTCTTTCTGACTACGACATTTTTCCATCTTGCAAAAAGCTCGAATCTGAATTTTATAGTAAGATTTGTAAAAAACAATATTAACCCTATTTTCAAGAAACTTTTAACAATTAATATTAACCTTCAGTCCCCATTTGCGAAAAATCATGAAACCCACCAACAATCCAAAAATAGCAATTGATAGAGTTACTACACCACCGGTTTTGCCATTGCTAGAATCATAACACACATCAAGTCGACTTATAATTAAGTCCAGTGTAACGGTCAGATTCTCAAATTTGGTTATTAAATCAAAAAAAAATTTTTACCTGATTTTATTTAAGACCTAGAAATATCACGACCAAAAATACATTATTTTGAAGTATTTGTCTCCGGAACTGATTCTACATATTCCCTATTCACACTTTTGTGAATACCCCGGCATTACTACTAAAAAATACACTACGTTTCCCAATCAGGGCCTGGATATTCACAAAAGTGTGAATAGAGGATATAATTGAGGAGATTTAAGTAATGTCCGGACCGAGAGAACCATGGAACAAACTGAAAGGAGAAAACTGGTGGGCAGAAAATCACACTAGAAAAAAGGTTTTCTGTCTTCAAATTCACAAGAAGTAGTGGTGTAAATAGAATCATCATCGGTGAGATAATCGTTATATACAAACATAGTACTCACAGGAACAATCAACCCTAAAGATAAATAAATATGAAAACTCTTAAATAAATAAATTTACCCAAAAAAATAATAAGCTTCGGCATCTCTCAAGAAAATTCTTAGAATAATAAACTCGAATAAAAGCAAAAAGAGTTTTTTTCAAAAAAAAACATTTGGGTGGACTTCGATAGACACTGATAAGAGATGTTAGGGTATTGCTATTACAAATCGTGGATGGGGGAACGAATGACTCACCTTTTTCATGACCGATGGGTGCCTCATCTAGGACATGAATCAAAATTAAGAGATCCAGGAAGGTTTAAAATAAGATATTTTTTACAAATTTTTAAAATTATAAGATTTCTTAGAAATATTTTATGTATAAATAATATTATATTAAACCTTCAGAACCATTTTTTTGGGTTGCTAAAAACACAAGACCAATGCCCTTATTCAATAACATAATAGACAGGATTTAAATTTATTTAAAAACTAAAGATTTTTTTTTGTACTCAACAATTTTATTTTGTTTTTTTATATTACAAGTTATGGTTAAAATTTAATTCTAACTTAATTGAAAAATTAAAGATAAAACTTGAGATAATTATTGAAGAATTCGAAATTTAATAAAAGAAAACAATATTTTGAAATAAATTTAAATCAGATACTTAGGAGTGGTAATCGATGTGACGACCAATCAAAAAAATTCAACCCTTAGTTTCAATCTCACAATTGCACAGCCCCCATTCGATATATTAACAATATTTATTCAATGTGCTGAAAAAGAATCAGGTATATGTGGAATAATATATATTTGACATAAGCTTTTAATGTTAATAATCAAAAAAAATTTGTGTATTCTTTAAAACTATCAGTTTATAATTTTGTATATTAAAAAAACACTTTTTTATGATTTTCAAGCCATTTATGATTCAGTTCTGTCTTGACTTTTTCACATTTCGTAGAAAAAAAGCATAAATTTAATGTTATTTTAATCAATTTATTAAAGAACCAGGAATTCCAACAAAAGGACAAATCATTTATTTACGATCTTGCCTGAATCTGGAGATGTCACCAAAACCTAGATTTCTACTTTCGAAAAAAATAACTAAATGTGAGTATAATTATTTCGAGTTAATTTGACTTTGTTTTCACTAGAATTTCATCTCCTGATTTGTTCGAGAAAAAACGTTGTAGATATTAAAAAAAAAATTTAACTCCCTGGGATCCAAAATATTGAAAAATATCCTATTTTTTGATCAAAAACTTAATTGTTTGAATTTTATTTTTTACCCATTACTCTTAAAATTGTGTCTTCTTGCATATAATACTTTTATGGCGCTTCTTCCGGTGATCTGAAAATTCTTGATTTTCGAAAAAATCTCGAAAAATTTTTCCGAAATTTTCAAACAAAAATTATTTTCGATTTGTTCGCAAAAAAAACAATATCATTTGCTTCCTCGGATTTTTGTTACTTTTTTTAGCCCTTTTTAGGCCTCTGGAGATGACAGTATCGTTCTCACATATAAAAATGTACAGTAGGAACAGAATTAGTTTGAAAAAAAAACAGTCTGGTTTATAATACCCGATGTGTTTTAGCTTTTGGGGTGTTCCTCGAAGAGATTCACGCTTAACCAATCATAGCGCGACTTGATTAGCTTATTTAAGGGGCGTTTGAATCTCCCCGGGAAGAACCCCAAAAGCTAAAACACATTCGGTATATCAGATATTTAAACATTTTTTGAAACCAAAATCTCTAACTGACGGTTTAAATTTTAGACGACAATCGGCTTATAATTCTATCGGATGAAAAATATTTCGAAAAAAATAAAACCTATTGGCGAGGCAAAGATACACCATACGAAAAACTTGAAGGTACAATGGCCTGGGACAAAACAAAATCGGTGAAAGGCGAAAACTTCAAAATGCCAGGACGTAAAGTTTTACACCCACCGTCCCCGGTACTTCAACTACATCGAAGAATGACCAGTGAAATCAACATTCATGAAGTCATAAAACTTGCCATGCAAATTAAAAATGGACATCATGATCAAAAGATTCAAAACATCTTAAATTAGAAAATCTCGTAGCATACTTAAAAAAGTAGATCTTTTTTTAAATAAAAGGAGAATAAATAATAAATATAGAGAAGGGATATTGATTATAAATAGTGAATTAGTTTAACAATTCAAACTAAAGGTCACCAAAAAATTTTTCTCGACACTTTCTTGATGTGTTTTTAACTGTTTATAAAATTGAACAAACATAAATTTAGTTTTGTTTGCATAGGATACTTTTAATAAAATTTTATCAAAAAATAAATGAAAAAATTTACTTTAAAATGGGCAACTCATTTAAAAGACCTTCGAAAATTCAAACAGGACCTACCTATATGGCTTCTAATCTGAGAAACGAGTTTAATTATGTGGAATGTAAATGCGGACAGAGTCGAATGAAGATTTCCAAAAATGATATATCAGCACCTAGTATTATTACTGATGATTACCACTGTAATAAATAAATACTGAAAAAAATCAATAATAACATTATTTAACATTTTATTTATATGAAAATTTGAATTGAGTTGAGAACAAGACATGTTTTAAGTTGTCAAAAATGACATTTAGTTGTTTTTTGGGATAAGTCCAAGTTTCTTTATTTGCCATCAAGAATATATATGTTTCGAAATTAATTTTTGTGCCTGAAATAACCATTAAAATTATGGCAGAATCGAAATTTGATGGAGATCTCGAAAAACTGATTAATGGGACAATAAAGCAAGGAATATGGTTAAAAACTAGGGACAAGTTGAAAGATTTTGTATTTTATGATTTTTTTGAAAGAATTAGATTTGCAAATAAACTTTATGCGATTTCGAAATTTGAAAAACCTGAAAAACAACAATTGAAGTTAGAAACACTTGTACCAGCTTACAATAGACTATGTAAACTTTAAGATACCAGAGAAGACCCATTCAGATTTTTGACGAGAATTCAAGAATTTATGCTGTCAACGCCTTCATATATTTTTCTACACATCGAAATAATAGATAAATTCCAGTTTATTATTGAACAATGGATTTTACAATTTTTTAAGTGTGACTACGCAAGATGTTCTGCTTACTGTCCCTGCCTTGAGAATTGGTTTGATCGAGGAATGAGGTCTTGCGCTAAAAATATGAACTTTAATAAACTTCTGGAAGACTCCCTACCTGGAAAACTATATTTTCATGTTCTATTCTGTACATTATTCACCAGAACTATTTCCATTTTATCTGAGATAGATTTTTTCATTCCTGATTATGACTCAATATATCGAAATAATGATAAAAAATTGCTGAAATTTTTAAACGAATCAAAAATAAGCTACAGTGTGACGCATACTGATGAATACTTACTTTTTGAAATTTACAACCACGATGATCGTCTTAGAATCAACTCTTTAAGATCTACTGTTTAAGTTCAAAAATACTTAAATAAACAAACTAAAATAAACAATAAAGCGTTTAAAATAAATTGCAATTTAAAAAAAACCATAAAAAATGGAATCTTTTAAGGAAACAAATCTGTTCAAGAAGTCATGCATGAATATTTTGGAAGGGACTGCATTTGCAACGAATTTAGGATTTGAGAGTTCTGACACTGAGACCGCTAAAGAAATCACTGATTTCATAGTTGGAGAAATAAATTTCGAAGAGTGGCTTGAAAACACCTTGAAACTCGAATTTTTTAAATTTAAGTTATACCTTGATTATTATGTGGGTACTGATTTCGAAACTTATGCTATGCAAAATAGTGAGAAATACCACGAAGCAAACGCTCCGAAGTATTTAGCGGAAAGATTTCGGCGTATTTTAGCTGGAAAATCAGTAAAAGAAGCATTCAAAAATCTTATCATGATGCAACACTTAGGAATGAAAATTCTAAACGAACCTAAAGAATATAATAGGGCATGTTGGTTGCTCATATTTCCGTTATATGAAGCTATTACTAACAAGTCACTAATGAATCAATTTCTCGATACAACTGAAGCTGATTGGAGTGATTTGAAAATGGAAGAACTAGAAAATTTGAAGATATCCGAGAATGGGAAAAACACCACCGATTAAATAAAAAATTAATATGCAAATAAAAACTAATAAAACTCAATAAAATATACTTGTACTTATTTATTTCAGCAGATAGCATATTTCTATAATTTTTTCGCATTGACGCTCGACAATATAAAATTACAATATATTAAATAATTAGTAATTTAATAAGCGCTCGTAGCCGAGTGGTTAAGAGCCCCCAACACGCGGAAGATTGCAAGTTCGATTCCTGTTAATAGCACATTTCTTTCGCTATGACGGTCACAAATTTAAAAATGACTAATATTATACATAATAATCGTAATATATTAAGCGCTCATAGCCGATGGGTAAGAGCGCCCCCAACACGCGGAAGATCAAGTTCGATTCCTGTTATACACATTTCTTTCGCATGACGTCACAAATTAAAAATGACTATATATAATACATAATATACTAATATATTAAGCGTCATAGCCGAGTGGGTAAGAGCGCCCCCAACACGCGGAAGATCGCAAGTTCGATTCCTGTTATAGCAATTTCTTTCGCATGACGTCACAAATTAAAAATTGACTATATATAATACATTATAATCGTAATATTTAAGCGCTCCATGCCGAGTGGTTAGAGCGCCCAACACACGGAAGATCGCAAGTTCGATTCCTGTTATAGCACATTCTTTCGCATGACGTCACAAATTAAAATGACTATATATATAATCATAATAATCGTAATATATTAAGCGCTCATAGCCGAGTGGTAAGAGCGCCCCCACAGGAAGATCGCAAGTTTCTGAGTTCCTCGGCTTATAGTCATCATTCTTTTCCTGACGTCACAATTAATTGCAATAGTAAAATAGGGGGATTTTCCTAAAAAGACTACTTGTATTTAATTGTGTGACCATATAGTATGCATGCTTTTATCCCATTTCCTATCCTTTTCATCGCAAAAATTTGGGATAAGGATGAAAAATAGCCAAAGTATGGCTTTTGAGCCTGACTTTTCATTACTGGAAGCAAAAATAACATAATGTCAACCTGAATTTTAAGTTCAAAAAGTTCAAAGAATTTTCTCGATTATAAATTCTTTCTCGGTTATTTTTCTCGAAATTCTCTCGATTATTCTTTCTCGATGTAAAATAAATTGAAATTGGCGCGAGAATAAATTATTGTTTTGATTTTTGCATTGTCATGAACACGTGAATCACGTGAACACGTCAATTCAAAAACACTCCACTTTAACACATTAACACAAACAATAATCCAAAGATTTCAAATGGTAAAAAAACGTGCATCAAATTGACTATAAACAATTGAAATACTGGGACTCCCTCCAAATAGGCGAATTCTCTGTATGACGCAACAGAAAAAATCCACTGTCGCCAAGATATATCACTTGGTTGGTATTGTAGAATCAATTTTCGAGCAATTAAAAAGACAGCATCAGAAAATATTGAGAACGGCATTCGGAAATTCTTCAGTATGATGATTACGAAAGTTTTCTACGGTCTGCATCGAAAGAAGGCGTCGATCTTACTGTTCGTCTGCTCAGTACTATGTTCGAAAATTCGAAAAAATTACCGTGAAAATTTTCACTCACTAAACGTATTTCTATTAGCTGCCAAAATTTAATTCTTAATAAACGATATTTAATAAACGGAATAAAGACGATACTTTGAAGACGACTTCAAGGCTGACCTCATAATTTTTTTTATGTTGAGAAAATAATTTTTAATGATCTGATTTCT
This sequence comes from Oikopleura vanhoeffeni, assembly GCA_004367855.1. Lineage (NCBI taxonomy): Eukaryota > Metazoa > Chordata > Appendicularia > Copelata > Oikopleuridae > Oikopleura > Oikopleura vanhoeffeni. Next base: position 37,264 of record SCLH01000721.1, on the reverse strand, counting down.
CTGCGGTTTATTCCATTATCGATAATTTTTATAACAAATTGTTGATATTGAAAATTTCCCCGATATCCTTATTTTATGATGATAGGTTTAAAATCGTTTTCAAAGTAATATCTTTTGTACATTATCATAAATGTTATATAATATAACTTATATTCATTTTTAAAAAGTTTAGATTTTGATTAACTCTTATAAATTGGTAAAAAATTCTTGTAAATTTTATTACCGCGGACTCAAAAAGCGTAAAAAATTAATCCAAAATGACTTAAAATTTTTCTCTAATTTCGAGGGGAAACAAATAGTTGACTCACTATTATCGGCAATGCGGATGATAAAAGGGCGCCCAACAAATACGCGATCTATTGTTTAGAAAAATTAAAATCGCCAAACTTGACATTCACAACATAGACACAAAGTATTGCACGATCAATACTGTGATTTCATATTGTGGTATTTGCGCCTGCAATACACCACGTCCAAGGAATTGCAAAATACACTATAAAATACACGGCCAAAGATTTTAATTGTTGTTCAAGTCATCAAGATCAAAGGTATAGACTTTCACGCTTTCTTAGTATCAATTATATCATGACAATTAAAATAATGAGCACTTCATTTCCGCTGTGGAAAAGTGATTATTTTGGAATACTAGAGTTTTTGTAAAATTTGTGATAAAATAGAAGAATTTAATCTCAAAAATTAAAAAGTCAGGCAGAGACCTCAGAACAAAAAACTTAACTGTGGAAGATAAATAATGACATTTCATAAAAAGTGACTTCCTCAGAAATAATATCCGATTCTGGTCTCTTATTTCCAGATGTTTTAAGATTTTTTGCAAAAAATCAAGAAAAAAAGTAGAATAAAATATATTTTGAACTACTCATCAAAAAAAATTTTTATTTTTATTTTTCGAAAATTGATCGCAAACTCTATGAGCGATTTGAACCTTTCTTTCAATCATTTTTCTTATTTCCGGGCTTTTTAAAAAAATGAAAGCCACTTTTATGGCTTTATGCCTGAGAGGGTTAAGATGTTTTATAACTTATTGGATATATACGACTATACTAATTGTCTTCAAATGTGAAATTTGTAAATTTCTGGCTCAAAGGTATAATTCTGATTTTTTGTAAGATTTTAAATCAAACTAATTGTAAAAGCAGCGCTTTTCAGCTCTGAGGGTTTTCAATGAAAACGACATAATAATGGTTTATTTAAACTAAAACTTGACTTTAAAACCCTCCAGCAATAACCGTACTTTCTCAAAAATAAATAATGTAAAACCGCATTATATAAATACGCATTTCGTTGGTATGATACCGCTAAAACGTTGTACTGTGAGTATTCAGGTACTGTATAAGTTTTGTTTACTAAAGCATAAAAAAACATGAAATTCATTTATTTTTTTGTAAGCATGACTAACGGAATTTAGATTATTTTTACAGAAAATATTAATAAACACGAAACAAATCGAATTTAAATTTGGGAAAAACTTCAAAATAAATTTTAATTTCGTAAATTTTGGTTGTGAAGATCAAACAGGGGAGGCCCAATATCGGCCCAATGACGAATAAATTAAAATGAAGTAAACTGCCAAAATATGCAGAATTAAGTACTCCACCAAACGCGATGTAAAAAAAATTCAAAAGAGTAGATTTATGAAATTCTATTTCGAAACATGACGTCATTCATGACGCACTCAGAGTAATTTCTAATAAAAACCTCAAACGTCCACGCAATTTCGCCGTTTGGAGAATTTTCAATCTTCGACCTTTTAGAACTCTTAAAGTCGAAAAAAGTATTTCTGCTTTATGTTAGGAAAATGCTACAAAGTCCGAACTAATTATAACAATTGAACTAGAAACTTTTGAGATATAGAAGATTTTCAAAACTTCTTAATTAGGGTGTGGCGTTAGAATCGTTCAGCTTTTTTTGACACAACTTCAAATGTGTCGTAGAGCTTCTTTTTTTGACAAGGAAATGAGATACTTGAAATCAAAAACATTTTGATAGTTGGAAATCTGTTTAAATGTGGCGGCTAAAGTTATGAACACTTAAAGGGATTTTTTTTGCTCAGCGAAAATCGACAATTTTTTTGTAAATGATCAAAATATCAGTGCTAGCTAATAAAGCATTAAAAAACGATTGTTCATGTCACATTATGTTTAAATACACTCCGGGCGATTTAAGTACTTACGTAGACACAAAAAGTTTCTTTTTATGTCAGGAAAATGCTATAAGTTTTCAGAACTTTTAGAAGAGCAGCTAAAGTTTTTGATTGTTAATTTTTCTGAAACTGCTTAATTAACGGGGGTGTGGGCGTTCGATCTTTCATGTTATTTTGTCAAAACTTCAAATGATGTGGTAGAGCCTTCATTCTTTGACAGAAGGTAGATAATTGAAAAAAACTAATTATTTGATAGTGTTGAAAATTTCTATAAATGTGGCCTAAAGAGTTATAACACTGGGAAATTTTTTATTTGTTCACGCGAAGATCGTCACAATTTTTTTGTGAATCATCAAAGTATCAGATAATACTAAAAAAAGCTTACAAAAACGATTTGATCATGTCAAATTTATGTTTAACATACACTCCTTGGCCATTTAAGTACTTAACGATAGAAAAAAAAAGTTTCTTCTTTTATGTCAGAAATGCTATAATTCTTTTTTTTATTCTAACGATGAGAGACAAAAAGTGTTTTGGACACTCAGAGTTAAAAATAAAAAAAATTTAATTCGATTCTTTTCTTGTCTAGCTACCGCCAAACTTTTCGTTAAAATTTTCAGGACTGTCTAGTTTTATTTTTTGGAAAAATCCTTGGCCACCCATTCGCGAGTTTTCAAGGCTATAAAAATGGTTTTGGCTTTCAAATGCACCAGGACAAAAATTCTATTATTGTCTTCGCTTGGGCTCCTGAATCATCAAATAACGAATTTTCCAGCATTTTTAGAGGGTGGCTGAATCGAGTCTCTGATTATTAAAGCCTTAAAACATAAATGCTTGTTTTCCGGGCTCATTTACCGACCAGTATTTATTGTTATTTCAACTAGTTGAGTTGACTTTAAAAAAATGGTTTAATTTCTTCAATATTGTCTATTTAGGCCAAACAGTCTTACTCTTAAAACAGACAGTATGGAGAAGTCAGCATAACGTCTTAACTGATGAGACATCTTTAATTTGCAGGAATTGTGTCATCAAAAATAGTATCACGTCAGGCTATTACAAGCATCAGGAAAAAGATGCACTAGATCAGACATTCTTATTCAGATATGCAGAGGCCGAGCGATTTTAGCGCTTATCTTTCCATAATTAAAAATGGTATTAATGTGATAAGGGGTCGCAACGGCATTTCAACTTAATATGAGTTTTGAACTTCTCAGAAACAAAAACCACAGAAATATCGAAATCGACGGAATGAATTATGCGCAGTTATCTCAACGAACTTTTTAAATTGATTACGGTATCACTGATATCTTACATAATGTTAATTAACATTATAAGTTTTTTTTCCATTTTCTAAGTTTGAAGAAAATTTCAAATTTTATTGGAAATAAAATATGAACATGGGTTTTTCTTTAATATGTTTGTTATCCCTTATTTACTTCGTTAAGATCCCGGCTCTGAAGTGAATTTTGCATCGCTAACACCAAGGCCCGGATCTTGAAAGTAGTGATAAAAGATATGTTAAGTTCAGCTCAAAGAACACTTTTCTTAAATTGAATTACCGGTTTGAAATATATTACCGATTGGTTAACTAATATTGGAATTTTTCTTAACCAAAACTGACATTACCGACTATGTTTTTTTGATACCGCTCATTGTTCAACACAAGTCAGTAGCCTAATTCGTCATATGCCGTAGATTGATTGAACAATGCCTTTCAAACCGAGGAGAAAAAAAAAACTTCTAAAGTGGGTACTGACGGGGCTTTCTTGAGAAGTATATACATGTACGAAGTGTTTTTAGCTTTTGGGGTTTTCTCCAGGGAAGATTCACGCCCCGTATTAACTAACCAAGTCGCGCTCTGATTGGTTAAGCGTGGATTCTCGGGAACCCAAAAGCAAAGACATTGGTATTGGTAGCAAATTAATTTTAGCTGCATTCAAATCGGTTTGCTTCCGAAAAATAAAAAAAAGTATAAATCATCAGGAGACACAAAAATCGAATCGTTAACCTCCTCACACCAAACGAGAACTTCGCCTCACCAAGCCCTAATCGTAAAGCACTTACTTTGACGCTTATCCCGAGAAAAACTGGAAGGTATCAATTTTACTTATTTTCACCGATTGAGATCAGGATAGGATTAAGTGATAAACGACATTTTAAATTTCGAAGTTGTGAACTAGATAACTTGCGAGAGAAAGACAGGTTCACTCACCTTGTATTTTGAAAAAACCATACATTTTTTACAATGACATTAAGTTAAAAAATTTACAGTGAAAATTTAGCTAATTGATAAGCGCGTCTATATTTTGAAATATGATATCTCGATCGTTACAAACAATTATTATATCGCTGCCGTCAAATATATGAGTAGAAATGTGAAAAATTGTATCAGCTGCAAACTCAAATCAGTACCCTTATGTTCTACATTTGGATCGTTGGCGGTTTGTCGGCTTTATTTGGGTTTAAATTTGATCTTCAATTCTTTCAACAATAAATATTTTTGAAAGTTTTTTTTATTATTTTGGTTTCATAACATCATTGTGAAAAAATTTCTTCGTTATAGAGACGCAGATAAAATAACTTCTATCAAAACGAATTCTCAAGTACTTTCCTAAAAATGGCTTCTCGAATTTTGTCATTATGTATTCGTTTTTCACACAATTTACTTTTTTAATACATTTGTGAGCGAAAATCCTAAAAGTAGGAAAATCTTTTCGAACGGTGATTGTATAAAATCTTTAAACAATATTTTTGGAAATAAAATATGCAAATTCTAGATATTTGAAGTCTGTGACAATTTATTTCTGCGCCGTTTTGGCTCCCGAAATTATTTTGCTTTGCTGTCAAAGGGTGTGAGGGGTTAACTGATGATTTTAAGGTAGGCTCCACCGTCCGCGTCCCATATACTCTATATGGATAGAGGTGTGGTGAAATTAGCCGATGCAGTGTAGAGGTAGCGTTGTAAATTAAGCAACGGAATGTAAAGACTAATTATGAATTTTTCGAAATTGAGTTAAATGCAAATAAGAATATAGTTATTCAATTCAGTTTCATCGCATCACAAATCTTGATGTATAGTTTCTCAAAATAAAAAATTTAACGTAATAGAAAATCACCCGGTTTATTTGCACAAAAACAGTCAATATATACAACCCCTTGAGTAACAAAACGTTGATATTCTCAGAGTATGCTCAATACTTTATGACTTAAAGTTGAAGATACATATATATACTAGAGTTCGTTATCTGATAAAAACTTTTTTTCGAAACCGGTTATGACATAAATCAGAGCTTTTTACGCGGTCATGCGATTCTTCGCTGTCTATTTTTCAGCAAAGTTAAAAATTTATATCCTTTTCTCACCCAAGTCTATATTTAAATGCTGAAACTATCTCATAGCGCTGTTTGAAATACCCACTAAATAGATATGTTGTATTGTTGTTTGAGTATGATTTTAGGACGAGGGGGTTGTGTGCGACCACAAAGTTGATTGGGTGGAATCTCAAGCAATCCTTAGGCACATCGTGAGGCTTCGAAACACGCGCTATATAGATAGTACCTTTTTTAAGATGGACTAGGCGAAAGGGAGTATGATAGGGCCCTTCATCGACAGATAGTGACTACTTGAAGCGATACCGAGCATTTTATTTGATCTGCCTATTCGAAGTCTTGACCAATGAAATCGGCCGATTCCGCATTTGGGGTTTTTGAATGAGTGCTAGGATTCCAGTGCTGTGTGTGTATGTGGAATAGTTCACTGATCTATCAAATGATGGCCTCTTAACCTTGAATGGTGATATAGCAGGGTCTTGATAAGGACCTGCCATAATTTATCGAGTGTGTTATCACTCAAGCAATCACGTAGGACAATCACTTAGGACACTCAGTGGGATTCGAACACGCGCTAAGAGATAGTTAGCGTTTTTTGAGAGGAGTTTCCGTTCTGAAAAGGTATGGGTCTACAATCGTATAAACAAATAAAACATTTCAAATAGATGATTCGATGGGGTGTTGATTTTATTTAACAAAATAGTGCAATAATTATTCAACACTTTTTGGCATATTTATATCGGTCGCAGGTGACCTTTAAACATATTCAAATTGTATTGGGAAAATAATAGTGAGGCTTTTCGGTTGCGATGTAGGTGACCGGTGTTGGGGGTGTCGGAGGGGGGGTGGATATTGTTGTTAGGTGGGGGGTGGACAATGGGTGTTACAGGGGAAGTTCCTTTAGGCCCAATTATCACGAAGGTTGTTGCCAAAATCGGCAAATATTTGGCACTTCGGCGACATTTGGCATTTTTTGGCAATTGGGGACAAAATACATTTAGCGTTCAAAATGACAAACGCGTCGAGCGGTTTTAAATGAGCACTTCAGTTGAAAATTTATTAATTGAAGTGAAATTCCGAATGTGAAGAAATAGTACTCCACCAACAAAATTCAAAAAAGATTGAAATGTAAATCTTGGAAATGTGGGTGTGGGGGGGGGGGTGATTGGGGAGCCGTCAGGTCATGGCGCACTCAGGGTGAGGTTTATCATAAAATGGTCGGTGGGGGATGGTGGGCGGCCGTCGCTGTCCCCCCCCCCCCCCCCCCCCCCCCCCCCCCCCCCCCCCCCCCCCCAACCCCCCCCCCTTGCCCAACGCAATTACCGTAAAAGCTTTTTCGGTTAATATGAGTAGTGCAAAAAATTGAACTAAAATCGTGAAATTGCGTAGGCGTTTCTTTCGGACGAACCATATGGGGGGGTGGGGTGGTGGTGTCGTGTGGTGGTGTGCTGTGCGCGGTTGTTAGGTTGGGTTGCAGAGGGTGTGAGGGGGGGGGGCGTGAGTGGTGAAGGTTGGTGGATTAACATGCGGGGTGGGGGGGGCGGGGGGGAGTTTCTTTCATGCTTTGGAGTGCAATTTCCCTTCGCAGCTATAGGATCTAAAAATTTATAAAAATTTATACGAATTAACTTATAGAAATCTAAAATTTTTAAGAGTATGGTCTTTGTTAGAAGTTATGGTTAATTTTTAAACATGGATACATAATGATCTTAGTAAGGTGTTGTAAACGTTGTCTCTTTGTTTTCGTATGCGTTACGGACTCATCACTCAGTGCAGCAGTCGTGTATAGCATATAATTTTTTGAGATTTATCTCCATATCTTTTCTCTTCTAAATACTATCATTTATCGTATGGTTGGTTTTTTATCTGATGACGGAATAATGAACTTTATTTTGAAAAAAGAAATTAACCAACTTAAAAATTTCATAATGGAGAATTTTTTGTCCTTTATCGATTTCGCACCTTGGGGCTTTATTTGCGAGTTCTAGCTTGTTGGATAAATAACGGGCTGGATTCGACTACGACGACTAGCTACTCATGGGCGCTGTTCATACGTGTCAAAAATTGTATTTTTTCGCACACCACGTATATTGATCGTTTATCTATAAATTGAAATGTCAATCCCGGACGCAGAATTTTACGTTCTACCAAAAAAATGTGACTGATTCACATTCCACTGATTAGCGACCATCAGGAACGCTTCAAAAGTTGGCACTATTTTCACTTCAAAAGCTATCCTCCCGAGATTTTTGAAATAGAGAATACCTTTTTATAGCTTTTATTGCCACAGAACGTGGCAGAGGCTCTAGTCGATTTACTCAAATTTCATTCCGGCGCTTAAGGGTATTCCTTGTGTGTGTCCTCTGTGTGTAGTGTTGACTATTCTCGATAAATATTAGCCAAACCAGAGCTTCAAGGATAGTAATTCAGAATTAGCCGTTATGTAAGCTGCCTCATCTTGCGTAAACTGTGTCAACTTTTTGCTACCACACCTCCTTCACCATAGACGGCCAGGCCACGCTAAGCCAAAACGCAGAAGAATCTATGCTCTCCGGTTTATTTTGATATGAACCAATCTTATTAGTATTTAAATTCTGAGGAGCGCTTTTGTCGATAAGGGCTATACTTCATCTAGATATGTCAAAAAACCGGGTCCAAATACCGGTTTTCTGGACTTTTTCATCGGAAATCTATCTCTCCAGAGTTAATTTCAATTCCTCAATTTTTTTGTAATACGGTAAGCTCGAAACAAATAAGAAACTTCTGAGGGCCGTTTTTTTAATTTTGACCCAAACTCACAAAATATGAATTTACTTGAAGGTCACGTGAAAAATTCCGAAAAAATGTTGCTTCGATTTTTTCGAAAGTAGCTTCAAAGAAAGCTGGTGGGAAACACTGAAGAGAAATTGGCTTACCGTCACACCGATATTTGAAGTTTTAGTCGTTCAATTGACACAAAATTATTTTTGAACACAAGTTTTGAGAAAAATACTTAGAAAAAATCGAAAAACGCAGAATTTCGAATATTTTTTTTTCTCATTTGGGTTTTTATGCGTTTCAAAACATAAACAATTGATATTGGTGCATTGATTATACATAATACACTGACAAAATGTAGGACCGGATACCCTTAAATGAGCCAAAAACTTGGCAAAAAAAAAAAAAAAGTTTTTGACTCATTTAAAGCGCGATTGCAAATGTTTTGAGTTAAAACTCGACTGGGGCCTGCCCACGTTCCCTGTGGTCCATAAAGCATATAAAAAGTTTCTATTCTTCAAATCGGGGATAGGACTTTTGAAGTGAATAGTTGCCACTTTTGAAGGTCGTTCTGAATTGGTCGGCTAATCAGTCGCTCCGATGTGTTTTGTGGAAAGCAGAATATAAGTTCAATCTATCCCTAAATGGAAATCCATATGTTCGTCTGTTTCTAGTTTTTCATTGAGGCGACCTTGAAAACCCGTTTTTTTGCCTTAAAATGCGACCAGTACTCCCTTAACAATTAAATTTGCTATATTTTGTAAAGAAGTATGGAACTCAAACCAGTGCTACCAAGTGCTCATCAAAAAAAATATGCAAATTTTTATCAGCGTGGAGAACTACGATTTTGTCTCGGGAGGCCTGACCGCCTTTAAGAGGTTACTTAATAAAGAATTTTTCAGACTATTCCACCAACACACCCGACTTATTTAATTCATTTTATTAATACGAATCTCTAATGTGGGACATATTATATCGGTCTTTAAAGGTTCCTGGTTGCCGAACTAGAGTGCTGTGGAATGCGAGACTAGCACCATTGTGATTTTTTGGCCGATTTGAGTCTGATAAAAAATTTCAAAGTGCCACATACCTCTTAAGGGTAGCGGGTCGCAAAATGTCTTTGTAACTCCACTTTACCGAATACTGAACTGCTTCGAAACTTTTGAGAATCGCCCTTGGTAATGCTATTCGTTAATCTACAATTTAAATTTATCAGCATTTTCGTCGACCCTTGGTGACCCACCATCGCGGCGGTTTCTAGAGCTCCTAACCAAATTTTCAAATTCTTATTTACTCCTAGAGCTTGCTACTATTTCACTTAATACTTGGTAGACACGGAAACAATTTGGTGATGATATGATGGTGGGATTTTTAAAATTACACTAACTTTAGAACTGCGAAAAACCGTCTCATTCAAGATTTTCGCTATTCAAAATCTATCTTCTAGGTACATTTCAGAATGCAGTTATAAATTTGGGACAAATGGAGAAATATGTTTTTTTCTGTATTGATGGGTGGCAGAATTTGAAATTTATGTGAATTCTAGAAATCGCTTTTAGTGAACCGGAAGTGAAACATCGAAAATAAAGTCGTCGGATTTGAGTCGAAAGTACCCCAACTAAAGCTTTAGTTTACTGATCAAATCTGCTTAACAGCTTTTTATATTTGAGTTTTTACATTGGTCGAAAGTGGTTTCAGTGTTTTGCAAAAAATTACTCAGAATCTGAAAAAAAAAAAATGAAAATTTCCAATTTTTTGTTTTTTTTTTATAAGTGTATGTTCTGAGTGTCCCTAGCACTTTCGTTGCTATATTTTTACACAAATACCTAGAAGATTGCGACGCTACCCCCTTAATCAGCTGCTTATAACGACAATTATTTACCTTCGCTTTTTGCTTCTCGTGTGCCTTCTGCCTCAGCTCCTTTGCTCGCTAAGTTGATGAGTATCTTGCAATCTTTACTTCGACTCTTTCGATCTTTATTCCCAGGATCATGGCCTCATCATATTTGTAGCCAAACGTTAGAGCATTCCTCTCTGTTCGAAAAAGACTTGAAGTGTTTCGGTTTCCTTAAAAATAGGAAGTTAAGTGTCATTTAAACAACTGGTGTATTTTCGAATATTTACCAGTCTGACGTTATCGGAACTTTACTAATATACGTTTCTAGTTTCGAATTGATTCAAATGAAAACTGGATTCAGCCTCAGGAGGAGAAAAAACAATTTCGAAAAATATTTTGTCTTAATTGCATAATACCACGTCCTAAGATTTTTCTTTCTGACAGCAATAAAAGCAGAATGCTTTCATCGCAGTCACCCTATCCCCTTACTCAGTCAATAAGGTTATTTTCATCGGTTTGAACAATATTTTGTCTTGGTTTTGCTTTTGATCAAAATAGCTTGCAGAAGAAAAGTCCGTTGAATTGGCTTCGACTTGATTGAAAAAAAGAAATTCAAATTTAAGAAATATTTTGAGCAGGTGCAGACCTCGGCACCCCACTACTTTGTCAATCCAAGCCAGAGAATCTTGTGGTTATCTGGCTTTGATAATAGCGCCTTTTTTGATGCTTGAAAGTAGGTTTTAGAAATTTATAGTTCGAATTTCGACAAAACTAATAATATCAAAAGGTCTCCTGAGACTTTGGAGAGAAAAAAATCAAAAAGGAGCTAAATTTGAAACCTAGCTTTGCGTGAGTAATGTACAAATTGCAAATTTTCCAATTATTAAGGAGAGTGGCGTTTGCGCGAGCTCCCAAACTAAGCTGTTTTGACCACAGAGGCAAAATTTTCAAAGGCTTACATTTGAGTGCATTATACTAAATTTATTCTAATTGCCAATATTCTAAAGTGCTGAGAGTGAATGGGAGTAGGCTTTTTAGTGCTTTTAGGGACGCCTACTGAATTCATTTTGACGTAGTTGACGTATAGATGACTTGATAGTACTCACAACTTTCAAGATGTGTTTTAGGTACGTGAAAAAAATTCACTGAATTTCTTGGATCTAATTGATTTCAAAAACAGGCAAAAGTGGCTGAGAGCCAAATTTGAATACTTGGTTCTTCAAATTCATACATTTTTTTAAAATTTAATCGAATTTCGAAATCAACAAGCAATCTATCGGATTTGCTTAATAGTAAAATTTTGATACATAATCATTGACTCGAAATTTTTCTAATTCAATTTGTTTTTACTAAAATGAAAATAAAGCAGATAATTTTTTATAAAAATTGAATTATTTTGTCAAAAATGAAATAAAATCTTGGTACAAAAAAAGGAAATGTTGAACTATTAGTTATTTATCAAAAAAGGAATAAATTTAGAATAAATATACTTCATTGTCTCAGGTAAATTCTTCATGAAATTGAATTCAAACCTGAAATATTGTCCTAAAATATGAAATTTTTGTCAAAATAAGAGTCAAATTTGAAATTGTAATTCAAGAATTCAAAATATTAGTTTTAACAAAATTCGAAATTCGTAGAAATTAAAAACAAATTGTTCTGAACATTCGATAAATAATTTCTTTCTAACAGCGAACAAAAAGGTCAAAAATTATCCAGTGTATTGAAAATATTGCAAAATTCATATTTAATTTCCCAAAAATAGAAATTTGGAAATTAATTTAAAATTATATTTTTTCTATTTCTCCCTCTCAACACTTTTCGCTATTTTCAAGGACGTTAAATCATTGAGACTTTTTCGCTTGTATTTAAGCCTCGTTTTATTTACCGAATATATTTCGGAAAGTGGTCTGCGCCCAAAGTCTCGTAAACATCGCAGCATTTTGCACCCTTAAGTACACTCGCAACCGATCAAAATTTGTATATACACGGTCTACAGCTAAGTTAACTGATCTTTTGGTTAAGATTTCTTGGGAGGATATCGAATGAGACAGTTCGCATTCGATTTTGCGACTTTATCGTACATGGAAACAATAAAAAACAACCAGGGACCCACCGCTTTTCTGCCGACTATTAAAACATAATTAGAAAAAATACTAAGGATATCGCTATTCGATTACTGTTTGGCTTAAAAACCTGCTTTTTTTAAATTTCTATTTCGTCGGAAAATGAAATGTTTTTAAATTCAGAGGGAAATGTTACATGTTTATTTGCAAATGTCGTATTGGGCATTTCACATTATTCTTTAGAACTATACTTAAGTACTTTTCGGACATTTAATTTAAATTGACTTTGTTGATCGGTGAAGCAATGTTCACTTACTATTATACAAGTATATAAGTAATTTAATGGCAAATTTTTCAAAAATTCGAAATTAAAATTCATTACTCAAAATTTAATCTTAAAATTATTTTATCAATTTTTGAAATTGAACATAATTCCAAAAAAATTATTAAGGCGAAATTTATTATGCTTTTTTTTCATGCACACGATTGATCACCTATAAAATTTAAAGTTAAGAACAAAAAGAAGTTGTAAGTAGACTTCGAAAATAAGAAAATATGGGGAATAAATATACGGGAGAACTAAGCGTAGATTTAAAATTTTCTCTTTCGTAGACGATTAGGCGTCATTTAGGACCGGAAGAAAAAAATCGTTTTTTTATTAAATATTATTCTTGCTTTAAATTTTTCAAAGCAACATGTTGAGGAAAAATCTTAAAATCCAGGTAGACAATATTTTCGATTTTTTTTTTATCTTTTTCCACTATTCGGTATTTTTGAAGTTTATTAAAAAAATATCACTTTAATTATTTCGACGCTGGCAATGAAAAAATGAATAAATTCTTATGATTATCATTCTAGGACGAATCTTTCAAATGATAACTTTGTGAAAAATAATAGCTAACCGATGTTTTTGTTTTGAAAAATTTCATGCAGATCAATTGAAAAACTTTATGATGGAGAAACTAACCTTGATTTGCCGAGACGAAATAACTGCTCTTTCCGTATTTCTTGGACGGTATGAAACATGGCGAAAGCATACAACTTGGAAGAAACAGAAACAAGTACAATAGACCGCCACTAAAAAGTTTCCCAAGAGGACCAATACCAAATTCTTTTTCCCTAAAACCGAATAATTGTGATTTTCGGCTTTTAATTAAGATTTGCAATTATTAGATGTACGGCCGATCCGAGAATTCTGACCAGAGATAAATTCAAAAAAATGAGTAATCATGGCTCTTTAGCTCTCAAAAGTTGTCAGAATTTTTTGATGAATTTTATAAATTTATTTTGAAGAAAGATCGGCAATAGGACCCCCTCTGTTTCGACCATTTTATTTTTAAAATAAGACCATAATGCCTATAAAATATTGCTTCTGGCCAAATAAGCAAAAACTAAAATCTTTAAAATTTTGAACCTTTCGAGGCAAATTTTGAGACTTCGGATAACCATGTTTCTTACTAATTAGGATTTTATCGCCTTGCAAGCGTTTTGCTAACTACTTAGAAAGCAGCTTATTAAAATCTAAGGTTATAGCGCGCTATACGCGCACTATTATAGCGCCATGTAACTTTCGCAGAAGATAAATCCTTATTTCTAACGTCCGTGTAACAACTTAGAGGTGCACAGGTCGAGGCTAAACTCGGTCCCGAAACTGACTTGTGACACAACCCTAAGTAACAACCTTCTTTTTCAGGACCCCCTGAAAAAAATTATTTCAATCGGTTGAATTTTCAACATCAATCTTTGATACCGTCATTGTTGTCAAAAGCGTAGGCACGTCATTATTTCAAGCAAATGATAATCATAGTGCTATCAAAACCTTCCCCGCAAAAAAAATTTTCCAGATTAGTTTCTAGAGTATTTTCCGACAACTTATTGTGAGATATATTTCATTAAAGCATGTTTTTTGATTTTTTTTTTCGACGATAATTGAATGTGATTTCTTAGAAGAAACTCTGGAAGACCTAAAGATGTACCTCACGTGGGGCTAAGAATTTTTTAAGTTTCTATAATATAAAAAAAATTTCATATTACCTAACGGCTATCTCCTGTTGATACAAGCTTCGCTCGAGAAATTCACACAAAAAATAAGCAATTGAAATGAAATTAAAACTTCAAAACAAGATACCTGTATTCTAGAGATTTTGTTCTATTGCGAAAAAAAACATCTCACAAATTATGAATCATAAAAACTAACAATAACTCAACATTCGTATAAATTTTCTACTATAAACAAGACTGTCATAACGGAGTTTGCATAAGCCCCAATTTTTAATTGGAAAGGTGTTCCACCCTCGTGAATGTTTATTGTTTAATTAGTTTTACAGGGGGAATATCGCCGATATCGGCAAAATTCGCGATTATCGAATAGAAATATACTTCTAGTCCAAAAATGCCAAAACGCGTAGGCGTTCGAACTGATCGTACATCCCTTTATCACTTTTGGTTAGAAGGCGTACGCACTACTTCTTTTTACGTTGTGGCTACGCTCTAACCAAAAAGTTGTAAAAGCGGAATATCAACTGTGATACAGGACCAACTATATTTGAATACAATCTGAGTCTCTCGTTAAATTTTTCAGTCCGAATCTAACCTACGTATATCATGACCACAACCCCAGCTAAACCTCAAAATGCAATAAAATGTCTAACCAACTTTATCTCAGGAGGAGATTATATACATGGTTAGAGGCTTGAACAGCTCTTTATACATACCGCTACCATTTAATTATGCCAAATTGATTAGCTCCGAATAACCGTCGCTATTTTTATTGAGCTGAAAGCGTGTACAAAAATGTTCTCGAAAATCGAGTGTTTACTAAATTGTTCAAAAAAAAAACAATAGCGGTGTCTCGGGCTTTGCAAAAAATTAGTTCTCTCACCAGGCGCCAAGCAGTTGTTCCTAAAACGGGATCGGAATCCCGAGCCCGGATCGAGCGGGATTGGAAATTTGACTTAGGTCGGACCGCCGGCGGGATCGGGATTGGAAATTTTGACTTAGGTCGGATCGGGATTGATCGGATCGGATTTGAGCGGATCCCGAGTTTTTAAACATTTTCCTGGTTCAAAATTATTATGAAAGTATTAAAAATATTTTGAAAACCATTAATACTCATAGAAAAAGCATTTCTGGCCAATCACAC
>SCLH01000721.1:0-21951 GCA_004367855.1 Oikopleura vanhoeffeni | reverse complement strand
GTTTCTTTAACGATCGGAATCAGGAAATTTTGACTTAGTCGGGACCGGCGGGATCGGGATTGGAAATTTTGACTTAGGTCGGACGGTGATCGGGATCGGTTTGAGCGGATCCCGAGTTTTTAAACATTTTCCTGTCAAAATTATTATGTAAGTATTAAAAATTATTTTGAAAACCAATTAATACTCATAGAAAGCAATTTCTGGCAATCATAACGTTCGTAGGTTATAAATATTGTAATTTGACGAATAATTACTTTATTTATTTTTAATTTTTTTATGATGTTAACGTCAAAATAATTCGATGGCTGCAGGCAGCAAATAGCAGACATGTGAGACAAACGCGATTAGTGGACATTTTTTGATAAATTTATCTATTCAATTTCTTCTTCATTAGCGATAGTGTCTCTTTCGACATTATCTTTCTATTATCCATTTCAAATTTTTTTAATTTCACTGATAATTTAAAACAGTGCGAGAATTTGTTGTAATTTTTCTACTTTTAATTAAATCAGGTTCCTTTATTTGAATGCATTCTTTTGTAAAGAAAAAAATTTCAACGTTACTTGATGATGCTGGTATTACTCGTAGTTTACGACGATGAATCTACCCAGACTCGATTTTAGCCAAACTAGTGCACTTCTTTTAAATCGGCATATAGCAAGTTTCATTTCAACTTATTTTCATACTTAATATATATTCAGACAATTGCCATTAACAATTAAAATACAAAAAAAATTTTAAAGAATTTAAAGGCATTTAATGAGATAAGAAACAAAAAAGTTGCGGAAGTTCTAAAATGTTTGCGCAAACAGATGCAATAATAAGGATTGAATTAACCTTAATCAATTGAATTACAATATTAACTTCAATATTTTATTAGCAGTGTGCTCTAAAATAATTATATGTTTTCTGCAGAATTCTCTTAGTGAAAGACTCTAAAATTATTGTTCAATATCATTATTGTGGCAGAATGCGAAACATACTCACGCTACGCCTACGTTGCGACCTCAGTTATATACAATCAGAATTTGTGATAAATAACAAAACATATTTTTTAAAAAAAGGATTATTTGGGATCCGATCGGATCGGATACCGACTCGGATCGGAATCGGATTGAAAAATAATAAACTCGGATCGGCGTGGATTCGGGATTGAAAAATTATGATTTCAGCCGGCGGGATCGGGGATTGGAAACTCATCCCATTTTAACACTGCAGAGCAGGGTCGGCGATAGGTGAAGTTTCTTTACGCTCAAAACTTTAATTAGCCGGATTTCACCTATCCGCCGGTATCTTCACCTATCCGGCCGGACGCTGGATATACCTCTGATGGTCAATTAAAACAAGTCAAGGATTTTTATAATCTTAGTTAAAGTGGCAGCAGAGTGAAATTAAGGCTATTTTTTGCTCTATTTTTTAATCATTAAATGCAAAAGTGACGGTTTGAAGACTCAGAAAATACTTTTCGGCATTATGACTCACGCAGAGATAGAAATTTTGAATTTAGCTTCCTAGAATGCATATATTGATTTTTTCGGCCAATATAATAAATTTCTTACAGCCTATTATTTTTTAATTTGGCCAGTTTTTTTTCCAGTCGGCTAGACAGCGTATTGAACTGCGAGAAAAAATGCTTTAAAAATCAAAAGGCTAATTGGGCATTTTTTTCTCGGAGAAAAAATGGCCGATTTTGCTTGGACATTGAAAATCGTTCTGTACTTTATTTATGTTTCTGAAAAATTATTCGACAATTTTCGCTGAATCCTTTCCTAACTAAGTTAATTTTAAAATGTTGTGTTTTCTCTATTAGCGCGTCTGTAAATCCCTCTTGGACCAATAATATTTTGTGGTTCCTTGTAGACCAAATTGAACTCTCTGAGAGAAACTTTTTTAAGGGAAAATCTCGACTGTCTCATCATCTCTTGCGGGATTGTATTTGAAACAAAAATTGTGTGCAAATTTTTTGAGCAAATCAACTAGTACTAGATAAATAGATAAAACGACAATTAATGATTTTTGTCATTCAAAAATTCTCAAATATGCCTATTATTTTGCTTTTCTAAAACGCCTATCTTTGCCTAGGAAGGTTTGTAAGAAAAAAAACCCTATCTTTTTGCCTTTCGGAATCCCGGAAAAGTTTTTTCGCTCATAAACCTTCACCTATTGACCGGATTCACCACCGCCTTCACGCTATTCGCCGACCCTGCTGTATTTGGCTTTTTCGGCGACATGTTGCAGTGGAATAATTTCGCTAAAATTGTTGAAAATGCTGTTGTTTTTTTCGCGATATAGGGTCTCTTGATATAACATAAATTTTTGTGTGATATGGAGTATTTTAACGCACTTTCTGCCCGCGGCTTTACATGTAATATGTTTTTATAGAGATTCGTTCAAACAGGAAATGTTATTATTAACCGACAGTTCAAAAAACAACTACCCAGATATTTATTGTTTGCCCAAAAAATGATAATTTCTTATTTGTAAAATTGAATCATATGATAATGACTCATATATATGAGAGGAGAAATTAATTTTCCAAGCCGTCTTGAAAGTATGAAATTGATTGTATATGAAACAATTTCATTTTTCAAGTCTTCCCGAGCGAATCTCCCAAATAAAAAGTTACTGTTTTCGGACATCATTAAAATGGCGTTATCCTGATTGCCAAGTATTTTAAATTGATTCTAAAACCAGATGATATTACTCAGATATGAAGTTAACTTAAATTGGGAATAAGTCAAAGATTTCTACTATAACTTGTAAGAGGTTTTGTAAAATTTGGCAGCATTTGGGCTAGTGAAGATAGCGTCACATTGGGTGAATTCAACCCATGCCGGGAATTTCGGTTAGCTACCTTTAGTAACTTAAGTATGTTTTATACACTAGCTATTAGTTAATAGCGAGCGCACATTATAGTAATGGCTTATATAAATGATGGCGCTCGCACGATATATTTGTGTGTTAAGGGCGATTTAGATGTCGAGACGTACTATGAATAATTACTTAAAATTTTTTATTGTTTATATGGATTACGGACTCAGATACAAATCTAAACTATGTTGAATGTACAAGACAACGCAAGATATAGACCCCAATCAAAAACCCTTTATCGCGGAATAGCGTTTTCATTGGTCAGTTGAGAAAGGATCAACCAATCAAATGCTCAGATTTCGCATTTTTCAATTTAACTAGTAACAATTTCCTTATTATAATGCACAACTTTTATATGCACTTAGGACGTTCTTCAAATATAACTTAAATTAAACTTATGTATTGCGCCATCAATTATTATTGGATTTTGAGCATTCCGGTTCTTGATTTTTGCCATAATCTGTGAGTTCTTGACACACATTGAGTTGGCCTATTTGAACTATCTTTTTCCGACATAGTCTTTTTGTCACTTTCAAATTTATCATCTTTCATAAATAATCAATTTGTATCTTCTTCAGAAAAATCAGCTAACTTGTTCACAGATGTTATTTAAATTCTTGCATTCTAGAAGTCGTCATTAGGTTCTTCGACAACAATTTGCTCTATCAATTGTTCCTATCAAATTATAGGAAGCTCATGTTGCTTTTCTGCTTTTGAAGCATTTTTTGCTTTTCGTGTGCTATCTTTCTAGTCCCTTTAATTTACAGTTATCAGTTTTGCATGTTTAGCTAAATACCATTGAATTTGATTTAGCAAGATGTTTTTGGATGAATTTAGTATTCTTAACCTTTGAGGCATGGAACATAGTCCGCGGAGCTTGAGAGCTATTACAGGAAACATATCGAATCACCACATTTAGTCTTTATTTTTGGTTTTAATACAATCTTAATTCAAATTTTTATATTAATGTTCTCAATTAAAAAATGTTTATATTTCAACGTTTCGCTTATTCATTCTTCAAGAGTAGAAAAATGAGAGTACAGAAAGGAAAACGAAGAATGGTTTTTTTGTCAATTAGCGATCCGCCTCGTTTCGCTAGATCCAAGCTGGATTCTTTATTAGGTTATTGCAGTGTTTTTGGATCTATCTGATGAAACGATGGACAAGGGAACGTCTATAACTTTGTGTGCTCTTTTTGCTATAAGAGTGGTTTCCATGCAAATTAACAATTCCTACATTTTTCGCGTGTTTTATAATGAGGTTTTTCTTCAAACTATAGTGAGTGCTTTCAACAAACTTCGAGTTTTTCTTTATCGATAGCGTGGTCCTTGTCAACCCTAAGGATCATCAAAAAAAATTTGTTGTAAGTTCAGCATTCTAGAATTGCTCATGAAGAACAGACGAGCTTACCGGTTTCGGTGATTTTTAATCCTAGTGTGAAGTAATTGTTGAGTTTTTCTATATACGAAGCTCGACATTCACAATTGTACTTATAACAAATTTCATTTTGTATAATTTTTTGAGTTTTAACTTGGTAATGCTATCAAGTTTTATGGTTGATGAACGTGATTTTCGTTTTAAATGTGTAGAGACTGAGATTATGATTTATATCATGCTCTTGCGACATTTGAGATCTAAGACTAGATAAGATAGAGAAGAGATATAATTGTTCGAAACGGATTTTCAAGATGCTTTCCGGTTTGCAGCATTATTCGATTTTTATGAAATTACGAATTCGGATTCCGAAATTTTTTGTTTCAAGCAGTTAGGGTTGGTACTGATTTTATCAAAAATTTCTTTGATTTTTTTAAATAGCCCGATCTCTAGCTTTCGTTCCTAGGTTGTGAGACATGATACACACGAGTATTAAATCGCCGACAAGAAGACCATTTGTAGACTTTTTTGTACTTCATTGATTCTCACTCTTAAAATGGAATAACTTTAAACGTTAAAACTGTTTGAATTGAGCCAAATTTTATATTATTATGTCTCAAACAACCTACTTATACAATGTAATGCATTCAAAAATCATTGCGAACTTTTTCTCCTTATTGGATAATTACGTGGCTGAGTCTTTCATCGGCTCTGTGCTCCAGGGTTAAGTGACGTTTAAAAAATGACTTTGTGATGAACGTGTTCAAACGTTTTGGAGTGGAAATAGTTACTGTTTCTTTTATCTGCTATTGCAAGCAAAAAATAACAGGTTTTGTGGATGTGTAGCGTCTATATTTAAGGGATTCTATCATGAAATGCCGAATGCAACGTACAAAAAACTTAAATATATGCTTGAAAGTCATTTTAAACACGGTTTTTACCAGAGATAGTATTTCGAAAATCACTCGGCATAAAAATGTTTTTGAGTTTTAATCTTTTATTTCACTCTGAATTAAAACTCGCAGCGAGTTCTCGCTCCACAAGATGAAAGTTTAAAAAAATGGCAAAAAAGTTGTTAGAAGTTATTTAATTCTAAATTACGTTTCGCAGGCATGCATTATAAGTGTTGGAGAAAAAAAATTTGTTGAACGTTTCAAGAATTCAGGTTTAAATCAAGAGTAATTACTTGTTATGGCGCTCATTAGGCAGTGAAAGTTTATTTTTTCAACTGTTTAAATGTCTATTTATTTGATAAAATAATATTATAATAATTTATCTTCGAAATTTGAAGTCAGTCTGACAGAAAAAAAAATATAAAATTAGCTTTTCGATTTGTGCATGAACCCTCAGAACAAACTATAACGATAAGCAGACTCTGGTTTATCACTAATTATTCACAGCAGTCGATTGGAAATAAAGAATTTGCAAAATAAAAATCCGGTTTATGTCTAATTTGTAGAACAAAAAAAATTTTTTTCTGGTCTTTTAAGACTCAGGATATGTATGGTAAAAATCTTAAAAGAAGGCGAGTGTGGGTGTTAGGGTAAGGATTTTTTTGTGAGTTTGACAAATGGTAGCATAGGTGATGTGCTGTGTGTGTGTGTGCTTGTATGAAGCTAGTAACTATTCTGATTATTGGCCAGTAAAATTTAAGCGTTTTTCGAGTTACCCATTTTTTTTTGTTCAGGGTCGGCGACAATATGGACTTTAATACCGGTCAGAGAGTTCAAGTCATATTGTCAAGTTCATCGTTTAGACTTGTAGTATGTACCCCCAAGAGATCGAGAGGGCGGACGGTTTGGTGGTGTTGATGAACTGTTGTGAACTATGAGTACAATAATTTATTCTTGAGAGGTCGCTAGAGAGCCGAGAAAACTGGCAAAAATGCATTGACAGTTGTGCTTTTATGCTGACCTTTCAGTCTTATTACATAATGTTTAGTTCATCAAAAAGTTACCTTCCGATTCTCTTTGGGATACTTGCAGTTACGGTGAACTTGAGATTGAGCTTGAACTCTGACGTCATTAGAGGTCAAAATATTGTGTCGGCGTACCTCAATCGAAAAACAGTTAACCGAAAACGCTTAATTTACACTTGCCATCGGCTAATATCTGGCTTCGCTAGACTGGAACATTACTACCTGTGAAATCACCGAATGATTGACCTTAAAATCGATTTTTTTTAAATTTTACACCAAAAAATAATTCTGTGTATAAAATGTGTTACCCAGAGAGAGAGTAGTTCTCTGTGATAAGGATGATGTAACACATTTAAAACCGATTTTTATCTTTAATTCGTAGTGATTTGTGCGGAGATCGGTGCGCGATGAATCGATTTACTTTGTAGTGTGTGAACTGGTGTTTTGGATTCTGATAATGCAGAGTGCGGACTTAGTTATAATAAATATTTAATATGTGCTTTGCCTAAGCTGATTATTGAATATATTTTAATTTATAAATTTTTTTTTTGAATTTTCAATGCTATAAAATCTGCACCAAATTGTATCACACGTTGTAAATCAGGCTTGTGTGATGTGCGATGGCTTTTGCGGTTGTTGTCCACCCTTTTTTGCGTGGTAAGCAAAGATAGTTCTGAAATTCTCCTTATTTAATAGGGCTTCTTCTACAGTTTAACAAAAGTGGTGAGTTGTGTGTCGTGTTCTTTTTCTCAGAAACGCATGTATATGATTTACAAATCAGACTTCCAGGCGTAGCGTGCTTACAAATCAAGTTGATACTCAACAATACAAGGTTCATTTCCGCAATTATAATTTCTTGTAAGTCAGGAATCTTGATTCTCACGTTATTTAGTAGAATTATTCTTAATTGTTGTTTGTGGATTGTTGATATAAATTCAACCAGCTTTAAGAAAAACTTTTCGATTTCGGTATAATTCCGAATTTACGAATGGATTATTTATAAAAAAGATCCTTGTCTGGGATTATTTTTTTCTGATAATGTCGTTGCGTGTTCGCATAGTGTTTGCAAGAGTGTGTTTTATTTTAATTAATTCAAATTTTTCTGTAATATGATATTAACAAAAGCCCAGTTATAGTTCAATTTTTTTATTTATAAAATAAATAGTGTTATGTTGACGTTGGACACAGGTGTACAATAATTTTATTAGAACTTTTTTGTTATGACGCTATAGAAATAGATCGGGAAAAATACAAACGTTTCGGAGATGTTTAAATTTTAAGCTCCAAATTACATTTTGACATTAAGTTTTTTTGTTGTAGTAAATCTTATTGATGTTGTATGTTTGTGATGATTATTTCGACATCTGGTAAAATCTTCAGAGTTTTTAACATTTTGAAAATCTGAAAAATCACGGAGTATATTGATTTTTGAATTGATAGTAATTTATTAAGATAAAGTGCTAATTATTAGTTTAATTATTTATTTATATTATAAAAAATTGAAAAGTGATTTGGAAACGTTATATTAATATAAATAACGCACAATTCAATCCGCCCATGAACTTCAGTTTTTAAAAAATATGTAATTTTTTAGTAGCATTGTCATAAGGTGCTCGTATTTTATTACGATAAAAACGTAGAAATGAAAAAAAGTTTCTGAATCTTATTCGCCAAAAAAGTTCAAAAAGCACAAAACTTTTGATTACATCGTTTCTCACATACCACTCAAATAGAAGTTATTCGCTCCAAAGAGCACCAATTTTTGTTGTACTTACGTATAATAATATTTATATAATTTATAAGTATCATTTTCTCGTGATTTTTTGTATCTTTATAAAAAGTGATCTCTAGGTAGTTATGGATTGCTGCCAGTATTTAGTCATTTATTATCAAATCAAGATGTTTTAAATCAGTAAATTGGTGTGTAGTTCTCGTGTTGTGCTTATGTATTGTTCGTGAGCCTATCTCGATGTCCCTTTATTTAGTAGTGTGGTTATTATTATAGCAAAGGTTTTTTTTTGCTGGCCGCCACTCGCCCGCTACGCGTTATGTCTCTGTGTGTGTACGTATCCATGTCTGCTTGTTATATAATAAAGACACTTCATAAAGGAAACTTATATATATTTTTTCAATCTTAATTAATAAAGATAAAAGCGCACCCTTAGGGCCTAATATTTTTCGAATTCGGACACTCTTAATTTGCCTTTCCTAAGTTCTAATTTTGGGTAACATTATAGGTGTGGACGTGTGTTTCTTAACAAAAATGGAAAAATATGAACTTGATTAAGAAAAACGGAGCTCTGTTAGGAAATTAGCGCGGTTACCCTTTCAAGACGGTTAGGGATTGAGGCATGGTGGAGGGTATAGGGTGACTGTTGGGTAAGTGATGGTGCTTGATCAGTTTGTATTGCGGGCAAATACAGGTTCTAAGATTACCAAATTTGTGGTCATGAGATTTGGAATAAGGCGGGGGTATACGTTTGAGAACCAGCTTACTAATCTCAGTGAAAATGGTTAAATTTACGTTTAGAATCCTATTTCATTCAAAAGATAAAGTTCTAATAGAATATCGTTCTTCTAAAAATGGAACATTTTTGAAGTGATCGGATTAGGGATCGATTTCGAAAATAATTGATTCGATAAAATTTTTTTCTGGAATGAGTATATCCTTAAACTCGACTCTTAATGTGATTGATGTATGAATTTTTTTGATTATCTTTTCCGATTCGACGACACTCATGGTGAGATTAATAAACGTGTCCAACAACAATGTTTAGAGTTCTAAGTTGTTTTGTCTGCGAGCTGGTGTGATTATCTGGAATGACGGCGCCCTGGCACACTTTAATTTAGTTATTACTTTCTGTATATATTAAATTATGTGAGCAGAATACGTGACTTTGTTTCCGGAGAATCGTGAAGATGAGAAAATATTTTTAAGTGTCGGTTTCCAGCTTTTTTAAGTATGTATTACGATGCATTTTTCAGCAACACAGAACCAGACCCAACATCCTGGTGGAGAGCATTAAAAGACACTCACGTCTGTTGATTTACTTATCGGTGAACAAACTGGTAGCCAATTAATTTATCATATGTATAGAACTCTGCACTGTTGTAATATTAGGTGGTTAGTATTGTTTAGCTGAGAAATGTAAAATTTTTCTCAGTTGAATGCCTATCTATATCTATGTTTTGTTACACTACTAGTTCACACACTGTTATTTCTAAAATATCAAAAGTTCTAATATTATATCATTTACTAATTTTGAGATTTAAATATCACCGGCCTCAGGGTCCCGCTTCTAGGTGAGAAGTTGAGTGCTTGATCTGCCTTCACCAGTTGGCCCTTCAACATTGATAGATAATAATATTATTTGATTTTTATGACGAACTTTATGTGATTAAAACGTCGTTGCCTCTGATGTGGATTGTATTTCGAAGATATAATAACTTCTATGTTTATGGGCTTGTTAATTTACGAGCAATTTATCCGGGAATGTTTCTTCTAAAATTACCCCCGGCGATAAGCATTTGGTTCGATTGGGGCAAGGTTGCCAATGGGGCGTGGGTGCGATTATTGGGGGCAGTAGCCTGATGCGTTGGTGGAATTGTAGAAAGTGAGAGGTTTTTAATTGATAATAGTATATCAATAAACGTGGAAGGAGGCGCTGTATTCCAATATTTTCGGATAGTGGACTGCTATGATATTAAAAAGAGTTCTGTTGTCAAATTATTGATTTGTAATAATGATCTCTCGATTGAATTTGCAATTATATGTTGAAATTCATACTATAGATGTGTGACGATCGCTTATTGTGATATAATAAATGTGTGCAACCTAAAAATCATTAGCCGCAGAAACAAAAAAAAGGTAGTACAATTGATAATGAAAGTGTAAAGCATTTGTCTGGACCATTTCTAAGCTTCCATTTGTGAAATCACTAATAAAAGAGAACAGCTGTATTCGATATTTTTGAGTGTGACGTTTTGGTTCGACTCCAAGAATAGAGGTTTTGAATCTCAAAGCAGCTCTGTGGAAGAGAGCGAATACTGTTATTATACGAATTTTAACGGTGTCGAATGCGCTAGGTTTGTGCTGAACATTATGGAAGATGGGCGTCTAGATCTCCATTACAAAAAATTAATTCAATGTGTAGTCCAATTTTATCGCAGTGGTGTGGCGCTGCTCTGCCAAGGGCCGCAGGCGTTCCCAGGTATCTTGGCGTGGTCATGTGTTCATTGAAAGTGTCGCACAGCAGGCAATTTTTGTGGGGGTTTTTTTACAGCTTGTAAGGAGGTAATTGGGCGGGCGCTGAGGCGATGTGTAACAATGTGTATTACGGCATTGGGGATATCAATGATAAGCAAAACTTTATTTACTTGTCATCGGATGTATAATTTCTCTCTCTGGTAAGCGTGGTAAAAGTTGAATATGTGCGACTTTTCTCAGCCCACTATAGAGAGTATTGTATACAGGGATTTGAGTGTGTCGGATCTCTGGTGGTCAATTGTAAATTTAAGAGCGCGTCTTTATTGTATTGTCAGTCTGAAAGAATGAGTTTTAATTTGTTGCAATGGGGGGTCCATCGATAGAAATGACTTTAGAGAGGTATTAGGAACAATGCGGGTACCAAGGAGACGGATCACAGTATAAAAAACAATGCGTGAGAAATGTGAGGATTATATCGAGATGACTTAATATTGATGGGTAGCGGCATTTATGTAATAATTAAAAAAGAAATAATAATGAAGTGATATAATTAAGGGCGGGCAGTGTGGTGGATGTGATGGCGCGTCTAAACGGGGTTAGTGTCAAAGGTGCGTGAGAGAAACGGAAAAGAAGGACTTTGTGCGCATCATATTATGAGAGTCTCAGTAACGGAGTTTATTTTGAGGGCCAACTTAGATTGATAAATGTTTTTGGTTTAAGACTGTGCGATGATATCAGAGATATTGAAATATGGCTATATGGTGGGGGATGGGATCTAGCGTTATTTACCTAAATGCAAAGAATTGCGAACAGACTCAACAAAGTGGGTCAGTCTATTAGTTCGGTCGCGACGCAGGTATGAGGTGTTTTTCAGGTGGTGGGTGTGGGAAGCCGGTGATAACGTAGAAGGAGATAATGACGACATTAAAATTACCTTTTTCTCAGGCTATATTGAATAAAAAGTTTTAGTGCGGCGGTGATTAATAAGTGAAAGGCTGATTGTCGTATGATAACTCTAATCTGTCCAAAAGGGGTGTGCCTGCACGAGGTTAGACATTCAAGGGAGAGATAAGTGTACTGAATTATATCATTCAAACTAGGTGACACTGAGTTGTGCGATGACGTGGAAGGAGGAGGTTTTCGTCAGGAGAGAGAGAAGCTATTGATGCAAGTAAAAATTTTCTCGTTTAAGAGTTAATGATTTTAAACTTCATCCTATAAAGAGTTGTGCATATACGCAAAGTGCGAAGCGGTGTCACTCTCTAATGGGGGAGTAATATGTCAGGGCATCAGGTTGGAATGGCTCGGAAGGTAGATGCGGAGGAAGAAGTGCTCTGTTATATTGAGTAATCAACGGCGAAAAGGTGGGTGATCGGATGTAGATGACTAGTTTAGCCAGGTCAAACAATGAGTTGGCGGATCCAAGGGGTGAACTCTGCACAAAAAAAATGGTTTATGGGCTGTGACATCGGAAGAATTGTGAGTACTCCTTGCATGACAGTAGATTTGAAGAGTTCAAAGGTCTGGTGGTACGGGGAGGGGTTCAAATGAATGGTGAGGGAGTTACTCACGAATGTGGGAAGTCCTGTTAGAGCAAAATATAGTGTAGCCAGGTTGAAATGTGTCTTAATGGTTTCTCGGTTGATTTGGCATTCACGAGATAATGTACCGGGTAGAGTGAAGGTGTTTGGATCAAGAAAAACGACAGAAAACTCAAAGGGTCAGAAAGAAAAATTTATAAGTGGCAGTGAATGTTATTAATATGTTGTTCCTCTTGGAAAACGGTGTGACGAGACACATTGCAGTCGAGTGCGACGAAATCGCGCGCCATAATTCTTGGAGTAACCAGATTAAATTGCGAGTGGACGAGAAGTTCTTTAGGACATAACGGGTCGTATCCCGGGGAGGTGGGCGGGGCCCAGACGTGGTATGAGTAATAACGGTATGCAGTTTAACGAGGCTTAAGCTTTGCTGAAGTTTAGGTTTATGGACAGGGTGTGTCTTTAGGGGTGTTGAGCAAAAAGCGTATCAACGGGGAACTGGCAAGTTATGTGGAAAACGGATAGTAGATCAGGATATTTCATCGGTTTTCGTTCTTGTGGTGACTCAGAGGTACAGCGGATCTGTCAGATATGCCTAAAGAGAAACGTGTAAAGGTGGGGGTAAGGCGGTGGTGTTATTTTTAAAAGGGTCGGCGGTATTGCCAAAGAGAAATATTAGTGGTGTGTGTGAGGAAGAGTAACTGTGGTACAGCTCAGACGTTATGCACACGAGTAAGTTATTGTGTCGACATCGAGGTGTGTTAAAACGTGTGCTCTTCCCAGAGTCATGACCGGGGGAAGATGGTCCTAGGTAAATGTCAGTTGGGGTCAACCGATGGAGAGAATGATGAGTACCATTGTCTGAGCTTACAGACGTTACGGTTCTGGAAACGTATTTTCCTTGATTGGGTCGCTTTATGATGGAATAACGTCTACGGCTTACCGATTGTAGGTCTTACGCAGTGGTCAAGTATCGATGGATGAGCCATTAACGGAAAAAATTAACAATCAAGCCAAACAAGGGTGGGCATAATCTGGAATTATAACTTTTTAAATCCTCAACGGGCTGAGGTCTAAGCAACATTTGTTCGGGTCTACAACGTCAGTTGGTATTCAGTTTGTATTTGCAAAGATCGCCGGCGGGATGGATGGTAATAGTGCTCGCACTTAGGCTGGCCGGAAGAAGGTTGCAGAATGAACCCGGGTGCCAGCATCTGATGAAATCGGTAATCTTTTGCAGTTAGATTGTAGGGCTGTTATCTATTTTCAGGGCTTCCAATGGTACAAGTGAACTATTTTCTCGCTAACTGTTTATGGGAATGTATGTCATTGGGGCAGGCCCAGTCGGTACAATGAAACAGGCGAGGGGATTAAATTATGAGTATGCACTGGTTTTACAGTGGGGGCTCAATTTGATTTGTTTTTAAAATAGAAAGGTGAATCAGGGAAAATTCGTTACGAGAAGAGGAAAACCTTACGTGTGCCAAGCAAAATCTTACCCAAAAGTTACGGAATTTGAACACGTAGATTTTATTAATACAATTGTCTCATTAATGTAACTATCTACATATTTTTTTGCTAAAGAGGTGGGTTTAAGGTAAATTGGGGTAGGTGGCCCACCTTTCCATTGAGAATTACGGGGTGACCTAGCGATATCGTAGAAACGGTTTTTTTTGCGGTATTCAACTGCGGAACCTAAGAGAAGCTCCAAGTAGGAAGGAATAATGGGTTTAGTAGTTTAATTGTGAACATGCCGGTCGACGAATAAGTTACTGGAATTATAGAATGCGAGCGGAAGAAGGGTAAGATTTTGTTGGATAGTTTGGTTTTAACTCCTCGTATATCAACGATTATGGAGAATACTACCACATGGCGACTGTGTGCTGCCAAATGGGACGTTTGAAGCTATATAATATTTGGAATGTGATACATTTCTAGTGGGGAGAGAGAAAGGAAAAGAAAGAAGTTTGTTAAGTAGGATTTTGTTGTTACTCAAAATTTGGTATAGCTGCTAAAATTGCTAACAATATATAATGGAATACTTAAGGCGTATTGATATCAGTGATGTGTAGGTAAGGAGCAATTATTGTGTGAGGAGGGAAAAAGAATCTGAACGAAATACTCTCATATTGGGTTTTTATGTGCCTGACCAGGAAGTTGATGGGTAGTAAGTCGGATAGTAATGAGATCTGTTTATGGCTCTGACCAGGTAGTTCCAGGAGCTGCAAATGGTATTGTAGACGGGAGACGCGATTTATGGTATTGGGTGGCGTATCCAGTTGAGCTGTTGTTTAGTGATTGTAGGTGGCGTAAGAGTAATTGCTAATTGGCGACGTAAGACAGTGTTCTTATGTCAAGGAGTGACTACGCTGGGGCAAGCTTATAGGTTTTCCTGGATCAGCAAGTCATGGTCGTCGACTTCAGGAGATAAGCCGCACTCAAATGTGAAAAAAAACACATATACCTTAGGTCGATGTACGGTAGAATTCTCTATATAGTGGAATCAAAATAAAACGGTTGTTTTACGGTTGGCGAGCTGTGCCTTTGGTACTTGTTTCCGACGTGCGTCTTGGGTTGCGAGGACAACCAGGTGGGCATTAGAAATGACGATGGTATCAAACTTTTAGGATAATGCTTGAATATGGGGTGCGTAGGTGTCATGTTGTAAAAATCATCCACTTAAAAGACTTTGAAGTCCGGCTGTGTCGAAAGGGATGCCCGATTATACGTAGCGGACACTGAAATGCATTGTATCTGTACGAGAAGAAAGAGTGGGAAGGCAATCGCTGAATTGGGCTGTCGCAGACGAAGTTTCTATTTCTTATGAGCTCGTCATATGGGTGTTATATTATTACAGGTGATATGGATGCTCCTCGGTTAGTTAGTAACATGGTGACGAGTGGGCAGAAAAAAGGAGGACAGCCACTGAAAAATCTTGGTCCTCGTCAAGGAAGTTGTTTGCGTGCAAAGCTATTTCTGAGGATTAGGACATTTCGGAGGAACGCTCGTTTACAGTATTATAATAAAACCAAAATAGGCGCGCGGGCCCTAAGTGAAATAAAACGTATTTTCTGATAGGAGTGCGGAAATCGTGTAGACTTTTTTCACTTAGTGTGTTCGTAGGTGATATTTTACAGGGCATGATATGGACTGAGTTCAGAGCGATACATTTTCGCTCTATCAATCAGTCTTCCATGCGAGATTGAACGTTTGTGGTTATTCGTAGTTACGAAACATAGGGCAAACTGATTATCCTTACATTGTAGTAGGCTTATCAAGCTATCGTGGGTGGGTCGGGAAGTTGGAGTTAAGCACACTGTTGAGTCCCCACTTTTTCTTCGGGTGAGCATTTAGTGTTTCGACAAACCACATGCACTATTTCTCGCGTAGAATGGTCCAATTAAAAAGAGAATCGAAAAAAACGGTACTATATGGCAGGACGATATTAGTCAGAGAAGAGCAAAATGAGGTATATCCTATATGACTGATACACAGGGAACTAATCAGAATGGTAGAGAAATGTTTGTACGCTATAATTGAAGTTGTTGTCACTAATCGAGAGATGATGTCAGCGCTTATTTTATAAACCACAATTCCTGGATGGCGGACTCTCACAGTGAGGTCCCGGAAGAGAATTGCTTTTATCATGTAGCGGAAAGTGCAGTGGGGTCTTACGTTGCGGATGTCAGGAGAAAATGGGCCTATCGGGGAGTGTCCATGTCCTAATAGTCGTGGGATTGGATAAGAAGATCGAATTGGTTGGTGTACATTCTGGTATACTCGAGCTTGTGGAGCAATGGTTGTTGTTTTCGGCTCGTCCACTCGCATATGTCGTTCCTGGGGTTACTGGTGCGACATAGATAATACTGGATTGAAATAATTTTATTTTGGCCATTGAATAGGTTACAGTGTTGTAATCTTTACGGAAGTACACGGAATATTTATAGCTCTTAAAGTAAACAGCATAAGAATAAGTCTACGATTTTGCTTTCGTTCTTATATTTTTTGCCGGCAATTTTATCTATCAGGCGCAATCCAATGCGGAGCGTCCTCAAGTCCTGAATTTTTGGTTGGTCAACTCTTTCTAAGTAAAATTATCTTTTCACTGTTCTGTCTCATTAGCTGCAGGGACAAATATATCGCCTCTGCACTCTCTCGTCTTTGTTATAAATATTGTAATTTGACGAATAATACTTTATTTAACTTTTATTTAATTTTAATTGAGGTTAACGTCAAAGATAATTTGATGGTGCAGGCTGAAATCAAAGGTACCATTTCCGCATGCATTAATCATAGGTTCAACTTAATTTATGTCACAAATGAACCGAAGGTTATATTTTGCAAGCGTTGCGAATGTTTTAAACTATTTGCAATTATTTCACTGTTATTTACTGCACTTAAAATAAAATTTAAAAAGCAGTCAGATGAGTTTCGCTCCGATCTGTTTGCCGCATAAATAAGATAATTTTAAATGTTTAATCTTATTTTTACATTACTATAAATCAATTTGGTAGCCGATTATCTGACAAAAAAAGCCGATTAACTATTGCGTCAGTCTATCAGCCGAAGGTCCTCATTCATTGATCAATTTATTTGGTAGCCTCTTCACAGTCAAAAATAACTGATTAAGTATTGGCATCATAAAGTTAAGACAGTAAATCGACTATTCTGTTAAACCGTTACGGTAATTGGAATAATATTCGGCCGAAAATTTTGGTGAATCCGCGACCGTTGGCTGACAGACTTACACAAAACTTAATCAGTTATTTTTGACTGTGAAGAGGCTACCAAATAAATTGATCAATGAATGAGGACCTTCGGCTGATAGACTGACGCAATAGTTAATCGGATCGCCGGACAAATCCTGACTATTTGAAAGATACAAACTTCGCAGCCAATCTAAAATTAAATTTGTGAATGAGCCGATGATAAACTAATCATGTTCACGCATTTCGAATCACGTGATATTTTACACCTTGCTTTTCTCACTAGTTTTTCTAGAACTCAAAATTCTAGAATATGAAATGTCGAATGCAGAAATATGACCTTTCAACTTCCTTACGCAGACAAAATTGAAATTTCAACTGCCTTAAGCTTTCTGTGAACAACATTCAAAGTAGAGCCACAATTGTGGCTCTGGTGCCTTGGCGGAACTTTTTTTATATGCTCACAAGGGTTAAATATTCAGCATACATAAATATTTACCATTGTCGGAATACTTTAACGAATTTATCCTGATAAAGGGTCGCTTTTCGACCTACACATGAGTCATATTTATTAGAGTATTTGATAAAATAGTTTGAAAATGCGAAAAAAATAAATTTGCGGATCACCTGTTATTTGCATTGTCTTTCTGGTAGTTCCTACAAAAAATTAGGAAGCCAAAACCTTTTCTGAAAAAATCTTGATAAATTTATAACGAAAATCTTAATTTTCTGTTGAAACTACCGGACAGTCAATCCGCAAATTTTTTTTTTGGGATTCTAAATATTTTATTAAATACAATAAATTTGATCAAGGATTTTGAATGTGCATGTCAAAAAGCGACCCTGAATCAGGATTAGTTCGTGGATGGATATAAGATGAAATTGGCGCGATTCTGCACCTATCTGATATTTCTTATAAATAAATGCAGTTTTTGTACAATTTTAAAAAGTTTCTTCATTTTTAATTTCTTCAATATCAATATCTTCATCGAGTACCGAAATTTTGCAACTCCTTGATGATTTGAATTTTCTTNATATAATTGCTTTATCAGAAATGACTTCGCTCAGGAATTTTTGATATGTTTTATTGAATTGTCTTGAAAACAGTTTTAAAATTGCCAATACCTCAGATTTTCAACCAAAATATAAAAATACACCCTTTTTTTTGGACAATTTTCCAGCATTTGCTATATTTGTTCGCTATGAAGATGTTAAGTTTTGACTCAACTGCTGAATTCATGAAAATAGATCAGTAACGGCTACTTAGCAGTGAATTTGCTAAAACTTGCAAAGAAATTTAAGTAAATATTATAAGATACAGTGGGTGAGATAATGACACATGAACTGGGAACAGGACGCAATAGGCAACAGTGAGACCA
This sequence comes from Oikopleura vanhoeffeni, assembly GCA_004367855.1. Lineage (NCBI taxonomy): Eukaryota > Metazoa > Chordata > Appendicularia > Copelata > Oikopleuridae > Oikopleura > Oikopleura vanhoeffeni. The sequence continues at coordinate 3,955 of SCLH01000721.1, read as the reverse complement.
ATGGGGCAACTGTTTCGACAGAGGTATTATATTTTTCAAAGACGGCTAAACACATTGCTCGAAATTTTGGTAAATTTCTAATGGCTAATTTTTTTTACGATACAAATGATAATATATGAATAAATTATTCAATTAAGGAATTAATATACTAGTAATCATAAATTCAGTTATATATTCTGTGTTAATTTCAACAATATTAATTGTGAATTTTAAGTATCTAGAACAAACTATCGAAAAACTGGTTTTAGGTTTTAAAAAACTACATGGTTATCATAAATTTAAAAAATATTTGGACTATGAGGCCAAGGCAACACCACCTTCGTATAGAGACCAATGGGCAACACTGGCAAAGAGCCTAGTGGCAACACTTATTTCGAAAGACTCGTGTGTTGCCCATTGGTCTCACCCACTGTAGTATCCTTGGAATCAATATTCTTTATGTGAAAAATTATTTGTTTATGAAAAAGTTGCACGATTACATAAAACGTCTAATTACCACAAACGTCCACTTAATTATAAATGTTAAAGTATCGTCATAGTAGATAAAAAAAGTTTCAAAATTTGAGACATTGCGTTTATAATCTGAAAAGGAACGTTTAAGTACCGTTCAGCTCAGGACTGAATAGCTTGGCTTACTAACGGAATTGTCCAAGATTGGTAAAAAACCGTTTTTATAAAAAATAGCCAGAACTTAACTTTTACGAAAAATGCTTGTCTCATTAAATCTGGATCACTCTGGTTGAGCCTACTTGGTATTCGGATTTGTGTACATGGCTTGCAAACTTAGTTGGAGTTCTAGCAAGCGGCCTTCTAGATAGAATTATATATTTGGTGGCTCCGACTTTCTGTTCTATGATGGGAAGACTTGTGTACCGCATGGGTTAAATAGCTACGTGTGCTTATAAATGGAATTATTTGGTATATTTATGAATCATTCGAGTGCTTTTAAATTATCTCTGAATTTTTAGGAGCCGTATTTTTCCAAATCGTGTGCAAAATTAAATTCCAAAGAGTCATAGAAATGTTGTTTTTGTAAGGTGTATTGGGAGACTCGATGGTTTTTTTATATAGCATCGATATCGCAAATTCAGTCTCATAGAACACTTAGAAGAATTCGCATATTGTAGTTGGATAAAATCGACTAGCTCTATCTTTGGAGGTGTTAAAGCTACATTTATAGACTATTCTCTTAAGAGATCTCTGTCAGGAAACATTTTAATACAAAAAAATGCACTAATTCCTTCACCGTCACCTGTTGGCGAAAATTTTATAACCTTAATTTGAAAAGCGTCTCCAGAAAACAGATTGCGCACGTTCCGTGATACCGATCATTAAAATGTCACTTCAAAGAAATACGATTTTGGATAACAGCGCCACCTAGCAAAAATTTTCAATTCTGTTAGAAAAGTTTCACAAATTTATTACGAGTATAGCTTAAAAAACATAAGAACATCATTATTGGATCAAAGCACAACATTATTAATTTTCCAGACTGTTGATTAAATTTATTCTTTTAAAGTCAGTGTGAAATATTGTATTTGAAATCAAGATTCATTTTTTTTATTTTTTCTTAGGACAGAATTTCGTGATTAGTTTCCAAGACGTAAAAATCACTGCTTTACCCACCCCTTAATAAACATGCTGGTGCGAACCAAATATATAAATTAAGATTTTTTAAGAAAAACTGTCTTAAAATTTGTAAAAAAATTTAATTTTCCGATGTTCACAAATAAGGCTTTCAATAATGACTGATCTTATATCCCTTATTGCACAATTTTGTGAATTCTCCGGCCTGATTTAGGAAACGAGTGTGCTTTCAAGTAGTAGGGCCGGATATTCACAAAAGTGTGAATATAAAGTAATTGAATTTAGTAGGTGGTGTCGCAAGCTTGTAATAGGGTTGGACCGTAGGAAGTAAGTCATCTCCACCGTCTGCGAGAGTTTTACCAATAAGCTCTCACCGTCTCAGTAATTGTGGAAGGTTGGATTAATCTTCTTCATGAATAATTCAATCAAACAATTTATTGTTGCTTAGTCCTCCTCTCATATAATGAACATAGAAAGGTACACAGTAATTAATAAGTTTTAATGAAAGCGATTTTGTTTCAAAAAGATTATTGGGAGCACACAGTACTTCGAAATATTTTGAAAGACACATCGCGAGTATTTGTTGGAAACATTCTCGAGGAATTTTTATCGACCCTGGTTACATTTGTTTCTTTATTACTTAAAATTTACTCAATAAATATCCTTTTTCCTGCTGGTGCCTGGAATTTACTTTGAGCGTGCGGAAAAAGCATCTCATTTTTGTAATGCATAAACTTCTTCACACATTAACGACGCAAGAGGACTTAAGCCATAATATAAAACTAATTCCTCCAAGGTTTTATGTAAATTAGCTAAATTTCGAGTAGTTTGGTAAAAAGGTAAGTAAACTTAATCAGATCAGTTTGTTAAAATTTCGCTCAATTTTCAGAATATAAAGGAAAACCGCCGTTTTTGGCAAAGTCTTTCTCCTGCATTTTCTTTTCTAAGCCTAGCTCATTACAAAGAAAAACAGTTAACGAGCAACTTTTGGAGATTTCGAACTTATAACTCGATATATAATTTATGGACCAACGAGAAAAGTTTTCGCAAAAACATATATATAGAATAATCGAAAACACAAAAAATTTTCGGACAATTTTTTCTGATGATTTGGGTCGTTAGTACACTGTTGTAGACTTGGTCATTTCGGATCTATTGTAGTGTTCCCTCAAGGCTTAATGAAGACAAGCGACCAGTGCCTGTTTTCAATGCGTCCTTTTTGGTTTTAACTTTTTGGCCTTGTTAAACGGGTTGAGGGCAACATTTATTTGTTTCAAAACCAGGGCCGTGTTATAACGTCCGTCTTCAGATTTATTATTTAAATGCTAAATTATAGATTTGTAATAAACATTCATGATAAATTTTGCATCATAACATAACACCTATTGCGGATTAATATTTCATGGATATGTATCTGCGAGTATTTGGGTGTTTTGTAGACTTTTTGTGGAATCTGCTGTTCTTAATAGTGGAAACAAGATCATATAACTACATCCATGAGTTTTAGTTCCACACTTGAAAGAAAATTAAATATCAAGGATTGGCGAAGATTTCGGGTACGCGAGGTTATGAAAGAAATTAAATAATGAAGAAACTTTTTTAAATAAAAGAAATGCATTTAATTCATTATTATGAATTATACTTTGGGGATGTTTGACAAATTTCAGATAAATGAGAATCGAGATATTCATCTATATCCATAAACGAACTAATGATCAGGGTCGCTTCTGACATGCACATTCAAAATCCTTGATTCAAGATATGTATTGTAATAAATGTTTAGAATCCCAAAAAAAAAATTGCGATTGACTGTCGTTAGTTTCAACAGAAAATTAAGATTTTCGTTATAATTTCAAAGATTTTTCAGAAAAGGTTGTTGGCTTCCTAATTTTTTGTAGAATACCAGAAAGACAATGCAAATTAACAGTGATCGCAAATTTATTTTTTTTCGCAATTTTCAACATTTTATCAAATACCTCGAATAAATAGTGACTCATGTGTAGGTCGAAAAGCGACCCTTATTCAGGATAAATTCGTTAAAGTACCGAGCAATGGTAAATATTTTGTAGTGCTGAATATTATAACCCGTTGTGACGCAAGAGAAAAAGTTCGCGCAAGGCACCAGAGCCACAATTGGGCCTACTTTGAATGAATTATTCAGAAACATAAATAAAAGTACTAGAACGATTTTTCAATGTTCCAGCAAAATTGGGCCATTTTTTTTCTCCGGAGAAAAAAATGGCCCAATTTAGCTTTTGTTGTTTTGGGCCATTTATTTCTCCAGTCAAACGCTGTCTAGCCGACTGGAGAAAAAAATTGCCCAACTAAACAAAAACTCAGGCTGTAGAAATTTTATTTAATATATTTG
>SCLH01000720.1:120991-132302 GCA_004367855.1 Oikopleura vanhoeffeni | reverse complement strand
AAGCCACTTTAAATCAGCCAAAAATGATAGAAAAAATGATCGCAGAAACTTCTCCTTATAAAACATTTGAAAATTTAACAATGTGAATTTAAAAATATTTCTTATAATGTTTTCGGATACTAGGTTCAAATTTTATGACAAATTGATTGAAAAGCGATTTTTCGCTAAGTTTCGCTTAAGTTTTACTTCCGAAGAAATACTTTTTGATCCAAATTTCGAATTAAAATTTCAAATATGCCAGTTTTTAGAAAAGTGTTTTGAGTATAATTTGCAAGAACAATTAGCTTTCTTAACATATCTGGAGCAAAAATATTTCTTTGGGAGTGAAATTTCAAAATATCTTATTTTGATATAAGTATAGATAAAATGATTTGTTTTGAAAAAATATATAATTTCTAAAAATCATGCCATGGTGGTACTTTTATACCATATTTGCCTTAAAATTGGAATAATAATCAAATAATCTCTGAGTGTTTTTTAGGAAGCTTTTTAGAAGCGTAGGTGTTGGCGTAGGTGGGATTGTATCAGATTACTGTTAAATTAAAAATTACCGCGAAGGTTGGTTCTGTTAGTTACAAATGTTTTTGGAATATCACCTTTGCTAGTTTGGCGGGAAATGGCATCGGAAGAGTCTCAAATTTGCGACACTCACTCCCCTAAGGGGGTAAAGGTCGTTGGCTTTATAAGGTCTTAGGGGTTTTAAAGATGCTCCAAGTTGATCAGGCGTTGTTTAATGTAGTGAAAATCAAATCGTGAAAAAAATCAATATTTTCTCGTTTTTTCCATTATTTTCCATGTATTTTTTTCAAAATTAACTTAAAAAAGGACGTTTGTCTCAATTTGGCCCCTAAAACTAACTAAATTATTTAAAGTGGGTTGAGCCTTTAAAAGGGTCTGTGTCTCCAAGACTTAACAAAAACATTTAAGAATAAAAGAAAATTTTATTCTCAAATTTGGACTAAAAAAAAGCTTTATAATATAAAGTTTACATTTATAATTTTAGTGGTCGAATTCTATACCGTCAAGAAAGCACAACTACTTCAAAGAATAATCGTCGCTCAGATGTTGAAACTGCTCTGACGGGGAATTTCTTGACAGGAAATTTTTTGATGAAACCACTGTTGGCCAATTCGTCCTTTGATGGTCAAAAAAATGCCAGTCCTAAAAAAGTTCAGAGAAAACTTACGACCAGCAAAATTTCGACTAATAAATTAACGAGATTTGAATCAATCTCTCAACACACACAAACTGTACATTAAATTTAAGTTGACTGTGAATAAAATCTGCTAGAATTTTAAATATTGTTTCCGTTTATTTCATTGTTTGATTTTGCCGAATTTCAAAATTTGAATTCATCAGTTCAAGCGATACATGCTGTCTACGAGATAAATACACATGAATTTCCACCCCGAATACAAGCCCGATTCAAATACAGCGGGGTCTGGCGTATAGGTCAAGGCATATTATATAAGTGACCTTACTTGATAAATTAGTGTCAATTTTTCAGTTAAAAATCATTACTTATAATAATACACATAAATTTACTGAGTTGTTAGTAGGAAATGGTCTTTCTATCGCGGCGATCGATAGTACCGTCCCTTCTTTTTTGCCGAGAACCCAACCTGAGTTCCCTGAGGGAACTTCCCTCTCTCTACTTTCCCCTCACCGCGCGCTCACAAACTCATCCTGCTGGATACTTTGAGTTGGAATAGGATATAAGTGAAACCCTTATCTCCAGACTTCGAGCGTGAAGGTGAAACCAAAAGATTTCAGGAAGTTTGGACATTTTCAGAACGTTCGGAAATTTTCAGGAAGTTTGAGTACCTGGAGTATAGATTAAACTTTTTACGAGTTTTTCTCGTATTTTATCAAAATTATTGTTCGCCACAAAGCACGCCAATGGAATAATTTTTTTATACAATTTTTAGTGTAATAAAATTCCCAGATTTGTAGTAATTTTTTTGTACAAAAATAGCTTTCCTAATTAAACATTTATCACTAAAACTAATTCCAAAGAGTTAATAACCGAATTTTGATGGTTCGTTCATCAGTTTTTTTTTTAAGTTGTAATATTGCATTTATTTTATGTCTTTAGAAGCAAGTTACTAGGGAAGCAAGTTTGAATTTTAGACCGGTTACAATATTGAACTGAATTTTCTCGATTAAAAATTAGCCAAACAGGGCTTTTAGGATACTAGTTAGATTAGCCATCTTGTAGAACTATCCTTAAGCTTGTGGAAAAAACATCTCAATTTTATTTTGTATGCATACACCTCTTTACATATAAGCGACACAAGAGGACCTAAGCCAAAATATAAAAACTATCTCCTCCCAGGTTTCATGTCGAAATTAGCTGAAATTTTGACACAAGTTGTGAAAATAGTAGGCCAAAAATAAACTCGACCAGATTTTCTGAATTTGGCAATTAATCGTCGGAAAACCTATCTCTCCTTAGGAAAAGTCATTTATTTTTTTTCTGAGCTAGCTCATACAAATACGAACAATAAACTCGACCACTTTATGAGATTTCGACCTCAAACTAGAAATTTTTTTTTTTTTTGAGGGCCGAAAAGAAAAATTTCGAAAAAAAAGTGCTTCGATTAAAGCAAATGTAATTTTTTAAAAAAATCAAAAAAACGCAAAAAATTCGAAAAATTGGATGTTTTGGTCGGTAGTACACTTTCTTATCACCCTGGGTCATTTTGGAGCATAGATGGACCAAATAGTATTCAACAAATAGTATTCAAAATAGTATAATAAATTGAAACAAAACTCTTGCACTGGGAAAAAATCGGAAGTCACCAATGGCTCGTCCAATCAGAAACGAGCTTGAAACTAAAGTGATATTTTCAAGCAAAAAGCTTACTTCTAGAATCAAAACAATGATTGTATTTTTAAACAAACCAGACAGTATGTGCGCATCTCCCAACGAGAGCTTTTATTGGATTTTTTCGATTTGACTCCAAAATCATCGGCCAGAAATTGAACTTTAATTTTCCGAAAACTGAGAAAATTCAAAAAATATGACCAAAATATTTTCAAAACACGGAAAAAACCAACCAATATGCTTGTATTTTTCTATATTTTCATAAAAAAATCATCTCAATACAATTCGTTCTTGACTCCAAATTATTGACGACCACTCCCTTAAAAATAAACTTATTATTTTTTCGACTTCCGGTTTACGCTGTCACAGGTTATTCTCGACCTTCTTGGATTTTTATTTGAGCTGACAGCTGGGTTATTTCGGAGATGAGGATCATTTTCTTTCATATAGCCAAATTCCAAAAATCAATCTTTCTGTAGGAAAATAGCATTTTTAATCAGAAAATTTTCATTCCGCCTACGCAAAATCGATAAACTGCGAAAAGTTTATAGAAACCCGATCTGTGGAAATTGTGACATGTAATACATTTTTTTCCTGAATCTCTTACGTACTAAGCTTATGATTAAAAAATATAAATTAATTGGGACGACTTTCATATTCGAAGTTTTAACTTCGCCCTTTGGCATTAATTCTCCAATTTTCTCTTATTGGCCCAACTTCGAGGCAGTTCTGAGCGCTCATTGGCGGAGGCGCGAAGGTAACAGAAGGTTCATTTTAAAATAAAAATACGAATTAGTTTGGAAATTATTTTTCAATTGGAGGAAAAATAAAAATCGGTTTAATTCCCCTCGGGGAACAGGTAGCGAATTCATGGGTTATCTCATGAATTTAGCGCCCATTTTTAAAGGACTTGGCTGAACCAATTGACTATATTGTTAACTCGTAGACTTTAGAAGTCAATCTGTACCCAGACTCGATTTCCGGCAAGTAGTGAGCATTCTTATAAATCGAGCCAATTCGATAGCAAAAGTTTCATTATTAACAAATTTCATTTATTATTTTTAAAATACATTCAGCCAATTGCTTATACATATTAAATATAAATTTTGTAGTTTTTCGAGAATAAAAAGGCATTTATGGGGATAAGCAAAATAAATTCGCGAAAATGACTCCAGTGACACACAAAAAGTGCAATAGTATAATTATGGGAATTTTAAACGTTATTTATATTTTAGAACCTACCCGCATAGTAAACTTCAAATGATTACAATCATCTTTTTTTAAAACATAATTATATGTTTTTCACAAAACTTCTCTAATTAACTACTCTTAACATGTTGTGTGAAATATCTCATTTCCGGTCAAATTCAACGCCAATTTTCAAGTTCATCGTAGGAGGCTTGTTAGATACCCCGTAAAAGATATTGGAGGAGGTTCGACTTTTTAGAAACTATTTAGCAACTGATGAGTCAATCTGATTGTACGAACGGTCCTAGAGAAAGCCAAAAATATGGTCAACATTTTTGAGATTCATAAGGGCATTGTTGCGCTCTGGCTGTAGCCGGCGTAGTCTACATATTTGACCAATAGTGCTGAATATTTCATCAGCGAATCTGTGCCTTCGATTCTTTTTGGAGGTACTTACGAGTCTCGTGACGATGAACTTTTGAAAGTTGTACGGTGAATTTGATATACGGTACACAATATACGGTATGTTTGAAGAGTACTTCAAATTACTATTAGAGAAAACGTTTGGAATGAACTTTCAGAACGTTTTTAAGCTTTTTTTCATTACACCAAAGGTCAGAATAAGAATAACGTGACAGAGATGAATGGGAAAACATAAGGTTCGGAATATGTCTAAATAATCCTTATTTCTTGAAATATAAGATCACGGGGTTGACTTTTTTTGGGAAGAAGTGCCGTTGACAACTTCAGGGCAGTCACTATGAAAGAAAAAAATAAACACGTTTTTATCAAGCAGAAATCTACTTATCGCGTATCTGTATATTTACTGCATTCTGCGATCCACCTATTTAACACGGTCAGCCGGATGCTAAAATAAAGTAAATCTCACACATCCGGCTTGACCACAACAGCTTATTTTTTATCAACTGATCTTTTTTTAACTTCTTGGGCAAATTTAAGAATTTTTGACCATTCTCATTTAATCGCTAATTTTTGTCAATAAATTCAAATAAATAAATTCAAAATATAATTTTTATTTCTTATTGATACTTTTCTATCACCATTATGTTCAAACATTCTGTAGGATTATGTGCTTATTTAGTCCTCAATTTCGGCGTAATTTAGTTACTCATTTGCTGTACTTGAACCAAAACCTTATTTTCTTAATTGAAGGTCACGTGATTGTTTTTAGACTTCGGTTGTGAAGGAAAAAAATCTTAAGAACTTCTAAGAACCCTCTTTACTTTTTTCAAAGCATTTAAGACATTTTGCTGATAAATAAACAATTACTATTTTTGGCAACCTTATTTCTTTGAATATACGGTCACGTGTCATTTTGGGCTTTGGTGTTAATAGAAAAGTCTTGTGAATTTTTTTCTGATCACGATCAAAGGGTTTATTTCGGTTGATTCTCTGTTATAGTTCCCCTATTATAGTTACCTTTTATCTGTTATAGTTACCCTTTTGGTAGACAAGTTCATGTCGTTTATTTTATACATATGATATGTATGTGTTTTTTTTTGCGTGGGGACAAAAATGTAAACAATTCGGGAGAATTCTCCCAAATTATAGACAATTTCTCCTGGACACTTGAGAATTCTGCTTTCCCTTTTTAAAAACACATACTGTATTGTCGAGCTTCTGATTGGCGACCAATCAGATGACGTTTTAAAAGTGATGAGATTTTTAATTAAAATCCATCAACCTACGTGGGGTTGCGGGTATAGTTAGAAAGTTCGTCGCCAAAACCCTCACTATACGCGTAATTCTAAACTATACGCGTACTTTCTAACTGTACGCGTACTTCTGGGAAAATTGTGCTCTGATTGGTCAATTTGTACATATAGTGGAGTTAAAATTGCGCGTTAATATGGTCAAAGGAGAATTTTGGTTGATTTTAAGGTGGGTAGAGGTGTCGCTTTTGGTACCTTTCAATCACGCCTCCAGAACAATTAGGGCAGTTGTAGAGATTCTGAGGTACTTGTTTGTAGATCTAGTCTTCGTCTAACGTTACACATCTCAAAGTCAACCTTGTTACATCACACCACCAGGTGGTGGGTCGTTTCTAGACACTAAACGGTTTTTTCACAAAGTCGATCTTGTCGTTTAGGACCCCACATACAAGAGGGTCTGAAAATGTTACAACAGAGTACGGGAAGAGTGAGGTTACTAATGATGTTGGAGCCATTTTTTTGATTTCGCTCTTGAATTTTCTAGAATCACTTTTGACGCCGATTTCAACTTTTTCGTCTTCAAAGTGATACTTCTCCTAGACGGTGTTCTAGAATAAGACCGTTTTTCGGCCAGGTAGATGAATATAGTGTCGTCATATGTTTGTTCGGATTTTTGAATTTCACCTAGAATTCTAGAAATATGACTATAAGTAAACCGGAATGAAAGTTCGAAAAAAAGCAGTTCGTCTGATCGGAACAAGAGTACAGCCAAATTGAAGCTGAGATTATCACTGATTCCTCAAAGGTGGCTTACAGCTGATACAAATTTTTAACCAATCAGCGTCAATCTCGATAATTAGGTTTAACATTTTTGGCTTAAAATAATTGAAATTTCTAGAATTCGATTTAGACATTCTCCGATAATTTCACATGTCATTGCATCGTCTTTTCGGTGGGTCATTTCACTAATAAAAAATGTTCATGATGCATGGGAATACCGGTTTTCTGCGGCGTTAAAGCAAAAAAATATTGATTTTGAAAATTCTAGAGTTTTGTTCTAGATTGTTTAAAAAAAAATAATCTGGCACCATGAGTTCCTTGGGTCAACTTTAGCATAACCGCTATTAATGTATCATAAATTAATTCTATAAAGGGCTAAAAAAAACGACACCTACCCCCTTAAGGGTAATATTTCACATATATTCTAGCAGAAATTTCTAGTGTATGTATTAAATTTCAACGTTCATCGAAAAAATGGAAATAATTCGACCCAGAATCGAAACTGTAGATTCTGCCCATTAAATACACCCCTACACAACAAGATGGTGTGGATTGTGGTTGTCATGCACCATTTGTGCAGAAATTTATTTCCAGAAGATCTCTTCACAATTAATTTCCAAAGCGCAAAGAAACTCGAAAAGTTATCGTGAAGAATGCGCCTTTTGAAATAATTGCCTGGGAAATAACTTTGATGAAAAATTGTATGTGCAGATGTTATTTAAGAGATATAACTTGCTACGTTAAATAATCAACAATCAAACAAGTCGGCAACTAACAAATTTGTAATGATCGCTTTTGGATTGATAAGAAAAACTTGGGTATATTTCTATCTTTGCCGGCTAAAAAAACGCTTCTTTTGGGGCTCAGGAACGTTTGAAAAAAAGACCCCTATCTTTTTCACTATAGACTATATAGCCGCACGCCTAGGAACCAAATTAAATTTTATCTTTTCAAACGGTAGGTTTTTGCGCGAGACTTACCGTAGTTTGTATCTCGGGGATTCCAACTATCGGCGTTATAACGTATACGCCGCACTCCGCCTGTACCTTAAGTTTTAAAGGAAAGTAGCTTACAAATTTATAGTTATTGATGTTGAGCCACATCAAGACATGCGCATGTAGCCCCGAGGTCCGGTTTATCTACAAAAAATCATCCAGCGCTAAAATCGGCGAAAATTTTCTAAGGAGCTTATTTTTTCTAGAACGTCCAAAACTTTATATTTTCTGTATTTGAACTCGATAAGTGGTATTTTTACAGTCCTTACTACCCTCGAAAGTACTTTTCTAGAAAGTAGTCTTTTTTGTTGGCAGTTTTATTTTGAGTTTTGAAGCTTAGTTTTCATCGCAGAAATATCAAAAATATATTTTCTGAAACTGCATTAAATTCTGCGTCAGAAAGGATCTTAAAATTTAATTCTGAATAAAAATTAAAAAAATAATATTTTTTTCCCACTAAAATTTAATTTTTACATGTGACTACGACCTCTCTGGAGGACATCTTAGAGGTTTAATCAAAATTCTTTGAGTTAAGTTTTATGGATGATTGTTTAACCTTTGCGGAAATAATAATCGAAAAAAGAAATTTTCAAATTTTTTCAAAATAGTTACGTTTTGAAAACCCATGATTTTAAGACTAAAATAACCGTTTTTTCCTAGATTTCAAGCGCTATGAAATTTTTCCGAAAATTCTTTGAGTTAAGTTTTGTAGATAATATTAATCCTGTCATTTAAAAAAAATAAATCAAGTCCATACCTCTTAAACTCCGGGCTCAGTTACATTTTTAATTTTTCAAAGAGAAAATTTTCGAACGTCATTTCCGGCGGAAGTAACTATCAGTGCGATCAACTTTGACCCTGACTCGACGCCTATTGACTCAAATATTTTATAACTGGTAGTTTCATATCTTCCTTTTTTCTTCAATCAGCGTGAAACCGACTACAAAACTACGGTCTTAGCCAATTTTGCGTTGACCACCCCCTAATAATGGGATTTAAGTTATGTCTGTTTTTAAAATACAAAAAAACAGATATAAGTTAAAAAAAGAGAATTCTCAAATTGAAAAAAATTTTGAGTAATTATCTGTTAAAGTTACCCCGAGCAATCACTCATTATAGTTAACTTTTATCTGTTATAGTTACCTTTTTTTCAATAGTTCAGGGGTAACTAAAACAGAGTAACTACTGTAGTCGCACAATTTCCACAAGCCGATTTATTTTCGATTTATGCAAAAATGTCGTAAATTTCTCAAAATATTGATTTCTCAAGAAATTTTGTTTCTTCAATTTCTTCGTCAATTTTTCATATAATTAGTTAGCCCCACAGAGTCCTTAAAAAGAGGATACGTTATTCCGAAAAACTCAAAACCATTAATTGGTGAAATTTACAGGTGTCAAAATACAACCACAACCCCTGAGGCCCTAGAGATTAGCATTAACACAACCAAAAAAATTTTTTTGTTAAAATCAGTATCCCGAAAAATTAATTAAATAAAAAATACGAGAGTTAAAGTTTAAAAATTCCCACTTTACAATCAAAAGCTAGGAGACGGAAGAACTAAAATCGCTGATTATCATAAAACACACTAGCTATTCGTTCGACTAGTTTTCAAGTTCGTCGTTAATAGCTAGTACAATTAAAAGGATTCTCTGCATCACAAAAATTTCAAATTCAATATCTCTATTTCTCACTTATTAATTATCTAGTTGTTGATTCTCCCTAGCGCTCAAACCCAAAAATGCATATTTCTCATAGCAATCTAACCTACGAGTACATATTGTGCAAAACCTTGCGAAGAACCTAACGTCGTGTGAGACTAAACGAGATCGTTTACAATCAGCGTATTGCTAGAACATTAGACGTAATGAAGAGGGGCATTCTCAACATTCCAATATATTGTGATCATTTGATAAAAAGTTCCGGACAAATCACAAGTAGCCAGGATATTACCATAATACACACGAATAAAATTTTCGATAGCCACTGTTAATTACTCGAAAAAATTTTATTATACAGGTTTTCGAGAACATTCCGAGGCTTACGTTTTCTCTTAATACCACAGTCTTAATCATGGCAAGTACAGCCAAATGTTAATGACCATTTCTGTGTACTTGTATAATAGCCTGACAATTCAATACCTTAAACATTATTCGTAAATTGAGCTTTAATTTCGGCCATTTACTCTGAGGCTCGATTACGCATCATATTAGGTTCGCCGAAACCTCTTTTTTTTGTCGAAATATCTTTCTCTTGATCTCACCACTGAAAGATGGCTGCTAAGCCGAAACGTCGATAAAAAAGACCTATGGTCGAAATAAATATATAAATTTTATGTCTCAAAAAACCAACAAATATTTTTCATATTAAACAAGGAAAAAATCTGCATTATGAGCGCTTTATCATATTCAATCACTTTAATTGCTAAACAACATTGTAAAAAATATAATTTAAGAATTTAAATGAATATTTCGAAAAAAATGCCAAAAATTACCAATTTTTATCAATTTGCTTCTCAAAAATCTACCTCGTCCCAATTTTTTTTTTCCATTTTTTTTAATGTAATGTGTGCGCCTCAACAAGAGATATCTTTTAATAATAGTCGCACAATTTCCACAAGCTGATTTTTTGACGATTTATGCAAAAATGTCGTAAATTTCTCAAATTTAAAATGCCGATATCTTCCAAAATACTGGGCCTAAAAAATTATAATATAGTTTATTGGAATCCAAAGATTCAGGAGTACACTCACGAAACCCTTGTTTCTCAGTTTGATCAAGTCGATTTTCGACCAATAAGAAGCCCGGATTTTTGAAATTTGTTTCTCGGTCTCTAAAAAATTCTGAACAAATTGTACTTTTTTTATTTTTCTTTAAATATCGTAGAATTCCAATCGCTAAAAACCTGTAACACCCTATTCCGGTTGTCAAAATATCGAAATTCGGATAAGGAAAAGGTCTAAATACTTTAATTTTCGATATTGTTTCAGAAATTCACTCTAAACGTGGTTGAGGAAACTTTTGTGCTAGTTTTTCAGTGTGAAGATTTCTCAAAAAAATGGGTCAATTTTTAGCAATTATTCTCTTTACATTGCCGTTTTAGAATTTTACTTGATGAAAAATTTTTGCTGGCCAAGGTTTAGACGATTTGAAATAAGAAATTTCAAAAGTGAAAAATTGGTATCGATGTTTTATATTTATCTTGTAGAGAATTTTTTTCTGGTCATTTTAAGACCTATGATTTTTTTTTGGTTTTGAGATTTAAAAAAAACTGTTTAAAGGTGCGAAAAGTGACCTGTTAGTCCGCGTGTTCTCACGGGAGTTAGAATAACGGTATCAGAAAATCCTGAGTGAAAACCGATATATATTCCCCTCTGGCGCCACCTCCGACACCTACGCTTTTAAAAACCTTCTTAAAAAGACACGCAGTTCGTACCTACGCCTTCAATTTTCATCATTTTTTATTATTTATTTGTGTGGGGCTCCGGAGAAGCCTTACAAATAATGCAAAAGCGCTTTTGTTTTAACATTTTGCTTTCAGCGGACAAAAACGCGAAAAAACCAAAAATTTTGAAATGGTCAGTTTGGGAGGCTCAGGCAAAAGCTATCTCCTCCACCAGTTTGAGAGATACAGTTTCGACTCATACTGCATCTGAAAGCACAAAACTTGTTTGACAATGAACTAGAGAGTTTTTTTTGAAATTTTGATTCGGCGTCTCTTGGGGGCCATGTCAACTTTTCATTTTGAGCCTTAATTTTTGACAAAATTTAGAAACCAGAAAATATGCTTCAAAATAATTTTTTCCGTGAATACAAACACTTTTAAGGATTTTGGTGCAATTTTTAACTCG
>SCLH01000720.1:92418-120973 GCA_004367855.1 Oikopleura vanhoeffeni | reverse complement strand
TAGCGTCAAAAGAAAACAAATTAGCGCACTTTCAATTTAAATCATAAATAAATCAATAATTTTAATTTTTGTTTTTTCGCGTTTTTGTCCGCTGAAAGCAAAATGTTAAAACAAAGGCGCTTATGCATTATTTGTAAGGCTTCTACGGAGCCTGACACAAAAAAATAATAAAAAATGATGAAAATTGAAGGAGAAGGTACGAACTGCGTGTCTTTTTAAGAAGCTTTTTAAAAGCGTAGGTGTCGGCGTAGGTGGGATTGTATCAGATTACTGTTGAATTCAAAATTACCACGAAGGTTGGTTCTGTTAGTTACAAATGTTTTTGGAATATCACCTTTGCTAGTTTGGCGGAAAATGACCTTGGAAGAGGCTCAAATCAGCGACACCCACTCCCTTAACCCTCCGAGGCATATACCCTTTTGAAAGGGTAAAGTCACTTTAAATCAGCTAAAAATGATGAAGAAAATGATCGCAAAAACTTCTTCTAATACATTTTAAAATTCAACAATGTGAATCTGAAAATATTTTTTAAAATTTTTTCGTATACTTGGTTCAAATTTTATCACGAGTTGATTGAAAAGCCATTTTGCGCTTAACTTTTACTTTCGAAAAAATACTTTTTGATCAAAATTTGGAATTATAATTTCAAATTAGCTAGTATTTAGTAAAGTGTTCTGAGTACAATTTTCGGAAACAATTAGCTTTCTAGACATATCTGGAGCAAAAATATTTTTTTGGGAGTGAAATTTCAATATATCCGATTTCGATATTAGTATGGATAATCTGATATGTTTTGAAAGAATAAATAATTTGTGAAAATTATGCTAGAGTGATACACTTAAACTATATTTGGCTTAATATTGTGAAAATAATCAAATCCTTTCATTGAATCGAGAAAACTAACAATTTTTTCCTGAAAACCGTGATTTTTTCATGAATATTTTGAACTTATTTAAAAATATTTTTTGATTCCCAATAGATAAAGTCAATCAAATAAAAGTATTAAGTAGAACAAAGCACTGCACATTCATGGAGATAAACATGCATTTCCTGAAGCCTATCATGACGTAGTATCACGTGGTTTAATTAACCTTGCTTTTCAAAGGTTGTTTTTCTAGATTTATAACATAATAAGTTTCTTAGAAATATAATATTACTTGTTTTTCTAAAAGTTTAACTCTTCAACGTTGTATCATACAGGAACAAAATTTAGAAGTTGATCCTTATAAGAAGTTTTCTGTTAAAACACGATTCAAAAAAATCATAGCCTTTCTGAAAGGGTATATTGATTGCCTTGGGGACGTTTATTTTTTATATCGGTCTTGTTTCGGAGGAGTGTAAACAGTTTGTTTGAAAATGTTTCTTAATTTCGAAAAATCGTCTTATAGATTTTAACGTGCAATATATATATTTGACATTTTCCAAGGGGCGGTCCCTAGTAATAACAGAATAATCAAAAGTAGGTTACTAGTAGATTTGATTAACTATATCAATGAAAACGTAAAGATATAAGCGATAATTTTTTTTTGAAAATTTTCCAATCGATGATTTTTCGAGTGAGAAAAAAGTAAGAGATAAAAATCTTAATTATTTTATTACCAGTTATCAGCACGATCCGTTAACCAAGTAGCTAATAATACACATAAATTTCTTCTCGTAGGCGTTAAAATTTGGGTATATAATTTGAATGCTGCCTCAAAACCATAACTGAAAAATTGTTTAAATTTTTATTTATAGAAGATTTATCATCATTTTTTGCATCAATTAAAAAAATTTCAAAATGGGAGTTTTTCAGTCAAAACTAACAAAAAAGCAAATGGAAGAAATCATACAAAAAACTAATTGTAAGTGAAACAATATTTCAATTTTGTCGATAGGGAAGTACTGCTACTAAAACAACCAGAAATATTAGTGAAAGAAGAAAAAACAACTACAGGGAGAAGCCCAATATCGCCGAAAGTTTTTTGCCCCCAAATCGGCATTATTGGGCACTTTCGTCGATATTGGCACTTTCGGCGATATGGGAACAGAAATAAATTTTTCGTTAAAAAATGAAAAACGCGTGGGCGTTCGAAATGACGTCATAATTTGAAAAGCTTATTAATTTTATAAGCAGTTTTACAATCTTTTCAGAAGGAGTGAAATACCAAAATGTGTAGAATTACGTACTCCACCAAACTCAATCAAATAAAAATGAAAAAACTTGAAAATTTTAATCTTGCAATATGACGTCATTTATGACGCATTGGAAGTAATTTGTTGTAAAAAACTCAAGCACCCACGCATTTTCGGCGATATTGGCTCATTCAGCGATATTGGCACTGGCAGGAATTAGGCTAAAAATCTTGAAACTGCGTAGGTTTTTTCGGCGATATTGGTATAAGTTAAAAATTTATTCGAAATAATTTAAACTTTTTAGTCAGCAAACAGGAAATAAAACATTGGTTCAAAGGATTCATGAAAGACTGCCCTTCGGGAAAATTAACTTTAATTGAATTTAATGAAATTTATCGTCAATTTTTTCCTGCTGGAGATCCAACACAATTTGCATCGTTTGTATTTGAACTTTTTGATGAAGATAAAAGTGGAGAAATTGAATTCTCTGAATTCTTATTAGCACTTTCGATAACTGCTAAGGGAGAAATGGAAGACAAACTAGAATGTAAGTGCTGAAACAAATTTTTAAATATTTGGGTTCTGCAAGGACCCACCCCATTTTATGTGCATTTTATGAGAGACTCAGATTCTTACATCCTTGACAGTTTGAAAATTTTCTGGGAACACATATATAGACTATATGATATAGTCTATATCCCCTATTCACACTGTTGTTAATATCCCGTCCCTAATACTTAAAAACACACTACGTTTCCTAATCAGGGCCGGGATATTAACAAAAGTGTGAATTGGGGATATGATGTAGTTTTACCCATATTTCGATTTTTATGTTTATTATCTTATTTTTCAATGAAAAAATTATTTGACGGATTTAAATACAGTATAGATTTGTTTTGTTAGCGCGTTAAATAATCTTGCGATGATATCGTTTTCTCTTCAGAGCCAATCAGCGTGCGTATGATCAATTACATTCTGAAGCTTCCTTTTTTAGCAAAAATATCACCTACTGTAGAACAGTGAGTTATCACATATATCACATTGTTAGAAATTTTAATTTTCCGGGAATTATAGCGAAAATAAAAAAATTTTCAAAAAATAAACTCACAAAATTATTTTTTTTAATTTATTATCAACGAATTGGAACTACATTTTAAAAAATGAAATTACAGATTTGATATTCATAAACAGGATGGGCCACTTTGGGCTACCACTAATAGGTTTTACTTTGTTTACCTTTGCAAACACAAAAAGCTTGGGACGAGTGTGGTGCATACTGACTTCCAATAATAGTACACGGACGGGACACTCAAAAACAAAAATACTTCACAGATTTTATCTTATCGAATAATAATTTTTCTGCACATGGCTTTGAAAAGATAATGCCGGTTATGTTTCGTAATATCATTTTCAGCACTAATTATGGCGCTCTGATTTTAAATTTTTTTCGGATAGTAATAAAAACTTTATTATTAAAAAGATATTTGAAGGAACAAAAATTTATTTAAAATGCAGTCCCAATAATTAAACAAAAAATTCAATTTTACTTGACTATTATTGCTCTGGATAACCTTTAAGGGGGTATACGACTCTGATTTGACATTTTCTTAGGTGAAATAATACTGAAAACATACAGCTTCATGAGAAAAACCGAAATGCTAATTTTGTAGATCTATCCTTGATCTTGCGAAAAAATACATTCACATAATTATTTTTTAACCATTACACCAAATAGGTACAGTATCGTAACAAGGTGACATTTTCCAAAAACTGCAAAATCTATCTCCTCCCAGACGGTAATATCAAATCGAGCTCAATTTTCACAGATCACGTAACGGTAGTATGCCAATCTTTTAAAGACGCGTTTTTATCGTCCGGCGACTGAAGAATTCTAGAACGCCAAATAACCGACGATTTTTCACAATTTCAGACTTCAAAATCTATCTCCTCTGAAGATATATTTGCAAAATGGCTCAAATTTTTACCAAGTATTTCTCCAGAACATTTGTAAGAGATTAAGACGGGCTTTTTTGCAATTTCCAGCTGAAACTCGAAATATGATTTTTTTGGTCATTTTCCAAAAAATTTCCGAAAAAAAAAAGTGCTTCGATTTTTTTCGAAAGTAGGCTCAAAAGAAAAGCCAGTGAAACACTGATGAGAAAGTTGGCTTACGTCAAGTCGATATTTTGAAGTTTTAGTGGTCAAATTCGAGCAAACGTTATGTTTTAACCTTCATCTTTTAAAAAATACTTGGAAAAAATCGAAAAAATGCGAAAATTTCGAAATTTTTTTTTTTGATGATTTGGTTCTTAGTACACTTAATTATCACCCCGTATCAATTTGGAGCATTTTTAATGCCTCTAAGGCTTTTATTAAATCAGAGTCGTATACCCCTTAAGGCGATTAACTCGTGCCTTACATTCAGTTGCAAACTGGAAGTCGTTGTGAGTCGACATTTATGCTATTTTCTTTCTCAAAATGTTCTTCGACGAAAAAGTGTCTGAGGGTTAATAATTAAATTTTGAAAGTACTTATTAAAAATATTCAGGGGCATTTAAATTATATGACCGCGATAACAATGGTACTGTTGACGAAGGAGAGATGTTGGAAGTTGTTCAAGCTATTTATGCCATGACCGCTGAAGCTCACAATGAATGTGCTCATGATAGAGTAAAAAAGATCTTTGAAATAATAGACGAGGTCAGTTTTTTAAATACTCTCAATTTCGAATTCTATAAATCTTTTGAAACATTACAAATATTTTATTTTTTTATTTTAAACTTTTTTTCAAGGATAAAAATGGTGTGCTTTCCAAAGAAGAATTTTTCGCTGCCGCAAGAAAAGACTCATCCATTCTTGCAGCCTTTCAATAAACCGGCTTATTTCATGAACTGTTAATCTTGTAAATATTAGATATCAATTTTTGAATTTTTTCTATGCAGCTCTTTGCAATGAGCATTTTTTATAAACAAGTTGTTCTGTATATTATTTCAAATTTTCTTGCTGATAAAAACCAACTGATATTCAAAACTCTTAAATTATTTTATGAACTGTACAATAACCAATGCTCTCTCATAGAAATTATTTTTGAGAAAGGAAATTTTTTTTCTAAAAAGTTTCATAAGCTTCCATATATTTCCATATATTTCATGGAGTGGTTGTGCCTATTTGTGGCGCTTCATCGACAAAAAAGGCCAATAAAAATGAAAAATCGAAAAAATTTGACATGTTAAACACCTATTTTTTATTGGATCAATGATCCAGAATCATCAAATATTTTCAACGCTTTCACATAAGAATAATATTACAATTCCCTATAAAGAACTTTCCTTGAAATTACAAAAAAAAATATTTTTCAAGTTCAAAAACTAATTTTATTTTTTTCACTTTTTACATTTCGACTCGGTGCTATTTGACAGATATGCTTTTTTTCATTTTTATTTCTCTTGATGGGAAACTTTTTGCCACTTCAAAATTTTTGGATAAAAACCTTTTCTAACGAAGGTTTCCACTTTTGAGCTTACTTCGTATAATCTGTGACACAGTGTTTTTTCAGATCAATTATTTTTACTTTATAAATCGTCTTTTAAAAAAACACTCTAAAAACGCGCCTTCGCTATTTTAGGTGTCTAAATTAAGATAAAACTTTTTTTTTATAAATTAGGAACCGTTAATACCGACTCATCCACCGTTGAAAATTTATTTAATTTGGTTTTATACCATTTCTACGTCAAAATCGAAAATTTAAAATTTTGAAAAAAGACGAAAAAACCAAAATTTTGACACATCGAAAAAATAATTTCATGAGTTGAATGAAATAAATTTTAAATGGTGGATGGGTCGGCTTAGCCGACTCGGCTAACCAATTTGCAGGGTTCGGTTTAATAAAAAATTTTAATTCTGGATTAAAGAGGGCTTAAAAGGATTTCTCCCGAACCGTAGTTTCGCTTCAAAAATTATGATTCAAAGTATAAACAAGAGCAAAAAAACAAAACGAGAACATACATTTGAAAAAAATGTATATTTGAGAAAAAATAAAAGATGACATTCGCCATATTTTGAGCCGATGACTTCAAAAAAATTAGTTTGAAAAATTTTGAACAAGTGAGGAAAATTTTCGAAATATTTCCAAATAGTTTCGACCGAAAATTTCAAAAAATTTCATATACAAAAAGTTAAAGTGGCCATTTTGAAGAGTGTTTTTCCTTGATTTGAAACAAATAATGAAAAAAAAATGGGAACAAAAAATAAGGCATTTTTTATAATGTTCGGAACTTTTTTCAAAAATTTGTCATAATTTGTCGAATTCAAAAGTTTAATTCGAACTTAAAATTTTCTAAAAAAGCAATAATTCGAAATTTTGTAGTTACAAAAGTTGCATGGATCCGTGTCTGTCAAAATGCACCGAGGCCCTTAACGGTTAAGGCTTAACCAAATAACTATAATTCCAAAACCAGAGAAGCAACAAGAATAATTCCGCAACCAAAAAATAGAAAATTGTCTAAAACTAAAGTATTATTAATTTGAAAAAACTTGCGTTTATTTTACTATGAGATTGAGCTCGCTAAATGACCACTCAGTGGCAATCGGCACTGTCTGAGTACCGGGGTTAACATAAAAAAAGCTAATTTTGTCTTGGAACCGATAACCGTGAAAATTGAATAGGCGAAACTTAAATTCTCTGTCTCCTTTTGAATTGTTCTAGATTGTTTAATCTGTTCCGGTCGATTTTGAACCGGCTGAAATTCAAAGTCATTTTACTTGGTTTCGGGCTAGAAAGTCTATCTCTTTGGAATTTTGACTGTTGCACTTTCGATTGCGCAAACCAAAAAATAATTTTCACATCAACCACTCCCTTAAATAATTGAATTTTTATATTTTTGATTTGCCTTAGCTTCGAAATTGTCAATGAGAGTTAATAAGTCATCAAATTAAATTTTGAAAGCTCGTTTCCTTCTAAATGCCGTCAACATAAGTCGGTTGTTCCGGGTAGATAATCAAATTCACAGTCAACCTTTAAAGAAATTATCTGAATTCTCTGTTTTAACTCCTTGGCGGATAATTCAGAATATAATTGCAGTGATTAAATATTTTGCCTAGTTGGCCTACTCACGGTCAAAGAGTCACACAATAAATCACACATTTTATGCCCTTTCAACCATTAAGAATCTTAAGAAGCTTAGCTAAGAATCTTAATTAAGATCTTTAATGGTCTGAGACGACCTATCTAATCGATAATTATATGATAATATGTAAAAAGAATTTTTATTATTAAAAAATTAATAATCAAGACTGCTAATATATCTCATATATTATATAATTATTCAAATTATATAATTCTACTATTTTTTGGAAAAAAACGTCTTAGCATGTATAATGAACGGTCCACTATGAATAATCCAAAAACTAAAAAACTAACGAAACGGTGGTTAAAGATATTTTGAAGGTGTGATATTTCTAAGGTATTTTCAAACGTAACCGATCATGTTTTGGGTTCAAATTGTGGCCATTTATTTATGTTTACTTGCCACCTCTAACACATTTTATCAGGTCGTCACATACCAAGTCAAACTTTGAATACACCAAGCACTCATTTGGAGTAACGCCCTAAAAAGAACCGTTTTTCAAAAAGTAACTATTATTGTTGGAATTTTAACACAATTGCTTATCTAATGTTACGTTTTTCTTTAAAAAAATTTATTTAACCCTTGGAAGCTCCAAATTGATTTATTCGGCAGAGGCTAAAAAGAGTTCCGATGGTGGAAATTTAATTTTTATTTTTTTGACGATACTCGAAAAACTTTCCCTAAAAACTCAGTTCCTCAGATTTTATCTATTGTTTAAACTGTTTGAGCAGCACACATTTTAGAGTTTTTGAGAGAAATTGTCAAAAATTAAGATAAATAATTTTTGAACGAGACGTCCTAGAAAATTTAACTGCCATTTTTGAATTCCTTGTGGCAAACTCTATGTTGGGTTAGATCAAAAAATTTCCAGGACTATTTTTTCTTTCGATTTAGTTTTTTTTTTTTTTTTTTTTTTTTTTTCTTTCAATCCGATTTAAATTGCGGATTCCAAATTTTTCAGCACCACTTAAGTGGTGCGGAGCTTCCAAGGGTTAAACAATTTCCACACTTGAATTCCCTGTACAATCAACATCTTACTTTCAAGACCGAGCGTGGAAAATGTTTTCTTCATCTCATTGATCACTAATCAGTAACACAAATTCTATAAGCAAATTGATTGGATCAAAGATTTTTCGAGAAATTGCGGGAAAACTTGTGCGCCTGTAATTGGCTGCCCTTTTTCACGTTATTCCCCCGCCTTTACCTCATCAAAATCTTGTGCATAAACAAAATGTGTAATTTTTCTCCACATAGTTGTTTTTGAGCTAAACTTTAATGTTTTAATTGTAGATATAAATATAAAAAAGATAGACTAAACAATTTGATAAATTTTTAAATTTCTCTAAAAATGACCACAATCCCACAAAATTTACACCCAGTTTATTAGAACACTTTTTTTTGGCGATCTTTGTAAACATTGTATTTAAAAAACAATCGTTTTGGTTGAGATTATTATGAAAACAATAAGAAATTTTTTTACATTTCGATTTTATTTATTCAAAAAAGTGCGATATCAAATTAGAAATAAAAATTTCACCGGTGTTGACCCATAAGTAACGGGCTAACCCTGCATTATGATTTAAATTAAAATGTTTTATCATTCTAGTTTTGATTACCCACCCTTTTTAAATCGTTTTTGCCCCTCGGCAGTTTTATCTTATGAAACTCGAGGCGCCGCTTCTATGGATAAACCTTCTGAACACTTTTTACCGTCCTTTGAAATTTTTGAGGAAATTCCGACAATATTTATTTGTGAATGATCTAATTGGCTAACCGCGCGGTTGGACTCGCGGTTAAACGAGAATGAAGTTAAAGGGGGGGTTCAAACGTGTTATAAGACCGGATTTAGATAAAAAATAAGTTTTTGAAAAAAAATTAAAAGAAGTGGGGTACGAACCCTTATCGATAGCAAAGATTGGCCTTTGGGACATTTTGTGGATTTTTATTTTTTGCGACGAAACCACTTTGGGATTGGGATGACCCAGAATGGAGACCTCGACATCGAAGACATCATGGCCTTATTCATAGAATGGACCATGCAGATCTCCACCAAAGGTAAAGAGAAATTATTTGTAAAAAATCTCATTTTAATTGCAAAAAAGTTATACAGCTAAAATATATTTAAAGGGAAATTTTAATTCAAAGTTGACATATATTTATTCTCTCTAGTTACTATTAATTTCGGAAGAAAATATCTTTGTTAACATCTTCCGTTTTGTCACCCATTTGTTGGCTGACTAGCCGCCTGGGTGAAAAAATGGAGAAATCGAAAAGACTCACGCTGTATAATAAAGGGTTTCAGAGCTGAAATTTATTAAAATTAGTTTGGTATGGTATAACAAGGTATAACTCTGCCCGCCTTTCCATATTTCGAAACAAAAATCCGCATGATGGCGCTAAGTGAGGTGAACTGAAAAAAATTAGTACACTGACTGTTACGTTATCCAAACACCTCAGCTTGGCCAAAAGTCGTTCGGATTAGGGTACAAAGTTCAGATATGGGTGCGTTCTGATAAGGGTTCAGTCCTGGTCTTTTCCACTCGATGTATTATTAATAATGATTCATTGGATATCACAGTAGCTTTACAAACATGATTTTAGGAAATTCTAAAACTTTAGGATTCAAAACTAAAAATAGCAAATTTCAATCAGAAGTGTCACAAATCTAGAAACGATTTCTTTTATCAAAATGAAAGATGCGTGGGCCTAACAGAAAAATAATCTAGTAAATATAGGCCATGAGGGCCCGAAATAAGTAAAACTTGTTATCGGACAAATTATGTATCAAATATTCGGATCCCTAGGCTCGCGTTTGACCAATAAGAGCACCCAATATTCCTATGTTGACCAATTAGAGCTTTGAAAATAAGTTCAAACACGAACGCGAGAGTAGAATCCTAGTGACCCCCTTTTTAGATATAATAATAATTATTATAAGATATTATGAATAATGATTAAGAATTTAGTATCACTAAATTGAGTTAAATAGAATATCGATGACTGAAATTTTGTTTTTCGGCATTTTCTAGAAGACAGTTTATCAGAAAGACCTTAAATTTTTGGGAATACAGATAACTATCAAACGTTTGAGGTTGAGAGTGGAAATTTTCTAAAAATTTTAAGTCAGCTGTTCTAGAATTCCGAAATACTGTGTTTTAACCAAATTATTTTTTAACACCATGTTTATTTTTGACTTTTATATCAATTTCCTTCAAAACTTTGCCCAAAAAACTTCTAATCACTCGTCCTTTCATCCCTGTAAAATTTATTATTACTTATTTCTTGCCTATTATTCTAGAAAATTTGATTTTTGTCATACCGGAAGTGAAATTTTTTCCAAATTTTCAGATTTGTTTTTCTTCTTGAATATCTTCAAAGTAGAGGTCAAAAAAAGATCTTGTGCTACTGAACACAAAAGTCTGAGAAACCAATTTTATATTTTCAATATTTGAGGTCGGAAAACCAAAAATACAAAAATCTGGTTAAAATTAAATCATTCACAGATTGCTCATTGTTTAAAAATATTCTGACTCATTTTGGTAAACGAAGCTTCTAAAAAAGCCATAAGAAAAAATGCGGGAAAAAAGACCCGAGACCGTGAAAAAGTCATAATAATAAATGCAAATAAATTTAAAAACAATAGTACTACATACGAAAATTTCAGTCAGCTCTAATATGATCAACATATGGAATATGTGGGTGCTCTTATTGTCAAACCGCGAGCCCTAGGGATCCGAATATTTGATACATAATTTGTCCGAATAACAGTTTTACTTATTTCGGGCCTCATGGCCTATATTTTACTAGATTATTTTCTGTTAGGCCCACGCATCTTTCATTTTGATAAAAGAAATCGTTTCTAGATTTGTGACACTTCTGATTGAAATTGCTATTTTAGTTTTGAATCCTAAAGTTTTAGAATTTCCTAAAATCATGTTTGTAAAGCTACTGTGATATCCAATGAATCATTATTAATAATACATCGAGTGGAAAAGACCAGGAGGGTCCTTAATACAAAATAGTACACTGACTGAACCCTTATCAGAACGCCACCATATCTGAACTTTGTACCCTAATCCGAACGACTTTTGGCCAAGCTGAGGTGTTTGGATAACGTAAAGTCAGTGTACTAATTTTTTTCATTCACCTCACTTAGCGCCATCATGGGGATTTTTGTTTCGAAATATGAAGGCGGGCAGGTTATAGCTTTTAACCATACCATATAATTAGTTGAACCTTTATACGCTATTTCGATTCTCCATTTTCCCCAGGCAGGCTATGTCAGCAAAATGGGTGAAACGGAAGATGTATAACAAAGATATTTTCTTCCGAAAATAATAGTAACTAGAGAGAATAAATATATATGTCAACTTTGAATTAAAATTTCCCTTTAAATATATTTTAGCTGTATAACTTTTTTGCAATTAAAATGAGATTTTTTACAAATAATTTCTCTTTACCTTTGGTGGAGATCTGCATGTCCATTCTATGAATAAGGCCATGATGTCTTCGATGTCGAGGTCTCCATTCTGGGTCATCCCAATCCCAAAGTGGTTTCGTCGCAAAAAATAAAAAATCCACAAAATGTCCCAAAGGCCATCTTTGCTATCGATAAGGGTTCGTACCCCACTTCTTTTAATTTTTTTTCAAAAACTTATTTTTTATCTAAATCCGGTCTTATAACACGTTTGAAACCCCCCCTTTAACTTCATTCTCGTTTAACCGCGAGTCCAACCGCGCGGTTAGCCAATTAGATCATTCACAAATAAATATTGTCGGAATTTCCTCAAAAATTTCAAAGGACGGTAAAAGTGTTCAGAAGGTTTATCCATAGAAGCGGCGCCTCGAGTTCATAAGATAAAACTGCCGAGGGGCAAAAACGATTTAAAAAGGGTGGGTAATCAAAACTAGAATGATAAAACATTTTAATTTAATCAATAATGCAGGGTAGCCCGTTACTTATGGGTCAACACCGCGTGAAATTTTTATTTCTAATTTGATATCGCACTTTTTTGAATAAATAAAATCGAAATGTAAAAAAATTTTTATTGTTTCATAATATCTCAACCAAAACGATTGTTTTTAAATACAATGTTTACAAAGATCGCCAAAAAAAAAGTGTTCTAATAAACTGGTGTAATTTGTGTGGATTGTGGTCATTTTTAGAGAATTTAAAAATTATCAAATTGTTTAGTCTATCTTTTTTATATTTATATCTACAATTAAAACATTAAAGTTTAGCTCAAAAACAACTATGTGGAGAAAATTACACATTTTGTTTATGCACAAGATTTTGATGAGGTAAAGGCGGGGAATAACGTGAAAAAGGGCAGCCAATTACAGGCGCACAAGTTTTCCGCAATTTCTCGAAAAATCTTTGATCCAATCAATTTGCTTATAGAAGCATGTGATCAATGAGATGAAGAAGAACATTTTCCACGCTCGGTCTTGAAAGTAAGATGTTGATTGTACAGGAATTCAAGTGTGGAAATTGTTTAACCTCTTGGAAGCTCCGCACCACTTAAGTGGTGCTGAAAAATTTGAATCCGCTTAAATCGGATGAAAGAAAAGTCCTGGAAATTTTTTGATCTAACCCAACATAGAGTTTGCCACAAGGAATTCAAAAATGGCAGTTAAAATTTTCTAGGACGTCTCGTTCAAAAAATTATTTTTATCTTAATTTTTGACAATTTCTCTCAAAAAACTCTAAAATGTGTGCTGCTCAAACAGTTTAAACAATAGATAAAATCTGAGGAACTGAGTTTTTAGGAAAGTTTTTCGAGTATCTTTCAAAAAAATAAAAATTAAATTCCACCATCGGAACTCTTTTTAGCCTCTGCCGATATAAATCAATTTGGCTTCCAAGGGTTAATAAATTTTTTTAAAGAAAAACGTAACATTAGATAAGCAATTGTGTTAAAATTCCAACAATAATAGTTACTTTTTTGAAAAACGGTTCTTTTTAGGGCGTTACTCCAAATGAGTGCTTGGTGTATTCAAAGTTTGACTTGGTATGTGACGACCTGATAAAATGTGTTAGAGGTGGCAAGTAAACAATAAATAAATGGCCACAATTTGAACCCAAAACATGATCGGTTACGTTTGAAAATACCTTAGAAATATCACACCTTCAAAATATCTTTAACCACCGTTTCGTTAGTTTTTTAGTTTTTGGATTATTCATAGTGGACCGTTCATTATACATGCTAAGACGTTTTTTTCCAAAAAAGTAGAATTATAATAATTTTGATAATTATATAATATATGAGATATATTAGCAGTCTTGATTATTAATTTTTAATAATAAAAATTCTTTTTACATATTATCATATAATTATCGATTAGATAGGTCGTCTCAGACCATTAAAGATCTTAATTAAGATCTTAGCTAAGCTTCTTAAGATTCTTAATGGTTGAAAGGGCATAAAATGTGTGATTTATTGTGTGACTCTTGACCGTGACGTAGGCCAACTAGGCAAAATATTTAATCACTGCAATTATATTCTGAATTATCCGCCAAGGAGTTAAAACAGAGAATCAGATAATTTCTTTAAAGGTTGACTGTGAATTTGATTATCTACCCGGAACAACCGACTTATGTTGACGGCATTTAGAAGGAAACGAGCTTTCAAATTTAATTTGATGACTTATTAACTCTCATTGAACATTTCGAAGCTAAGGCAAATCAAAAATATAAAAATTCAATTATTTAAGGGAGTGGTTGATGTGAAAATTATTTTTGGTTTGCGCAATCGAAAGTGCAACAGTCAAAATTCCAAAGAGATAGACTTTCTAGCCCGAAACCAAGTAAAATGACTTTGAATTTCAGCCGGTTCAAAATCGACCGGAACAGATTAAAACAATCTAGAACAATTCAAAAGGAGACAGAGAATTTAAGTTTCGCCTATTCAATTTTCACGGTTATCGGTTCCAAGACAAAATTACGCTTTTTTTATGTTAACCCCGGTACTCAGACAGTGCCGATTGCCACTGAGTGGTCATTTAGCGAGCTCAATCTCATAGTAAAATAAACGCAAGTTTTTCAAATTAATAATACTTTAGTTTTAGACAATTTTCTATTTTTTGTGCGGAATTATTCTTGTTGCTTCTCTGGTTTTGGAATTATAGTTATTTGGTTAAGCCTTAACCGTTAAGGGCCTCGGTGCATTTTGACAGGACACGGATCCATGCAACTTGTTGTAACTACAAATTTTGAATTATTGCTTTTTTTAGAAAATTTTAAGTTCGAATTAAACTTTTGAATTCGACAAATTATGACACAATTTTTGAAAAAAGTTCCGAACATTATAAAAAAATGCCTTATTTTTTGTTCCCATTTTTTTTTTCATTATTTGTTTCAAATCAAGAAAAAACACTCTTCAAATGGCCACTTTAACTTTTTGTATATGAAATTTTTTGAAATTTTCGGTCGAAACTATTTGGAAATATTTCGAAAATTTTCCTCACTTGTTCAAAATTTTTCAAACTAATTTTTTTGAAGTCATCGGCTCAAAATATGGCGAATGTCATCTTTTATTTTTTCTCAAATATATATTTTTTTCAAATGTATGTTCTCGTTTTGTTTTTTTGCTCTTGTTTATACTTTTGAATCATAATTTGTGAAGCGAAACTACGGTTCGGGAGAAATCCTTTAAGCCCTCTTTAATCCAGAATTAAAATTTTTTATTAAACCGAAACCTGCAAATTGGTTAGCCGAGTCGGCTAAGCCGACCATCCACCATTTAAAATTTATTTCATTCAACTCATGAAATTCTTTTTTTCGATGATGTCAAAATTTCCGGTTTTTTCGTCTTTTTCAAAATTTAAATTTTCGGATTTTGACGTAGAAATGGTATAAAACCAAATTAAATAAATTTTCAACGGTGGATGAGTCGGTATTAACGGTTCCTAATTTATAAAAAAAAAAGTTTTATCTTAAATTTAGACACCTAAAATAGCGAAGGCGCGTTTTTAGAGTGTTTTTTTAAAAGACGATTTATAAAGTAAAAATAATTGATCTGAAAAAAAACACTGTGTCACAGATTATACGAAGTAAGGCTCAAAAGTGGAAACCTTCGTTAGAAAAGGTTTTTATCCAAAAATTTGAAGTGGCAAAAAGTTTCCCAATCAAGAGAAATAAAAATGAAAAAAAGCATATCTGTCAAATAGCACCGAGTCGAAATGTAAAAAGTGAAAAAAATAAAAATTATTTTTGAACTTGAAAAATATTTTTTTTTGTAATTTCAAGGAAATTCTTTATAGGGAATTGTAATATTATTCTTATGTGAAGCGTTGAAAAATATTTGATGATCCTGGATCATTGATCCAATAAAAAATAGGTGTTTAACATGTCAAATTTTTCGATTTTTCATTTTTATTGGCCTTTTTTCTCGATGAAGCGCCACAAAATAGGCACACGACCACTCCATGAAATATATGGAAATTATATGGAAGCTGTGAAAACTTTTTAGAAAAAAAATTTCCTTTCTCAAAAATAATTTCTATGAGAGAGCATTGGTTATTGTACAGTTCATAAAATAATTTAAGAGTTTTGAATATCAGTTGGTTTTTATCAGCAAGAAAATTTGAAATAATATACAGACAACTTGTTTATAAAAAAATGCTCATTGCAAAGAGCTGCATAGAAAAATTCAAAAATTGATATCTAATATTTACAAGATTAACAGTTTATGAAATAAGCCGGTTTATGAAAGGCTGCAAGAATGGATGAGTCTTTCTTGCGGCAGCGAAAAATTCTTCTTTGGAAAGCACAATTCTCATTTATCCTTGAAAAAAAAAGTTTAAAATAAAAAAATAAAATATTTGTAATGTTCAAAAGATTTATAGAATTCGAAATTGAGAGTATTTAAAAAAACTGACCTCGTCTATATTTCAAAGATCTTTTTTACTCTATCAGAGCACATTCATTGTGAGCTTCAGCGGTCATGGCATAATAGCTTGAACAACTTCCAACATCTCTCCTTCGTCAACAGTACCATTGTTATCGCGGTCATATAATTTAAATGCCCCTGAATATTTTTAATAAGTACTTCAAAATTATTATTAAACCCTCAGACACTTTTTCGTCGATAAGAACATTTTGAGAAAGAAAATAGCATAAATGTCGACTCACAACGACTTCCAAGTTTGCAACTAATTTAAGGGCACGGTTAGTTCGCTTAATTCGCTAATTAAGCGGGTATACGACTCTGATTTAAATAAAGGCCTTTAGAGGCATTAAAAATGCTCCAAATTGATACGGGGTGATAATTAAGTGTACTAAGAACCAAATCATCAAAAAAAAATTTCGAAATTTTCGCATTTTTTTCGATTTTTTCCAAGTATTTTTTAAAAGATGAAGTTAAAACATAACGTTTGCTCGAATTGACCACTAAAACTTCAAAATTTCGACTTGACGTAAGCCAACTTTCTCATCAGTGTTTCACTGGCTTTCTGTTTGAGCCTACTTTCGAAAAAAAATCGAAGCACTTTTTTTTTTCGGAAATTTTTTGGAAAATGACCAAAAAAATCATATTTCGAGTTTCAGCTGGAAATTGCAAAAAAAAGCCCGTCTTAATCTCTTACAAATGTTCTGGAGATACTTGGTAAAAATTTGAGCCATTTTGCAAATATATCTTCAGAGGAGATAGATTTTGAAGTCTGAAATTGTGAAAAATCGCGGTTATTTGGCGTTCTAGAATTCTTCAGTCGCCGGATCGATAAAAGCTCGTCTTAAAAGATTGGCATACTACCGTTTCGTGATCTGCTGAAAATTTGAGCTCGATTTGATATACCGTCTGGGAGGAGATAGATTTTGAANAAAAAAAAGATCTTGTGCTACTGAACACAAAAGTCTGAGAAACCAATTTTATATTTTCAATATTTGAGGTCGGAAAACCAAAAATACAAAAATCTGGTTAAAATTAAATCATTCACAGATTGCTCATTGTTTAAAAATATTCTGACTCATTTTTGTAAACGAAGCTTCTAAAAAAGCCATAAGAAAAAATGCGGGAAAAAAGACCCGAGACCGCTGAAAAAGTCATAATATATAAATGCAAACTAAATTTAAAAACAATAGTACTACATTACGCACTTTTTTCAATGCGGGAAAAAAGACCCCCGACCTTTTTCACACTAAGAAGCGAGCCAGATCGATGCTTTTACTTTCAACATAGTTCGTAATTAATCATATTTTATCCAGTAAAAAATTCAAATATTTTTTTGGTATATGTTTTTTTATATATTTACGTATCAATATATATATAATTCATCTACAGCTGACTTGAGGTGTGACTTTTGACTTGTCCTTCAAAATTAAAGGAATCACTATAACTATGTGTTCAGTTCAATTCTAAATGAAAACCATCATTCTGCATAATTTTCAAACGTTCCAGTTTTTATCAAAAAACATCGATTTTTTTTCTGGCAAAAGCTTCAAAAATTCACCGCTTGTATAATTATCCCAAAAAAGTTACCGAGATAGCAGAATGACAGAGATATAATCACTGAGATTCATTTTTAAACTAAGCCAGGATATAATATAATATTATTAATATTGCGTAAAAGGTTTTTTTTTGTTTAGTCTGTATGGGCTAAAAAATTGAATTTGTTTCACGGTTTTCACGTTGGTCGTGAGTCACGACAGAGACACTATGGGAGGGTTTTGACAGCTCAACATAACCGGTAATTAGTCTCAGAGCGCAAAATAGAACAAATGACCTTTTATTCTGACAAAACTAATTTTTGTTTTTTTAACCTGGAACTTTCCGACTTTCTTAGTGATTATATTTAGGGCCTAAATTTTAGGCCTCCCGAGAAAAAATTTAGGTACCCGAATCAATCTGAAAAACTAGTAGCTAACGTAGTTTTTCGTGCTTAATTAATTAATAATTATTTATGCTCCAAACATTGCGTTCGTTGACAATGTAAATTTAACATCAACCAAAGTGAGTCACTTCATAGTAAATATATTGTGTCCAAGGGTAAGGCCCTTTACTAAAGGGTAACATGTAAAAATGTAAAACCAAATTAAAACGCAAAAAACATAATCATGCAATAATTTGTAAACGCTATTGAAATTATCTGATATTGCATTAAATGGAATTCTCTATCTGATATCATATTTTTACAAAAAAACTATTATTTGTTAGTAATTATAATGTCAATTTTAGATATTTACATTTTAGTTTATACATTTTACCCTTGACTCGGTGTCCAAACCGTTGACATTTCGGCTTTCGGAATAATTAACTAAAATGCGTTCTTAGATAGTTTCAAAATATATTTAGAGAAAAATCAAATGATAAAAAATTGGTCTGAATCGAACCATTTTATCAGATTATTTCTCAAAAACTCTTGGAATATAAAGTTTTTATAAAAAGTATTCGAGAAAAACATTGGAAAAATAGTCTGATTCAGACGAATTCTCTGTTGGTTGATTTTGGTCCCTAAATATGTGTGGTCACTTTGAGCTATCTTAGACTAAGAACTTAATCAGATGAGTTGTTTCAAAAGGCGAAATAATAACGGTTTGCAAAAGTATAACCGTTCAATATGGAATTTTATCGGTAAACCGTAATAGATGGCCCAGCTTTTTCCAATTCCTGATGAGACGTCATAATAATAACTTTTACACTATCATGAGTCATGTACCGCAGTCAGGTACTACACATGTATCAAAATTTGAAATATTTCCAAATTATGAGTATGATCATCAAGTTCAAAATATTTGTCTTTGAAATTTGTTTGCGGACCTAAATAATTGTCAGAATTGTGCAGAATGGCACTTATTATAGGTAATAAACTGGGTAAGATAGTATTTCGGCTATATAGTTTTTCGGGGTCGATAGTGAAAATGTTACTAAAAAGTGAAAATGTATAAATTTGAGATTTTGAACATGAACAGGCGAAAACAAGAGTTCTAGAGCATAAAATTTCAATGTTTTTTCTGGATCAAAATATTAAGGTCCGAATTCTTCAAAAATAATAAAAAAAATATTTTTTTGGCATAGCCCAATAAAATATAAATTTGCTAAACATCTTTGTAAATGTACCAAAATCTGTATTTTTCATGATGTCACATTGCTTTCGAAATAATTGGGTTGCCCAAAAAAAAAAATTTTTATCATTTTTAAGAATCTGATCTCAAATAATCTGATCCAGCAAAAAACATTGGCATTTTATGCTCTAGAACTCTTTTTCTGCGCTGTTTTATGTTAAAAAACCTCAAATTTATACATTTCACTTTTTATACATTCCACTATCGACCCAGTTTTCGGCTATATGTATATGATATAGGATATGATAGCCTATATCACAGACAAATTGAAAAGTTTTAGACATTTCTAGAATTCTAGAATTTTTTATAAGGTTGAGCTTTCCGGTTCAATGAACCCATAAATATTTCTGATAAGATCAACAAAACAAAACTTTTCAGGCATTCTTTTTTGTACCATAAATTTAACAATTAAATATCTCATATGCAATTTTCACAACCATTTGGAGTATTATCTGATTTGGAGATAAAAATAACATCCAAAAATTTTGAAATATTTTTTTAAGACATATATACGTAAGATGATATTTCTGAGCGATCCCGCTACTCTCGTCCCCAAAAAAATAAATACAAACTCTAGAAAAGTCGATATTTAATTAATTATAGCCGAAAAATCCATATAGCCGAAATACTATCTTACCAATAAAGTTATTTATTATAATGAATGAAGTTCAAACTATGAACTCAAAGGATTATTTGAAAAGGCACTTTAGTGACTAATTAGTTGACAAAAACCGTGTTCAATAAAATAAATATTAGAGAAACTGATGGATTTTTACATTCAAAATTGCACGGTCCAAATTTTGAAGAACACAAAAAAGAAATCCATGAGTCAAAAAGTGACGCAACAGTCAAAGAAGTTCCGAAGCCAGTGCCGACTGTCAAAGTAGCAATTCCAAAAATTGTATCCAAAATAGAGACAACTAAGATTTGGGTGAAAATTAAATAAAAAATTGTGACGAAAAATACGGAATTTATGCTTCGAAGAGAATTTTTTCAACCTTTAAAGACATCGATAAGAATATGTCATAAATGTATGTTCAGTAGGTTTAACCTGTTAAGTTCTTGTCCCGCAGCACTTTTTCATATTAATAAGGCGGTTATAAAGAAAAGATTAACATTTTTAACAATACAAGGAGTTTTTTGAAAAATTCAGTCAAACATAAAAAATTATAACAAAAAAAATATATTAACCAAAAACATAAATCAATAATGTTTGGAGCTTACAAGGTGTTTACAAGCTTGGTTTGGACGAGTCGTTCTATGTTAATTATGTTATGAATAACATGTTATTATGAAAAAATAAATGATATTTTTCATGAAATTTTTTACCTGAAATGAAGCCATCTACAATACCACCAAAAGTTGAAACATCTAAAATCGTAGATAATTTCCACGCAGATTTAGCGGCGATCAAAGAAATCAAGCCCAAAGTTGACCTTCCACGCCTACCACGTGTTACATCACATGCTCCAGTGATACCGGTGGAACCGGTTAAAGTCGAACCAGTAAACTCCATTGAAGCAGATGCTTCTTATCATTCACCAGAAGACCATGTCGAAGAATTGGGACAAGCCGCGTTCCCGGTTCAATCTGTGGTAGCTTTACCGGTTCAACCTGTGGCAGTCTTACCGGTTCAACCCGTGGTGGCGTCACCGGTTAAACCCGTGGTGGCATTACCGGTTCAACCAGTGGTACCGTTACCGGTTCAACCTGTGGTGGCTTTACCAGTACAGCCGGTTTCAGTAGTACAACCAGTTGTAACAGAAAAACCAAGTAAAGTTTATCCATCAATTAAATTGGATATGGGAGTAACTGACGACAAAATCAAACAAGAAATGAATCGAATAAAGGTAACTTTCGTTTGTTACCTCTGCAAGAACTTTACAGTTTTAGTATACAACAGTAAATTAACGATAGACGTCTATTTTAGTTTATTTGATCTTGTTGCCCACTACGATTTAATTAGGAGTTCACTCTCACTTACCGCGTGAGTCTGAAGTGGCGTCGAAAAAAAGCGGACTGTCGAATTTTTTCGCGGACACAAAAAGGGGGGTTTGGTGAAAACTCGATATTTTAATGATTGCGTGAGCCGCAGCGTCGAGATTCGAGCGGACCGAAAAGAATGTTTAATAGTATGACAATATATCCAAAAATATAATATTAAAATAAACAAATTATGAAGATGATTTGATTTTATTCATCCATAATTATCACTAACTGATAAAATCTTCTTCTTTAACATCTTTTAAAGACAATTTCACGCCCATTAACTTTGTTTGATAACACAACGAGGTATGGTTTTCTATATCTGCGGCGCGAATTTCGACGCCACTTCAGACTCACGCGGTACTGGCATAGTTTATTGTATTTTTATAAAAAAGTGGGAACGGGAAAAACCGACCAGCTCAAATTTTATTTATTTCCGGAGCACATTAAGTTTCTGTGCTGAAATTGACCCGGAAAAAATTTCGGAAGAAAATTATGTCCCGTTTTCCAAAAATCAGCAGATTTCGAAAATTATGAAAAAAATTATTGCCTATCATTAAGCTTGAAATTTTTTTCGAAAAACTAAAAAATGTCAAGCTTAATATTAATGATAGGCAATTTCAAAAACGGTTTTTAATTATTGACAGGGTTACAAGTGCTTTTTGCAAAAATTTTATTTCCAGAGTTATTTATTTGTAACTCTTACAATAAACTTAATACATTTTATATGTCAAGCAAAATTTATTTTCCGTGCCTACCTTACGTTATATGGATTACAGACCGTAAGAGGAAAGATCCTGAATATTTGAAAAAATGTGGAATCTGAGCATTTGATTGGTTGATCCCTTCCAAATCTGACCAATAAAATCGGCCTATTCTGCAATCCAGGGTTTTGATTTGGTGCTAGTCATCGCGTGTTGTTTGTATCATTCCAAATATTCAGGATCTGACCTTGAGACTCTGTAACCATATATAATTAAACTATATTTTCCCAAATTCCAATAACATAATATTATTATTGCAGTCAATAATAATTAGAAACCAAAACACTCTTCTTTATTTATCTACTGTCTTGCCTGGTTTTATTTTTTCATTTGATACAGACTGTATCATACAGTAGATTCAAAACAAATTCAAGGTCATCTCGAATCCCCCGAAAATATCGCAAAAATTATTCTCGTCGTCATTTGTACACCAGCTTCTCAAAAGTCCTGACAAAAAACGTCCTGACAGTTTCTCAAACGTCCTGACAAAAATTTTCAAATCATAGGTGTCATGACGTTTGAGAAAGTGGTGTAATCAAATAGTTTGTAATAATGGCTGAGAGAATTCTTTCTGTGATATTTTCGGAGCGATCTGAGTTCACCTTGAAATTGTTTGGAGCTTAACTCCCAGAGTAACTTTATGGTCACGCGTGACCATGCGCCCTTTTTGCTGTATTATTTAACTTTAAGTCTAGAACATATTTATTCCAGGCGAGTCTACGAGTTGATTACCACATGACTAGGGCTCGGACCGGGAAAAATTTGAACCTTTAAACGACTGAATTCAACTAAAAACAATTGGAAAACAATTTGAAAACTGTAAAAATCGTCACATGAGAATTTCGTGGGGATAATTGGGTTTTAATGTTAAAATTGCCGATTTTTCATATTGCGCAACCTTGCGCAATTTTATGATTATTTTTATCATAAAAATGGGCTAATTTAGAACTAGCAGAGACAAAAAAATCCACGTTAAGTTACGTTACGCGAAATATTTTTATCAAAATACATTTTTCCGCCTACGCATTTTCGTCATTTTCGATACCAAAATTTTTTGCTAAACTGACCAATTTTTTTTTTCAAAATTATTTTAAAAACTTTTATTCTTTCTAAACCCAAAATTTCTGCTGTTTTTATCGAGTTTGAAGACAGAAAAAGGAGTTTTCTAGTAATTTTCTGACCGCTAGGGGGCCAAAATTTTTTTTTATCATTTGGGTCATTTTATTTGGTAACGATAACCTGTGTGAGGTCAAAGAACACTCACGAAAACTTTTAGTTTGGCCCATGGTTCTCCCGGTCCGAACCCTACACATGACTCATGTGACATGAGAAATAAAATTGGCCCAGCCCAATAAACTCCATAATTTAGACCGTATAAAATTTAGCGCTACCTGATGAGCAAACTCGAGATTGTGTTACTCTGAAATCACACTCATTCTTTTTTTTTTGGGTGAATTAGTCTTGAATCCCAAAAAACCTGCGACATTGTCGCAGCGACAAGTACCTCTCGGTTGATAAGGAATGTTTACTAATTTTCATTTTCAAGGTTGTTATGACTGGAAAATGTCCAGAAAAACCTTGGGAAGTGGCAAAAGGTTGGGTTCGACCAAAAGGACGATTGTTATACCCATATATGCACCCGCAAATAGGCTGTATTCTAAACCATATGTCTACCATCCCGATTAAAAAGGCTGACGTGTTGCCCAAGGGTACACAACTGAAGATGTTACTGTATCTTGAAGGAAACCAAAAAGCCGTTTTTAAACCAATGAGATATGAACGAGATCATGTTATTGAAGGAAATGCATGGGATGGATATGACAGGCATAATGCTGAAATTGCT
This sequence comes from Oikopleura vanhoeffeni, assembly GCA_004367855.1. NCBI lineage: Eukaryota > Metazoa > Chordata > Appendicularia > Copelata > Oikopleuridae > Oikopleura > Oikopleura vanhoeffeni. The sequence goes on along the minus strand of SCLH01000720.1, from coordinate 97,078 downwards.
GCGTTTCATTTAGGTGAAACTTAAATTATTTACAAAAAACAGTTTTTCAATTTTTTCGACGTAAATGAAGTAATTTTTGAAACAAAATAGTACTTTTCTGCCAAACGTTATTCCTTGATTTTGAGGTCAGGTGATTTTTTTAGGCTTTGGAAAAAAGTCTCAAAAAATTATAACGTTTCTCCTTAATTTTTTCAAGGTGATTCAATTTTTTTTTATAAAAAAGTACTTTTTAGGCCAACCTTCTTGATTATACAGTCACGTTATTATTTTGGGCAATGCAGCATAGACTATGCTGCATAGTCTATGCTGTGATTAAAAAAGGCTTAGAATAAGATAACGTAGAATAAGTATAACGCTCAGAGGTTTTTTTCAAAAGTAAGTGATAGAATAAAAATTTTCAACGAAAAACGCACAATTTTTTTTATATTTTAACTTTATCCTGGGAAAATATCAATTTTATTATACGATTAAGAAAATTCAATCAGTTTATTTAATTTTTGCCATAAAATTAAATCATTAGAAATTTTGCTGAAATTACCCTCATTATTTATTTTTTTCATGACATTAACTTACAAATTTTTCAGATCGCGTTCTAAACTTTCGACGAGCCCCGTTGGTGACCGGACGCCGAATTAATTTAATTTCCGAAATTCTGCCTATTGCAGCCGATCGTCTATCAGAAACATTCAAGCAAAAAGATGGAAATGAATGTTTTTATGGACAATGTTTCTATTGCAAAGAAACTGAGCTGGCTTGTGGTATGTAACATTATTCAGAACAGTGAAGCAATAATTTCAAGAGAGTAAAAAAAATGAAAAAAACAAGTTAAAATTTGAATATTTCGAAAAAGCTGCTCGATTTTTGTGTCATTTTAAAATAAAAAAAATCTTTATTATGAAACAGAGATTAAGTGCTTGAGATATTTTTTTCAAAATCCATTTTTTATCGCATCTGTGCGTCTCAGTAGTGAAAAGAGTAACCAGACTGTTTACATTTTGACTTTTGGAAACGACTCATCCGAGTGAGTTCTTAGGTATCTCAAAATAACGAAAAAAATTTATAAAAAAAATCCAACCAAATTTCATTTCTTTAAAACAATTAAGATTTATCCTCAGTTTAAAAAATGGGAAAATGGTCTGATTGGGGCCGATTAGCTAAAATCTCAATCGGGTAGGTTTTTTCCAAAAGCCGAAATGTAAACGGTGTGGACACCCTATTTACTACTGATATGCACTTTAATTGAAAAAGAATATGTGCAGTATTTATGAAATTTGGACTGTGAGTTAATTTAACTGCCACCATCCCCTCAAAATGATTTATTGACAGCCTCAGGAATTTCCCTATAATTTTAAAGTCCAAATTGAAAATTCATTTAACGAGATTTCACTTGACACGCCGTCTGCACCTCCTTAGCTATGAGTAGTATCTAGGAAACACTGTGCTGAGAATTTTATTGAAATTTTATGTAAGGTACTTAGTCAAACAACTTGTATCATTAACATTTTGACAACTGACAATGTCAGCAAACATTTTCCGCATTAAAAAAATCCGAAAGTGCTTCTTGGGGCAATTTTATCTTGTTTAACTCTCGGAGGAGCAAGTTGCTCTGCGCAGCCATAAATGTGTAAATAAATAATCATCGACCAAACTATAGTGGTTACCTAAGGTTACCCTGTCCATTTGAAGTCTTGGCAAACACAACCCTGTCCATCTGGGTTGTCCGTTTAAAGTCATTTCACTGTAACGATAAACCTCCTAGCCAGTGGCTAGTAGCCACTACGTGTTTGTGTTTTTTTCATAAAGGTTGAATTAATGAGCGGAGGCCTGGAAATATTACCATTAAATCCTTATTAGCCACTCAAACTCGACGAAAACGTTATTTTTTAACTTCATTTTGAAAAAAAAAATCTTTCATATTTGATAAAGTTTGGTGGACTACGTAATTCTACACATTTTGGTATTTCACTACAATTGAACCTATTGTAAACTCTTGATAAAATTGAAAAAAATTTCAAATTATGACGATTTTTGAACGAATTTTTTGGGAAAAAAACTTTCGGCGATAATTTGCCCCCCCTGTATATGGCGATGCAGAAAAATAAGAACCCTAATTAAAATTGTAACTTTTTAAGCTGTCAATGGCGTTCTAGAGGGAAGTTTAACACTGTGGTTTCCCGATGATAAACCGCTTGAGAAAGTTCGACATCCGTATCAACGAACGTACAAAGAAGATAAAAAATCGCGTTGGGAAACTGACGAACAATACTGTAATAATTATGTAAAGAAAACGGCTCCTTATGATTCTGGAAACAGATTGCTAGATTTAATAGATACTGCAATTTTTGACTTTTTAATCGGAAATGCTGATAGGCATCATTATGAGGTTTTTGCAAATATTCCAGGTTAGGGTGATGTACACGAATTATTGAAAGTTGTTAAGACAATTTTCTCAATAAAAATGATATATCCCAACCAAACTGCCTCTCAGTAAATAGGGTGTCCACAGTGTTGACTAAACACCGTTCACATTTCGGCTTTTGGAAACCACTCATCCAATTGAGTTTTTAGATAGCTCAAAATGACCACATATATTCAAAAAAATCTAACAATAAAATTGGTCCAAATCGGACTCTGTTCAAACTTTTTTCAAAAACTTATAATAACTCTCGAATGTTTTTAATAGAAAAAAACGACAAATGGTCCGATTCGGACTCATTTTTTTGCTGGATTTTTTAAATGTTTGATCATTATGAGCTTTCCAAAAAGTCAATCGGATGAGTCGTTTCCAAAAGCCGAAATGTTAACAGTGACACCCTATTTACTACTGAGAGGCACTTTGGTGGGAAAAAATATTGGACGATTTTTGGCAATAGACTGATTCGTGGTTTTCATCCTATTTGAGACTCAATGATAATTCTAATGGACAATGCAAAAGCTTTTGGAAATCCAAATTTAGATGAATTATCAATTTTGGCACCGTTGAGGCAGTGCTGCTTGTAAGTAGATCCATTTGATGACCTCTAAGTAGGGTCAGGCTTCAAATTAAAATTCGACTTGTCAGAGAAAATTGAAAAATAATTTAGAAGGGATCTGTCGCTAGTTATTCGGCGAGTTATTGTATAAGGGGTGGGTGAGCGCAATAGGCAAAACTGTTTTCTTAATTTAATTGTTGTGCCTTGATTAAAATTTTCGGAAGATAATTTCTATTACAATATTACCTCATTTCCGGTTGAAAGAAACTTGAAAATTGTCTAGAATTTTTACCAGAATTTCTTGAAATTATTTTTGCTTGAAATTCCAAAATTAACCGTATTGACCATTTTTTAAAAACGTTAACACAATTTTTTCCCATTTGAGAATAAAAATTAAAGAAAGCGTAAAATGATGACAGTCTGAAAATACGAAAAATTGACCACATTTTTTTTGTTTATGAGGTCTATTATTAAAGTTTCGTGACCACCCACCGAGTCTTCCTAAAGATCTATTTTTATGATGAACACGCTACATTGTCTATTTACATTTTTTTATATGTATGTATTTCCGTTTTGGTCGAGTTAGGTCCCAGCCCAGCCCTCTTGTATTTAATGATTTAACAACTGTCATTTTTGTCTATAAAAAGACGTTTGATTTTGCCGTCCTTATAGACAAAAGTGACATGAGAATATCAAAGATTGGTATCACTAGGCCTTTACTTTCGCGGTTGACCCTCTTTTGACCAATGAGTACACCGGATTTTCACTTGGACCAATAGGAGCCTCGAAAATAAGTTCAACCCCGAACGCGAAAGTTAATAGTCTTTTTATATAATCAAGACTAAATTTACAAATCCTAAAAATTCAGAATTCGGCTCAGCACGTTTGAGCGACTGGCAACACTTAAAAGTGGCTTATTAACCAAATTGTTGATTGAAGCACTCAAAACAGAAAAGTTGGCACCAATTCTTCACAAAAAACATATTGAAGCAATAAATAGAAGGATGCCGATAATTTTTCAAGCGATTCAAACTTGTGTCAGCGTGTAAGTGTATAAGTTTCGAATATGTTTTCTTACAGTAGTTTGACCTCGAAAAGCCAAAATTTTGTAAAATACACGGTCAATTTAGCGATATTGAAATCTTTTGCGCGATTTTTAAGGGGGTGCCATAAATCCTGCAGATTAGTACATTTTTTCAGAGCGATAAATGAAAGAAAAAAAAATGTGAAAATTTATTTTTTTACTTTTTATCTTCAATAAAAGTGTCCATTCTCGCAAACGTTTATATTTTTAATTTCTTAACATAACTGACTATCTGTGAAAATACTAAAAACCACTTTTCATTGGAACTCCATTTCCAACTTAACCCGACCATAGAATTTTTTTTGAAGACGATATTAATAAACTTCAAACATTGTCGGGTGTAATGCGCTAAAAAGTCTTGTTTTTATGTTGCTAATTAAAAAATTTCCTTCATATGAAAGTTTTTTTCCCATGAAAAATGGTCAAAAAGTAGAGAAAAACAACTTTTATTGAGATAAAAATTGACCTTCGATTGCGTTTTGATATTAAAAAATGTTCTTACTATCTAAAGAAATGGCGCCTATTACACCCACAATTTTATTTGGAATTTTTGACCAGCATAAAATTTTTAAATATTTAGTGCCAAATGGCACTTATCGAGTGT
>SCLH01000720.1:33828-50705 GCA_004367855.1 Oikopleura vanhoeffeni | reverse complement strand
CAAAGGGATCGTTTATGTGCCAGGTTCGAGCTATCTCATCGAGATAAAATACTCTTCTAAAAAATAGAACCCTAGTACAGTGTATGTCAGAAGACAATTTAAAAAATAAACATATGGAACAGATGTATTGTCGATTATTATTTATTTTTCAAATTGAGAATTTATGATTACATTTTTTTGATATAATCATTCAATGTCCTGGTTTTCATTCAATTTCAATAACATAGTTAAAATATTTCATTATTGATGATTTTATCAAAGTCCTTTATTTTTTTTTGGACCCGATCCTGAAGTTTAACAAAAATCCTCAAAGCGGTTTTCGAGAAACCGATAATTTCCGGTGAAAAAACGGGATCGTGCTTTCCGTACCCAAATTTGCCGACCGACTTTTTTTGTCCTCAGTATACTTTGCTTAGGTGGGTACGCTAGGCACGCCCGTGCTTTCCGTACCCAAATTGGTCTGCATTGATTTTTTTTATTTAGGTCAATTTGGGTACGGAAAGCACGGGCGTGCTTAGCATACCCAAATTGGTCTAAATAAATAATGTGTTTAGAAAATTGCATTGTCATGTAAACAATATAACGAATGCAGACCAATCAAACTCAAGCGGGAATTAAGTAAACAAAGCATTTGATTTTACTTTTTTGTTTGTTTGTGGCAGTTAAATGGTTTTTAAGGGACGGACACTCATATCAAGAGGGGATTGACGTAGGAAAAATGTCTTCAAAACATCGATAACTTATCGACGATTAGAGGTTTTTTCAGGGGTTTTATCGATTTTAAGCAAATATTTTCTAAAACTTTAATTTTAAAAGTCTGTGTTTTAATAAACGAAATCACAGTTCATCGTGGAATTAAATTCAGGATGATTAAAATTAATTTTGCGTCTTTCGATCTTGAATTTCACGGAAGTCTGATTGGAGCTTAGCACCTGATGACATGTCATGAACTTTGCAAATTATCTCAACTTTATCTAAGTTTGATTGGTCAAATAGAAAACAATTTGGGTACGGAAAGCACGGGCGTGCTTAGCGTACCCAAATGGGTACACTAGACACCGACTCGAAAAAAACGAAATAAAAAAACAGCTGCTATAAGTTTTATTATGACCCAAAATTTTAAGAAGTATCCTATGCGCCAATTCCGTTTAAATTTAAAAGCAACAAAATATTGAAATAACTCTAAAGGAGTCAAATAACAAAAAATGCGAACACTTACTTGGGTCATATTATCCAAAGAATATGGGGCTTCGATAACAGTTTCGTTTTGCCACAGTTGGCAACTTGTATACCGCATAAAATTGTGGAATCCAAATTGAATCATAATGTTCATAACTTGCGGTATTGCACCAATCAATATTATTCGGTGTAGAGGCCAAGAAATTAATTTTATCAAATGAAGAAAAGTTAAAAAAATGAATAATGTTGCTGAATATGGATAAAATAATTTTTTATTGCCAAATAGGATTTTCAATATATCGGACAAGCATTATTCCAGTTAGAGAAATATTAATTGAATTAATATTTTACCTCTGATACGGTATTTAAATATCTTAGCTTTTTACATAAAATGTCATATTTAATTTTGAAAAAAGTGTCACCTTTCATTTTTGAAAACTGTCACATTAATTTTTTAAAAAGTGTCAAATTTCACTTCAAGTGTCACAGTTAATTTTAAACCAAAAAGCTGCATATTTTTGTAAAAAGTGTCACATTTAGTTTTCAAAAAATTAAAAAAAACACTTAAAAAAAGAGCTTAAATTATTGATATTTCCGAGTAGAATAAAAAATAGAAATTATTTCAAGTCTTAATTTTTTTTTTCTATCCAAAACCTGAAGAAACGGTTAGATCGTCTAATAACCACTGTCCACCTGGTACAAAAACCGACCCACCGTCATTTGCACAATCTCTAATATTAGTGAGTGGAATACCAAACCATGAATCAAATCCATGTTCTTTTGGTAAATAGCAATGATCAGTTCTATTTTTACAATTTATTCCCAAATGCCATTTTCCGACCAGTCCGGTCCGGTAACCGACAGATTTTAGAACATTTGAAAATGATAATTGAGATTTTGGCAATCCGGTTGGGACAGAGTTCCAAATAGTGACACGGATTCGGGATTTGTTGGAAGCTACACCGTATCGGATAGGTAAACGACCAGTCAGAAATGCAGCCCTATAATAAAAAAATACTTTTCGAACAAATGGGTCACGAAATGCAATAAACTATATCGATCATACATAAAAGCATTAGTCATGTTAAAGCGAGTGGTTCTTATTACGTTGTAATTTAAGGGAGTGGGTGAAGATATCTGAAGGTTTCCAAAAATACTTTATTATTAAGTTTTAAATTCACTTTATCAGTTTTTTTGACAAAAATTTTTTCAAGATTTTAGAAAAAATTGGAAATCCACAAAAATTTTTTAGGCCCCAAGACAACATTTATAAAAAACGGCTCCAGACGATTTAAAGTCAGGCTTTGTGATTGACTAATAGCGAAAATTAAAAATTTTGCATGTAAGGTGTAAGAGGAGTAGGCTTTCTAGTGAGCCTCCCAAATTGGCTGTTTTGACTAATAGAGACATAAATTCAAAAAAATGGCTCCAGACGATTTCCGTATTCATACGTAAATAGAAGCGGAATGCCAAGTTGTATTTAGTCTTTTTAGTTAGTGTTTTTTGGGAAGCCTACTAAAATCATTTTCTGAGCGTAGGTTAAATTATCTGATGCTCTGAGTGGTACTGAAAATATCCTGAAGAGCGGTACATATTTAAAAAACAAATAGATAATTTGGTACTTGAAAACTTCCTAAAATCACCTTAATTATCGTCACCCATTCCCTTCAACCTTTTTTCAAGTTCATTCATAAGAAGTTATTCAATAGGTTTAAATGAAGTGAAACTGTCACTATAATGCGTAGAATCATGTTGTTGCGCACTGATAAAAGTTGTGATAAAAAATTGCTTTTTCGGACAAATCGGCACTGAAAGTATTTTTGATAAGAACAGTGAAATTGTGTAGGTTTGTCGGTCAAAAGGGCACTTTTAGACAAATGAGACCGGCAAAATGGTCACCTGTATTTATTTTGCAAGGGTTTATTTTCGTAGTTATATTTGTCCTAATTTAAATATTTACGAATGAAAATAGTTCATAACACAAAAAAAATATTTGCTGGTCCGATCATATACGTACGGTACGTTTTGGTTTTCATTACGAAAATATTTTTTTTAGGTTTATAGGTTTTTTGAGACATTATAAATATTGTTTGTATTTTTAACGCCCTAACTATTTTTGAAGTTTTGCTCCCGTTCTAGATTTCCTGACTTTTCGAGTCTACTTATTTTTAACTGTAAAACTTCACTTTTGAAAAATGATATAATAAACCGAACTAGTCAAGTAATAAAACACCTTGAATATTATGTAATAATAATTGTTTTGGGGATGCGAAGCATGACCAAAAAAATTATATTTTTTAAATAGAACATTTTGAGCTTATCGTCCGGGGGAGATGGTTTTTATGATAGCGTTAGTCTGGTGGGCTTATCCTGCTCGCGAAGTTAAGGGTAGTCTGGTTGGGCGTATCGTGCAAAAACACCTTCTTAGAGTTATTCTTTTGTAAAAATTAGGGAAATTTAGCTTGAGGTGTAAAAATAATTTGGATTGAAGCTTGCCTTCAGGTTGACAACTTTAAAATTCTATATGGATGAAATATTGAANGTTGTTAGGAAACTTGTATGATCCCTAATTTCAAAGGGATCGTTTATGGCAGGTTCGAGCTATCTCATCGAGATAAAATACTCTTCTAAAAATAAACCTAGTACAGTGTATGTCAGAAGACATTTAAAAATAAAACATATGGAACAGATGTATTGTCGATTATTATTTATTTTCAAATGAGAATTTATGATTACATTTTTTTTGATTATAATCATTCAATGTTCCTGGTTTTCATTCACATTCAATAACATAGTTAAATATTTCATTATTGATGATTTTATCAAAGTCCTTTATTTTTTTTTGGACCCGATCCTGAAGTTTAACAAAAATCCTCAAAGCGGTTTTCGAGAAACCGATAATTTCCGGTGAAAAACGGGATCGTGCTTCCGTACCCAAATTTGCCGACCGACTTTTTTGTCCTCAGTATACTTTGCTTAGGTGGAGTACGCTAGGCACGCCGTGCTTTCCGTACCAAATTGGTTCTGCATTGATTTTTTTTATTTAGGTCAATTTGGGTACGGAAAGCACGGGCGTGCTTAGCATACCCAAATTGGTTCTAAATAAATAATGTGTTTAGAAAATTGCATTGTCATGTAAACATATTACGAATGCAGACCAATCAAACTCAAGCGGGAATTAGTAAACAAAGCATTTGATTTTACTTTTTTGTTTGTGTTGTGCAGTTTAAATGGTTTTTAAGGGGACGGACACTCATATCAAGAGGGGATTGACGTAGGAAAATGTCTTCAAAACATCGATAACTATCGACGATTAGAGGTTTTTTTCATGGGTTTTATCGATTTTAAGCAAATATTTTCAAAACTTTAATTTTAAAAGTCTGTGTTTTAATAAACGAAATCACAGTTCATCGTGGATTAAATTCAGGATGATTAAAATTAATTTGCGTTTTCGATCTTGAATTTCACGAAGTCTGATTGGAGCTTAGCACCTGATGACATGTCATGAACTTTGCAAATTATCTCAACTTTATCTAAGTTTGATTGTCAAATAGAAAACAATTTGGGTACGGAAAGCACGGGCGTGCTTAGCGTACCCAAATGGGTACACTAGACACCGACTCGAAAAAAACGAAATAAAAAAACAGCTGCTATAAGTTTTATTATGACCCAAATTTTAAGGAAATATCCTATGCGCCATTCGTTTAAATTTAAAAGCAACAAATATTGAAATAACTCTAAAGGAGTCAAATAACAAAAAATGCGAACACTTACTTGGGTCATATATCCAAAGAATATGGGCTTCGATAACAGTTTCGTTTTGCCACAGTTGGCAACTTGTATACCGCATAAAATTGTGGAATCCAAATTGAATCATAAATGTCATAAACTTGCGGTATTGCACCAATCAATATTATTCGGTGTAGGGCCAAGAAATTAATTTTATCAAATGAAGAAAAGTTAAAAAAATGAATAATGTTGCTGGAATATGGATAAAATAATTTTTTATGCCAAATAGGATTTTCAATATATCGGACAAGCATTATTCCAGTTAGAGAAATATTAATTGAATTAATATTTTACCTCTGATACGGTATTTAAATATCTTAGCTTTTTACTATAAAATGTCATCATTTAATATTTTTAAAAAGTGTCAAATTTTCACTTCAAGTGTCACAGTTAATTTTAAACCAAAAAGCTGCTATTTTTGTAAAAAGTGTCACATTTAGTTTTCAAAAATTAAAAAAAACACTTAAAAAAAGAGCTTAAATTATTTGATATTTTCGAGTAGAATAAAAAATAGGAAATTATTTCAAGTCTTAATTTTTTTTTCTATCCAACAACCTGAAGAAAACGGTTTAGATCGTCTAATAACCACTGTCCACCTGGTACAAAAACCGACCCACCGTCATTTGCACAATCTCTAATATTAGTGAGTGGATACCAAACCATGAATCAATCCATGTTCTTTGGTTAAATTAGCAATGATCAGTTCTATTTTTACAATTTATTCCCAAATGCCATTTTCGACCAGTCCGGTCCGGTAACCGACAGATTTTAGAACATTTGAAAATGATAATTGAGATTTTGGCAATCCGGTTGGACAGAGTTCCAAATAGTGACACGGATTCGGGATTTGTTGGTAAGCTACACCGCTATCGGATAGGTAAACGACCAGTCAGAAATGCAGCCCATAATAAAAAAATACTTTTCGAACAAATGGGTCACGAAATGCAATAAAACTATATCGATCATACATAAAAGCATTAGTCATGTTAAAGCGAGTGGTTCTTTTACGTTGTAATTTAAGGGAGGGGTGAAGATATACTGAAAGGTTTCCAAAAAATACTTTTTTAATTATTTAATATAAGTATTTTAAATTCACTTTATCAGTTTTTTTGACAAAAATTTTTTCAAGATTTTAGAAAAATTGGAAATCCACAAAAATTTTTTAGGCCCCAAGACAACATTTATAAAAAACGGCTCCAGCAGCGATTTTGCATGGTAAGGTGTAAGAGGAGTAGGCTCTTCTAGTGAGGCCTCCCAAATGGCTGTTTTGACTAATAGAGACATAAATTCAAAAAAATGGCTCCAGACGATTCCGTATTCATACGTAAATAGAAGCGGAATGCCAAGTTGTATTTAGTCTTTTTAGTTAGTGTTTTTTGGGAGCCTACTAAAATCATTTTTGAGCGTAGGTTAAATTACTGATGCTCTGAGTGGTACTGAAAATATCCTGAAGAGCGGTACAATTTTAAAAAACCAAATAGATAATTGGTACTTGAAAACTTCCTAAAATCACCTTAATTATCGTCACCCACTCCCTTCAACCTTTTTCAGTCATTCATAAGAAGTTATTCAATAGGTTTAAATGAAGTGAAACTGTCACTATAATGCGTAGAATCATGTTGTTGCGCACTGATAAAATTGTGATAAAAATTGCTTTTTTCGGACAAATCGCACGTAAAGTATTTTTGATAAGAACAGTGAATTGTGTGGGTTTGTCGGTCAAAAGGGCACTTTTAGACAAATGAGACCGGCAAAAATGGTCACCTGTATTTATTTTGCAAGGGTTGTATTTTCGTTAGTTATATTTGTCCTAATTAATATTTACGAATGAAAATAGTTCATAACCAAAAAAAATATTTGCTGGTCCGATCATATAGTACGGTACGTTTGGTTTTCATTACGAAAATATTTTTTTAGGTTTATAAGGTTTTTTGAGACATTATAAATTAGTTTTATTTTTAACGCCCTAACTATTTTTGAAGTTTTGCTCCCGTTCTAGATTTCCTGACTTTTCGAGTCTACTTATTTTTAACTGTAAAAACTTCATTTTGAAAAATGATATAATAAACCGAACTTAGTCAAGTAATAAAACACCTGTTGAATATTATTGTAATATAATTGTTTTGGGATGCGAAGCATGACCAAAAAAATTATATTTTTTAAATAGAACATTTTGAGCTTATCGTCCGGGGGAGATGGTTTTATGATAGCGTTAGTCTGGTGGCTTATCCTGCTCGCGAAGTTAAGGGTAGTCTGGTTGGGCGTATCGTGCAAAAACACCTTCTTTAGAGTTATTCTTTTGTAAAAATTAGGGAAATTTAGCTTGAGGTGTAAAAAAATTAATTTGGAATTTGAAGCTTGCCTTCAGGTTGACAACTTTAAAATTCTATATGGATGAAATATTGAAATTAAACAATTACGCTCAAATTCGTACTTTTAATTTTAAAAAAATGAGGAAAAAGAAAATATTATGTCCATAGTATATTTCAAAAAGAATTTAAAAAAATTAAACAGGAAACAGAAATTGCCAAAATTTAAAAACTCCAGAACCAGCTGCCAGTGTATTTGGTTTTTAAATAAAGAAATAAGTTCAAATTTTCGAAACATACTCTAAGTCTGACTTCACTTTTTTTGAATTTTGTATTAAAATTTTTGCTTATTTAACACTATAATCGAAATTATTTAAAAAAACGATATAAACAAAAGGTTAACGGCATTCAACATTAAAAAATTATCTGTGTTAACTTTTTTTTACCCTATGCCTCGAAAATATGTTATGCCATAGAAGTTTATGTTTACACCTCAAGCTAAATTCACCCAATTTTTACTAAAGGAAGGTGTTTTGTACCGATGTTTTGTACGATATGCTCCTACCAGACTACCCTAACATTCGCGAGCACAACAGGCCCCACCAGACTACCGCTATCACCTCCTGACCATGTGTTGTATCAAAGGAAACTAACAAATTTCCAAAAACAATTATAAATCTATACTAAATCAATAAAAAAAGGTGACATCCGATCAAAAAAGGTCAAAATGTTCTATTTTATAAATTATAATTAATAATATAATGTTTTGATGTTTATTGTTTTTTGAGATATGATATATATGCTTTTTTTAGTAAAACTAATTTATATGTAGAGCTTTCGATTTATTATAATCATTTTCGATACAGGTTTTTCTTTCGAATGCGAAAACAAACTTGTATCGAAAATGATTATAATAAATCAAAAGCTCTACAAATAAATTAGTTTTACTAAAAAAAGCATATACATGGGGGCAATATCGCCAAATTTGCAGAAAAAAACCTACGCAATTTCCCGATTTTTAGCTAAAATACTTCTTGTGCTAATATCGCCGAATGTTCCAATATCGCCGAAATTTTTTGAGATTTATATCTCAGATTACTTTTGAACGACGTCATTTTTAGGATTGATCTTCCCAAATCTAGTATTTTCAAGTTTAATTTGATTGCGTTTGATGTAGTATTAAATTCTACGCATTTTGTTGATTTATTTCATTCGAACCTATTGTTAAACTCATTATAAAATCAAAAAAAATGTTCAAGATATGACGTCATTTCGAACGCCTACGCGTTTTTCACTTTTTGAACAGAAAAATTATTTTTGTTCCCATATCGCCGAATTTTTCAGCCAAAAAACTTTCGGCGATATTGGGCCCCCCTGTATAATGTTTTATCAAAAAATAGTATTTTTTATCGCTATTTCGTTTTATTCTATCTTCAAGAGTGATAAAAATGAAATACATGAACTAATTTTTCGAGATATTTCAAAAGGGCATAAATAATTGTGTTTTATTTAGTTTGGTTGAAAAACCAATTTCTTAAATGGATAAAATTATAATTTTTAAACACGTCAAAAAAATTTCAAACATTTGCAAAATAAATTATATAACGTGAGTATTAGTTAAAACTTATTCAACTATTTACCAAATTGTAATGAGAAAATAAATTTGAATAAATAAACGTATTTCCGTTAAAAAATTGTTCGAGTAAACTCAAATACTTCCTATACAAACTGAAAAGTAGTTATGCGTGGGGTTAATTTTGGATGATCAAATAATATATTAACTGTAATTCAGACTGTTTGATCGAACTTTCGAATCAAACAAATCCACGTCCCGATTTGTCTGTAAAATACATGTATATCTCACTTTAGAAAACAAACCGAAACATCGAAAAAGACAAATTTTTAAATTGGAGAAAATATTAACTTATTATGTCTAAAAACCCAAGAATAAATCATATATACTGTAGTTTAGACTATTTGATCGAACTTTCGAATCAAACAAACCATTATTCCCAAGACTAAATATATCGTATTTACTACTAGTATTTAAATTTTACAGGGCGATTTAAAATGAGGTATATTTGCAGACTATTTCAGCTTGCAGAAAAATATACCAAATAAGACCCTTGTTAAAAATCCAAAATTACTTTATTTATGCCGCGTGAAAAATTTTTTTTTCTTATACGCATACTCAAAAAATTACCGGTTTCCGGGTAAATAGTAATTTGCCGAAAAATCGGAAATTTCGATTATCAAATAAATAGTAGCTTTGTGGTCTTATACGTACTATCTTGCCATTTTAAACGTATAATAGAAGTGTATAGTAGTTTTTGGACCGTCCAATGAGGGTAGAAGGTTTTTATTGATGAAATGATAAGAGATTTCCCCGCCTACTGAAGTAATGTGACTCATACCAACTCCGTGACGAGCGTGTCTCAATATGCTGAGCATCAATTAGAAAGACAATAATGACGATCAAGTTTTCTCTGTGTCAATTTCCCAATTTTCAGCTCATGCATTGAACCTGGCAGTATCTGCTTTTCTTTTATTTTTGTAATAGGGTTTCGAAAAAATATCTTTTTTACGCATTTTCAAAAACGAAGTTTTTACATGGAAATTGTTTATTGTTATCATTTGTTTGTTGTGTTATCATGCGCTATTTTTTGATTAACCAAATTAACTATCTTACTCAAAACACAATATTATCATGAGTTACAGTAGAGTGTATTTAAACGGACAGGTTGGTAGAATGGGTTTTGGTCAAAAAGTCCTGTTAGCGTGAGTTTAAGCGGGCAGTTTGACCGTTCAAATTATCCGTTAAAACAATAACGAAGACTTTGCACCTCAAAACTGTCCCTTTTAATGCATGCTAACAGGACTTTTTGACCCAAACCCATTCAACCAACCTGTCCGTTTAAATACACTACTGTACTTTTTGAGAAACCTAAAACCTACTATCTTAACGAAGAGAAGTTTGAACCTTCAGTCATGGACCAATAAGATCAATTTCTTAACACAATTAGTGTTCGGCATAATATTGAAGATAATACTTACTTGTCCCGTAAAACTTTGACGTCAGAGACCTAAAGAATCGGATGATTTGATTGGTCAAAACACAAGAGTCAATGTGTATTTACCAATCATATCACACCTTTCTTTAGGGTTATGACGTCAAAGTTATATGGGAAAACTCATTTTTTTATGAAAATAATGCCATTTATGCAAACATTTCTAGATTTAACAAAATAAAACCGAAGTTTTGTATTTTTTCATATCAAACTTTGGTAGTGAAAACGATGGGCGGAAAGAATTTTTAGAAAAAATTGTCTTTGAATTCGAGAAATTGAAATTTTCGATTTTTCGACGAATAACTATTTACCCCGTTTTCCTTATTGACAATAATAGTATTTTGTAACTTACCTTGATGGCGTACAGACTGATGCTGCTGCCAAATGTTGGTCTAGAATTACTCCATTTTCAGCTAAATTGTCGATATGTGTAGTTCCAATCGTTTTATTTCCATTAAATCCAACATCTCCCGACCCTAAGTCATCTGCCATAAATATAAGGATATTTGGTCTGGAATCTTTTTAAAAATTAATGAAAAAGCTGGGTTCTAGGGTGTCACCTCTGGAGGCCAAAACAGGGGTTTAGAGAGTAAGCTAAAATCCGAGGAGTCCATTCTTAAGGGTCTAGGTGTCGCTGATTTGAACCTTTTACGATGGTTTTTTTCGATGAACTGATGGAGCTGATATCCCAAAAACTTCTTTATCTTGGAGAATCTTTGCGGTCATTTTGAATTTAACAGTAATCTTATACAATCCCACCTACGCTTTTAATAAGCCTTCTAAAAAAACACTCAGTTGGTACCTTCTCCTTTAATTTTTATCAGTTTTTATTATTTTTTTGTGACAATCTCCAGAAAAGCCTCACAAATAATTCGCTAGCGTCCTTTTCTCGAAAATTTGCTTCTAGCGGACAAAAACACGAAAAAACAGAAAATTTTGCAAAGCTCAGTTTGGGACCCTCAGTCCACAGGTATCTCCTACGCCAGTTTAGGAGATACAGTATCGGCACATACTGCATATGGAAGCACAAGACTTGTTTGACAATTCGCTAGAGAGTTTTTTTCGAAATTTTTATTAGGCGTTCCTTGGGGGCCATGTCAAGTTTTCATTTTTAGCCAAAATTTTAGCAAAATGAAGGTTCTTCAAAAATTAAAGTTGATAAAAATACCCTCAAATAATTAAAATACTGACAAGTCCCCTAGATTAGAACCGTTTCAAGATCATTTTGACTAAATTATTTAATTCATTAAAATAAATTGGTATAAGACTGTGATTAACTGTATTTGTAATTGTTGGTTCACCTTCATTTATTTCAATTTCTGCTTCAATGCTATCTTTTATTTGAAAACTTGGAATTTCTTGATTTTTTGATGATTCAACTAACTGAAGTGGAAGTTTTTCTTGGTCAAAAATGGGTTCATTTGATAAAGTCTCAGTTTTTTTTAGTAAATTAGATCTCCGTCTTTGCTTTGATTTTTTCGGCATTTTATTATTTTTAAAAAAGTCAATAAATCACAAAAATAGCGTTATTTTGACACTTGAAATTCCAAATTAAAGGTACTAATTATCCATCTAGAAATTTATAACCAAATTGAGAAAAACCACAAAATTTGAATTTTTTGAAAATGCGATGTTTCATATGCGCATCTTTGTTAAAATTAGCACGAATTAAGAAATAAACGTTCAAGTCTCCTGGGATTTAATTTATTATTTTTTTCAAAATTTCATTTATCTTCTTTACTGTACTGGTTAAATTTGAAAAAAAAAGTTTGAAATTGTTTCTGATAATTTTCTATTTTTTTAAAATGTGATAAGTTTTTTTCTATTGGCGAGACCGAGTTAAAAATAGCATGAAAACTTTTGAAATGGTTCTAATCTAGGGGACTTGTCAGTGTTTTAATTATTTGAGGGTATTTTTATCAACTTTAATTTTTGAAGAACCTTCATTTTGTTTAAATTTTGGCTTAAAATGAAAACTTGACATGGCCCCCAAGGAACGCCTAATAAAAATTTCGGAAAAAACTTTCTAGAGAATTGTCGAACAAGTCTTGTGCATCCATATGCAGTATGAGCCGATACTGTATCTCCTAAACTGGCGGAGGAAATACCTGTGGACTGAGCCTCCCAAACTGAGCTTTTCAAAATTTTTAGTTTTTGTTTTTCGTGTTTTTGTCCGCCAGAAGCAAATTTTCGAGAAACGGACGCTAGCGAATTATTTTTGATGCTTTTCTGGATCTTGTCACAAAAAAATAATAAAAACTGATGAGAATTGAAGGAGAAGATACGAACTGGGTGTTTTTAGGAGGCTTATTAAAAGCGTGGGTGTGAGCGAAGGTGGGATTGTATCAGATTACTGTTAAATGACCGCAAAGAGTTGTTCTCCAAGATAAAGAAGTTTTTGGGATATCAGCTCCATCAGTTTATCGAAAAAACCTTCGTAAAAGGTCCAAATCACCGACACCCACACCCTTAATCGACAAAAATTCCAAAAAAGTATTTTTTCAATTTCCCGAGATTTTTCTTCAAAATCACAGATTTTTAGATGACCGGAAATAACCCAATATGGGTATCAACCAATAGTATAAAAAGAGAGTTTTGGCAAAAAAAATAAAATCTGAAAACGATGATTTTTCTTTAAATTTCTGATATTAAAATTTCGTTTCGAGTCAGTTTATCGACATAAAATATGACCAACAATTATCTAACTTTTATTGCTTCCAAATTCTGGTGAAAAATATCGATTCAAAAAATGGACATTTCGGTTTCCAGACAATGCTTACAATTTTAGTTACAAATCGATTTTTTAACATTGAGTTAGTTTCAAAATGTACACAATTTAATGTCAGAATTTACTGAGTTATTTCTGTATTATGGCTTATTAATAAACAAATATTATAATTGCAACAAAATTTTATAAAATGAAATGTCATACATATGGTATGTCAACAAATTTTACCAGTCAAATCGGAACGAAATAGAAAATAAATACTGTCGTAATTTTACTTAAAAACTTATTTTTTATTTCACTATCGGAAGTTCAAAAATCACTCATACCGTACTAATAAATTATTTTGAATGTACAATTATTTTGAATGTGCATTATGTTGAATGTACGATTATGTTGAATATATTTTTTGCTGAAAGACCCCAATTTTTTATTTTTGGATTTAAAATTGGGTAGCTTCATTTTTAGTTTCCTATTATTTTGCGGATTTTTTACGAAACTTTTCTCATTTTGGTTTCGCAAAAACAAGATTTACAATCGTACGAACTGAAAATTCGAAAATTTTAAACAGTAAAATTACATAAAAACAATTGTAAAACAGTAAAATTTAATACAAATTAAGACTTTGGATCGGGACAGGATTGAAAATTCACCCGATTCAAAAAACTGAAACTAGTATTTATTCTATGACTTTTTAAGCTCGTACTTTTAACTACATTCGTGATTACTAGATAACTAATTCTCGTAAATTTTTTCAATAAATTTTCCTGAATTGACGATGCCGAACAGTCCAAAAATAAACCAATAAACTTTCATACTCCTTCCCATTGGTCAAATTTCTCTTATCGTTTCTTTATTTTATTAGGAAATATTTTTCATAATTTTGTTGTATTTTTTTATTGGGACTTCAATGACTTCACCTCATCTATAAATTATCGACTATAAAGTAAATATGAGTTGTCTATCCGCGCTCCAATCATTTTCAGCTTTTCAAGGTCAACTTGAAAAAAATGAAATCCAGATTAATTTTCTTAATAAAAACCCAATAATAAACAAAACTCAAACGATGCCTCCGCGATCTGCGAAAAGTCTCAATTTTTTGTTTTTCCTGAAATGGACCAATCAGAGGAGCGAGATAGTTGTTGAATGGGCTGGAAAAGTTCACACCATTTTAGCACTTAGTAAATCACAACAATCACTATTTTTTATCAAAAGTTACAACAACACAACGTCCATTTGGAGGTGCTTATAATAAGCCGTAATTTACGGAAAAATTTTTACAGTTTGAAATAGGCTGTTCAGGTCTATAGCGAAAATGAAGATGTATACAGTACATTTATGTTTCTGTTTTAGTCCCGAAATGGCAACTTGCTGTGAATAAAATTCCCGACAATAAAACATGGCAACTAGGGGATTTTATTTGTAAACTCTCGGTATCGCCGCGGCCGATAGCTCGGCTTTCAAAATATAATACACCTAGTTACCATATTTTATTGGCGGAAATTTCTTTCACAGCAAGTTGCCATTTCGGCACTAATAACGAAACATACTGTATTAAAAAATCAAATTACCAGTCTAAGTATTTTTTGAGTTTAAGGGTATGGTTAGGGATAATTCCTACAGATTTTCGCGAAAATCGACTTTTTTAATTAAATATTTGGATATCTATATTGGGGTAAAAAATGCTTCCGGAAAATGTGGTGAACTTTTTTTTCCCAAAAAACTTCAGAATCGGCCACAATCGATTTTCAAGGTCGTTTTTCATGAAATATAGGTTTTTCGAGCTTCATATTACCCCCCCCCAACCGCTTTTTAACTCGAAACCAATATTTTCTGAAAATCAGCTTGAATTGCCATCTTTTGCCTAAAAGGGATTTTTCTGAGCAAACTCATGTCAAATTTTTTTCATCAAGGTAAATTTTTTTTTCGATTTTTTTTTTCTGGGCTTTTGAATATTTTTTCATCCCCTCTCTGACTCGAAACTAATATTTTCTGAAATGTCTATAAAATGTGCATGTTTTGGGCGAAAAGTCAAACGACGGGTCATCTCAGGTCAAATTCTTTCATCAAAGCCAAATTTTGTTTTTTTCCAACTTTAAGGGTTTTCGGGCTTCTTATATGCCCAACCTCTTTTTCACTCCATTCTGATATTTTCTGAAAGATTATCAAAAATAACATATTTTGAGCAAAAAAGGTTTTTCTGGGCGGACATGTGTCAAATTTTTTTCATCAAGACCAAAAAAAATTGTCTCAAAAATATCCGGTTTTCCGGGATTCTCATCGACTTCTCATCGTATTTTTGACCCCAAACTTATATTGCCTGAAAGATATACGAAAGGTACCTCGTTTGAAAAAAAAAGTTAACCTTGAACGGACTCGGGTCAAATTTTTTTCATCAAGGTCAAAAAAAATTTTCGAGGATATAATTGAAATTCAAAATTTGAAATCGTCATAGCTCTAAATATATTATCAATCATTACTAATTACAAAAAATATGGTTTCCGTTACCGAGAGGAAGATTTTCCGACCAAAATCGTCAATTTTCCTACAATTTAAAACCTGGATTCTGATTGGTCGAATTTGACTGATTTTGAATATTGACCGGAAGACACTTATATTTTAGTCCAAAATGTTTCTCTAGTTGTACTCATACTTGATATAATGTTATTACAGTAAGATGCTTATATATTTTTAGAGATACGCTTTGAAAATTTTAAATTCTCGTGATGACTCATATATACGATAGTAAAAATAAATTGAATTGGCTCAAATGGTAAGGTGAATTACATTTTTTTGCCTCCAAAATTTTTTTCTCTGATGAAATCGTATTTTCTCTTGAATATTAGAAGAGAATTTGGAATGTTTAGTTGACCTTTGTTTGTGTTCACCAAAATCCGACCCTGAAAACAGCATTAAAATGACCATTTCTTTTTAAATTTTGAATCTTTAATTTTACCCCTCGAATTTAAAGGTATTTTTTCTCAAAACTAACTAAGGTCAAACTCAGCAAGCCGCGTCTTTTAAGACAGGTCTCAGCTCTGTCAAACTAACGGTCTTCCAGTAACTGGCAATTTACCGGTTTTTTGACCAACATTTCACGGTTTCTGACCTGAAATGACATTTTTTCAGAAATTTAATTTTGTTTTCAAAATCTCATGATATCAAACAGACTTTGCGGGTAAGAATGGTTAATTATAATGATATGTTTTACTTTAATTTTAAAATAACCAGAAAAACGTAAAATGCTCTTTATCGCCACTAGGAGGATGAATTTTTTTTCTAAAATATCAAATTTTCATTTTTAGGGTCAACTTAAAAAACCCTTAAAATTTGAATGCGATATCTTTAATATTTCTAGAGTCATAATTTGTACGAATTATCCCTAGGTATGGTAGTTCCTAATTTGACATTTTCCCGATAAAATATTAGCCAAAAAGGGCCTCGAGGATAAACAGCAGGGTCCGGCGGATAGGTGAAAGTTTTTTCGCTCAAAACCTTCACCTATTAGCCGGATTTCACCTATCCGCCCTCACCTATCCGCCGGACCCTGCTGTAATTCAGATTTGCCAGTTTGTAGAACTAGCCTTCGGCTTGCGCCAGAAATGTGCCAAAACTTTTTTGTATGCTTACACTCCGTGACACATAAGCGAAACAAGAAGACATAACGCAAAACGGAAAATCTATCTCTTCCCAGGTTTTATTATAATACAACCTGTATAATTACTATTTAAAACTTCTCAGGGTCGTTTTTGTCGATAAGTGCTATATTCGAAAAAAAATGTTGTCACAATTCATTTGGTGCATTTT
>SCLH01000720.1:22300-32493 GCA_004367855.1 Oikopleura vanhoeffeni | reverse complement strand
CATCTGAAAGCATATTTAAAATCTTTGAAAATTCTCCAGGACCATCTTGCTTGTTTTTTTAAATTTCGGTCTAGGGAGCGCAAGAGAGCAAAATTGTCAAAATCAACGAATTAATAACTGTAAAGACAAAATTTTTGTCAGAGTCCTCATATTTATGTTCTACCTAATATTTATGTAGCTGCATAATTTGTCAAGGTTGCTTTACGCAAAATTTAACGGTCATGTTATAAATTTCCTAAATTTTGAAATTTCATGACTTTTTTTTCGAATTTTTGCTATAAAACTGGTAGCAAGTCTAGAAAACATATGGGTTTTGATTATAAAGCTTACTATTTGAGGTTATTCAGTTATAATAATAGTTTATTGATGTGAAAACTTTTGATTTCGTTCTGTTTAATTTCGTAAAATGCAAAAGTATCATAAGATTCAAAATAAAATATCGAAGCGTTGTTTCAAATTAGAATTACTAATAGTTCAATGTTTAATAAAACTCAGCTAAAACAATAAATAATCTTCAGTAGCCATAGATTCTTATCATAATTTTCCTTCATTTGTTGCCAAACGACAAAATCTCATGAATAAAGCCCTACATATTCAAGATCTCAAAAAATAATGCAAAATTCATGAAGAAGACGTTTGCTCTCATAGAGCTGCATATTTGAGACGTGAATTTGCTATTCTTTCAGCAAACTTAACAGAACTGGGAAATGTTTCGGTTCCAACAATTAGTGAAAATCGAATGATTGTTTTCGACATTTAGCAAGCGAATTTAAGTGTTCTGCATTGATTTGCAATTGTCTTAACTGCTTAAGGGGATTGTGGGTGCTTTCAGCAATGTGCTGGGGGAAAATAACCCATTCTTAAAACTCAAATATCTATTGTTAGAATTGAGTGAACAGGTATTTTTTTAAATGTATATTGTAGTTCGTAACCTTGAAAAGTCAAACATTGATTAATTTCTAAAAAATATTTAAACATCAACCGTTAAATGCATAAAACCTAATTGCTGCTTTTTCTCTCCAGTGATGCATTTCGTAATATCCACGTATCCGAAAATTACATAATGCCGATATTATTTGTCAGAAAAAATTCTCTACAAACAGATCTGCTATTTTTTTAAAAATTCATCTTAATTAATTCGCTAAATTTTTTTTTTAAATTCTTGACTATAGACTATAGTTAAATATAGGCAAAATGTACAATTTTTTAGAAACATAAGTGTGACTCACGAAGGTACATATAATTTTTTTTTCTCTTTTTCAGATAATATTCTCCATTTTGTAAGTAAAATTTTGATCTGCTCTGAATTCGAATGATTTCTGTCAGTATTCTCGCAATCACTATTTTATGCAGATCTACTGCACGCCATTATTACATTGATTAGGCTAAAAATTGAAATATTGAAAAAGGGGCAAACATCTTTACAATTATAATATTGAAATACTTTCATTTGGGGTTATTTTTTGCTGTGAGTATTATTCTTCTTAATTTGAGACTATCCTATGTCTAGAACTTTAAATAAATTAATTATTTTTGCAAGCAAATCCGATATTCTAGAACTAGTTTTTCGATAGTTATAAACTTATTTTTTGCTTGCAATCGATTTATGTGCTGGATGGTCGTATACAAAGAAATAATACCGAATTTGAGACCGTGGTCGAAAATAACTACTGCAATCCCTTCAAATGGTTTTTCTGAAAAATGTAACGTTAGTAAACCAGTTATTGAGAAAACATTTCGACTGTTGAAAACTTCCAGTGAAGAGAAAATGCCTAATATTTGTGCAGATTGTCTATTTGATTATCAATTTTTGCAAGAAATGATAATTTAGAAGAGTCAAAACTTTTGAATGATAACGAAAATTGGTTATAAGGTGATCAATGGTAAAGTACTTAATTCTTCGCATCATAGTGATACACTCCATTTGAATCTACTGTAAAAATTTTCGACATATGACGTCATTTCGAACGCCTACGCGTTTTTTTTTCATTTTTGAGGAAAAATTTTATTTCTGTTTCTATCTCGCCGAATGTGCCAATATCGCCGAATTTGCCAATATCGCCAAAATTTTTGGCCAAAAAACATTCGGTGATGTTCCCCCCCCCCTGAAAACGAGGTTTTTTGATCATTTTTCTATATTTGAAAAGTTAAATTTTGTAATCCTCAAGAAGGGTGCGCTTGGCTATTCAGAAAGCTGTATAGCTAGGGTTCGGACCGAGAGAAGCATGGGCCAAACTAAAAGATTTCGTGAGTGTTCTTTGACCTCAGAGGGGTTATTGTTACCAAATAAATTGATTCCAATGATAAAAAAAAAATTTTGGGCCCCCTGGTGGTCAGAAAATCACTCTAGAAAAACTCTTATAAAAGTGACTAAAGTGACCTTAGGTTTTAAAAATTTTGGATGCCCCTCTAAAATTTTTTGTCTTTTAACTTTTAGAAAGGCTTTTTTGCGTTATGACGTAATTTTGATCAGTAAAAATTCACCAAAAAAATTCCAGCGATATTGCGCCCTTGACTGAAGTGTAGTACAGGGGCCCGATATCGCCGAATTTGCCAAAATCGCCGGAAAAACCTACGCAATTTCACGATTCTTAGCTAAAATAATTCCAGTCCAGATATCGCCGACTTTTTTGCACGAATGAAGTCATTATCAAGCCTACGCGTTTTTCATTTTTTTTTCAAAATATTTATTTTTGTTCTCATATATCTTTTTCCCAACGGAACTCCATCTCAAAAATGTTTACTATCTCTAACTGATGTTGTCTAAGTAATTGTATTAGTGATTGCTTGAGTGATTACACACGATCAAATTTAGCGTTCCAATATCAAGCATTACTTGCCTATAATCATACTCAAGACAATCACTTAGACAACATCAGTGGGATTCGAACACGCGCTATAGAGATAGTAAGCGTTTTGAGATGGAGTTCCGTTGGGAAAAGGATATCGCCGAATGTGCCAATATCGCAAAATTTGCCAATAACGCCTAAAAAGTTTCGGCGCTATTGAGCACCTCCCCTGTATTCTTTTTTTAAACAGTAGATAAGTTTGTATTTTTTTGCTCGGAAAAAAGCTAAAGTATGGATGTTTTTCAAATTTTCGCGATACCTTAGCCAAAATCACATTGAAGAATCGACGAGGCACAAATAATCACATTGAAGATCGACGACGGCAACGACTTTGGGCACAAACGTATGCATATAATTTCTTCCATTTTCAAGAAACGGATTCACAATTACCTCTTGCAAATGAATCTGATGCTTTATTGGAAAAAAGTGCTGATAGCTCTCAGCGATCCGAAATGCAAGTGAAGGAATTACTCAGTTTTAATGTTTAGTTAAGGGGGTGCCATAAGTCCTGCAGATTGGTACATTTTTTCAGAGCAATAAATGAAAGAAAAAAAAATGTGAAAATTTATTTTTTTACTTTTTATCTTCAATAAAAGTGTCCATTCTTTGCTAACGTTTTATATTTTTAATTTCTTAACATAACTAATTATCTGGGAAAATATAAAAAACCACTTTTCACGTGACATCCATTCCAACTAAATTCGACTTACAGATTTTTTTTAAAAGACGAATTAAGGAGGTTCCCATCGGGTTTTACGGGTTTTTCAACTTGGTACCACGGGAAAACGGCTGAAGTTATAGACTTGATGTTTTGACCACTGATAAAAGAAATCTCTCTGTTGATTTTTTAATTTTGAGGTGCCTTGAAATTTATAACCTACGCAAAAACATGATTGAAAAACGAAAATTTCAGATTTGCGACAAGTTCGTTTGAGCTAACTAACATACTAAAATTATTGTTATTTACAGACAATATTCCAAACACTTATGATCATATTTTAATTTATCAGATCCGAAAAAAAATTTCAAACTCTAGAAAATCTGGAAAAATCGATATTTTTACAGGTGTTACGCTAGAAGTTCGTTTGAGATAACTAATCATAAGTTTAATTTTTCATTTCACAAGTCTAATTAACATTCACGGCATAATTTTAATTTAGTCCGATTTTTGATATCTTTACTCGTTTTATGTTCAGAGAGGTTCAAAGTTCAAATTGAGGAAAAATTTGCAAGAAATTCGTGAAATAAGGGTTAAATAGATGAATCCTGTACTTTAATAAAAAGTATAAATTGTTCTTGTGAACAAATAATTAAGTAGGAAACAATTCTGACCTAATTTCGTAAAATAAACAATTTATTCTGATCTGTACAAATCAAATAACCAGTCATATCACCGCCACCTTTTGTTTCGCCACTCTCGCTTACAAATAATAAAGGCGGTCAAACCAAATACCCAATTAGTGGGGTTCTAATTTATCTGGAAAATAAAAAATATTCATTAGATAGGCACATTCTAAAAGAATTTATGTGATAAAAAATTAAATATAATATGCTTGATAAAAATTTATTTTTTCTCACGATATTTAATAAACTTCAGACATTGTCGGGTGTTATGCGCGTAAAAAAGTCTGTTTTTATGTTGCTTATTAAAAAATTTCCTTGATATGAAAGTTTTTTCCATGAAAAATGGTTAAAAATGGCAAAAAGTAGAGAAAAAACAATTTTTTGAGATAAAAATTGACCTTCAATTGCGTTGATATTAAAAAAATCTTACTATCTAAAGAATGGCGCTATAACACCCAGAATTTTATTTGGAATTTTTACCAGCATAAAATTTTTAAATATTTAGTGCCAAATGGCACTTATCGAGTGTACCACCGAGTGTTAAAAATTTCATTGATAGTTTAGAAAATGAAATCGCGCGACAAACTTCATTAGTTGACATACGGATATTTAATAGATACCAAAACATTTAATATGTGATTCTGCCTGATTTTTATGGAGAGTTCAAAAAAACCACTAATAAAAAAATTTTGGACTTATTGGCCGAAAATTTCATAATTTCTAAAAAGGTCGACAAAAAATTGACAAATAACATATTATGATTTTTCAACAGCAGTCAGAAAATATGTAGACATGCATGAAAAAAAGTTAAAGTGGCTATTTCTTTTAGTTTTTATTCATAGATTTCAAAAAAAAACGATCAGAAAAAATTTTGGACAAAAAATGCAGAAAATTTTCATAATAGTTTGAATTTTTTTTTTGAAATTTTACGATTTCAAAAATGAAAACTCAACTCAAATATTTCCTAAAATGAATAAAAATAATTTTATCAAGCTGAAACTATTTATATCGGTTCAGCTAAATATAATAAGCATAAAAAAATACTGACTTATTATTCGTAAGTTATACGACTACAGTCTGCTGGGTTTATGGCACCCCCTTAAATTTTAATTGAATTCATAAACTTTTAGATCAAATTTTCTAAAAAATTCCTATTAAAAAAAAGTAAGACATGGTCAGTTTCAAAAATGAA
Source organism: Oikopleura vanhoeffeni (assembly GCA_004367855.1). Lineage (NCBI taxonomy): Eukaryota > Metazoa > Chordata > Appendicularia > Copelata > Oikopleuridae > Oikopleura > Oikopleura vanhoeffeni. Next base: position 27,108 of record SCLH01000720.1, on the reverse strand, counting down.
TGATATGAATATGACCAACAACAACGAATACGTTGGCTGTTTTACAGCCAGTGAATTTCGAATTCGAATATCAAGCAGTAGCGCCTATTGCAAATAACCCTCCCGAAAATTCAGGTTTTAAAATGTGGGATACCCTCTAAAAGTTAAAAGATAAAACGAAGTAAAAAGAATTTGTCAACCTTGTTCTCACTTGTACTCTTTTTCGATTTTTCTAAGGCATTTTTTTGAAACGAAGTAAAAATAACGGTTGCTCTAATAAAACCACTGAAACTCAAAATATTACCTTGACGCCAACTTTATCATCAGTGTTTTTGTGGCTTTCTTTGAGCCTACTGTCGAAAAATCGAAGCACTTTTTTTTCCGAAATTTTTCTCATAGGTCCTCCAAAAATCATATTTCGAGTTTGGGGTCAAAATCTCAAAAGTGACAAATAAAGTTTATTGTTTTTGTGGTTAGCTAGGTTTTAGGACATAGTTTTATCGATATTTTAGAAAGATCTGGACCTAGGAATTTGTCAATTTAGAAACCACCGGGCGATTTTTTATGAAGACTTAGAGACAATAAGACTGCACCAAGTTGCCCCAGGATATCTACAAAATGTATTTGCGTCATTACATCAAAAAAAATTCAAAACTTTCGCTCTTTTTGCGACTTTTTTTCAAGAATTAAGGGAGTGGGTGTCGGTTTTTTTTAAAGCCCTTTATAAATTAATTTATGATAATTAATATCGGTTATGACTAAAGTTTGACCAAGGAATCTCGTGTGGTAATCATTTTTTTTAAAACAATCTAAAACAAAATCTAGAATTTTCAAAATTGGAATATTTTTTTGCTTTAACCCGGCTAAAATGCTATTCTACCATGATATGAACATTTTTTATTTAGTGAATATGACCCGCCTTAAAACGATGCATGACATTAAAATTATCAGAAATGTCTTAATCGAATTCTAGAAATTTCAATATTTTTAAGCAAAATGTTAAACTCAATTATCGAATTTGAACGCTGAGTGGTTCAAATTTGGATTGTGCATGTAAGCAGATTTTTTGATCAGTTAACTCTCAGCTTCAATTTGGTGGTACTTTTGTTCCGATTAGACGAACTTTTTTTTCGGACTTTCTCTTTCCGGTTCACTTTAATCAATTTCTAGATTTATTTCAAAATCTCTCATCACTTTTACCGCATATATTATCTACCTTAGTCAAAAAAATGGCTTCATTTAAACATTCGTCTAAAAGAAGATAGAGTTTGAGTCGAAAAACTGGCAAAATCGGCGTTTAAGTGAGATTCTGAAGAAAAAAAGTCAAAAATTCGAAAAATTACCTTCTTCATCACTTTTCTTCTCATTTCATTCGCTACTTTGTGTAAATTTTGAGACGCTTTGTATGTGGGGTCTAAAAGAAGATAGATTAAAAAAAAACGTTAGTGCTCTAGAATAGACTCACCACCTGGTGGTGTGATGTAACAAGGTTGACTTGAGATGTGTAATCGTTAAACGAGAGCTAGATCTACAACGAGTATCCTTAAATTTTTTACAACTGCCCTAGATTTTGACTGAGGCGTTGCTTTGAAAGGTACAAAAAAGCGACACCCACCCCCTTAAGTCAAAAATGATGTTTGTTAAATTGTCAACTAAAACTTCAAAATATCAGCTTGACGTAAGCTAACTTTTCTTCAGTGTTTTCTGGCTTCGTTTGAGCCTACTTTCGAAAAATCGGAGCACATTTTTTTTCGAAAAATAATATTTTCAAGGTCGGCATGGAAATTTGAGAAAATGGCTCTTACAGATCTAGGCATGTGCAAGGTAATTTTTGAAAAATTTTGGGCCTTTTTTGAAATTTAACCTTAGAAGAAAGATTTTTAAAGCTGAAAATCGTTAAAATTTCCAAAAATTCGTCTGTTTATATGACCCTGTGGAAAATCGCTCTCCTAACAAAATCCTTAGTCTTGCTTATTCTACGATTTATGTCACTTTTCGAAAACTTTTATATATCGAAAATGATTCCCTACTGCGCCTTTACACCACGCGTCATACACCTATTAGTCAGAATACTCAATGTGTCGACTTAATTCAAGAATCCCGCTAATTTTATTGGTCCACTTTCCAAAGTTATGACTCGTGGTGTAAAAGGCGACAGTAGGGGATAATTATTTTGATATGGTCTGGGAGGAGAGATTTTGAAATTTTGCGAAGTGGCCTCATGTTACGACTATGTTGACGATTGTGTAATCATCACATCTGAGTTTGAGCTTCGATTTCAAACAAGATTAAGGCTAATAGGTAGTTTTTTTTTTTAAAGAGTACACGCCTTCTCATCGAGATTACGGGAAAACCGTAAATTGCAATCAAGAAAACGGTTTTTTGCATTCACCACCCTGCCAACTAAAAAAGCTCAATGGAGACAATTTTTCCATTTTTATCGGGACAACCGGTCACGAGATCTATTTATAGGCATTTCGGTGATAAATTTGAGAAAAAATCGATCTCGTTTTTTTTCTTCCGGGAATTCATCAAATTATAGTTCAAGCAGTTATGTGTTAGATAATCGTGATATAAGAACGAAAAGCAATAGAAATTCAACTTTCCGGCTGATTTTAAAGAAAAAAAATCTGGGCCGCACACCGAGATTCCGAACCTACCAAAAATTACTTCCGGTTTATATCCGGTAAACTGGATGTTCAAAATCAAGCTTCATAAAATTTCTACATTGAGCTTTTTTAGTTGGCAGTTGAATGCAAAAAACCGTTTTCTCGATTGCATTTACGGTTTTCCCGTAATCGTCATGAGAGGGTGTACTCCTTTAAAAAAAAACTACCTAAGGTAGTTTTTTTTTAAAGGATACACCCGCCCAGAAATTTCTATCATAGGCAAGTTTTGCCGGTCATTTGCATGTGTATTGAAGCGAAAACGTTATTTCGGTTTAGAAGGGTGGAATTACGGTGAACCGGTAATCCGAAAACAAATTAAAAAAATTTCTTCCATAAGAGCTTTTTTAGTTGGCAGTTGAATGCAAAAAACCGTTTCTCATGCATTTACGGTTTTCCCGTAATCGTCATGAGAAGGGTGTACTCCTTTAAAAAAAAACTACCTAATCACAATTGGCATTTTTGAATTATGGCGCTCAAGCTTCAGATTTTCCTACAACTAGCTCTGCAAAATTGCAAATCAGACATGAAGACCGCCCTTAGGTCGACTGGTTTTATAAGGGGCGTTAAAAATGCTCCAAATTCACGTGAGGTGTTAGAAATGCAGATACACATCAAATCCTAAAAAAAATTCGGCGTTTTTTCAAAATAACTTAGAATAAACGTGCTTGGGCACTAAAACGCGTTAAAAAAATAAAGGTTTTGGGTATCGTCATTCCCTAGCTGCTGCCGTTAATGCGTGCAACCCACTGTGTTCTGCGTATGCTTGCAAAACATTGTTGAAATCGACATCCATCGCGTAAATTTTCATCTCAAATCGATTGCTGTTCCTAATTTAATTATTCATTTATTAATATTGTATTTGTGTAAGGGCCATAAGTTAACCAACGTGTGTACATTCCTTAATCCCATATGACGGTTGAATAAAGCGAGATTATGATGTACAAAAGAAGAAATAGAATAGAAAACAGGTTTTTGAAACAATTATAAAAAATAGCATTATATTTACGGATTAAAGGGGTGAAAAAGGACTGAATTATTTAGGGATCAGTGAGGATCTCATAAGAGGCCATGGTTAGTTTCCGTATTTTGAATCATCAGCGGTTCAAAGGGAGAACACAAACAACACTAGATTATATTGTAACCTATTTGTAATAACAAATTGTTAACAAATAAATTGAAGATATTCGTCAATATATTTATATCTAGAAGTATTCAAAGAACAACTGATTCTACTGTATGTCTTTGTCTATACAGGAAAAAGATATCAGTTGTATGAGAATATTTTTAGGCGGTTGGTAATTTTTAGCTAGACGATTTTTTTTTCAATTGCGAATTTTGCGATGAAGATTTTGAAAAAATAATAAGAATTTGGCGTTTTTACGCAATTCACAAAATTAAAAAAAAACATGTTAAAAAAATTACAAACCCGTATTTTTAGATATCTATTTTTTAAGTATTCAAAAATGTATAGTGTAATTGCTAAGTATAATGTCGATCGAATGCCAATTTTAAAGGCCACATATTTGAATTCACTTGAATTATATTTTAAAGTATCGAACGATTTCGACTAAATTTCGTAAAATTAGTTAATATATTTGAAGCTAAGATTTCGAAAATCTTTTGTTGAACTGAAATTTCGAACGTTTTTCACTCGTACCAATTTAATTTTTTGGCAAATTTGTCAATGAAACTAATGCGGATTCAGTGGATGAAAGCGTTGCAAATGAACGTGCTAAAAAACAAAATTTAAAGCCACATTTTCCTAAATTTCTTCGCAGACTTTTTCTTAAATACACTAGTTGGCTAATTTATCAGAGACATCAATAAAGCCTTATTACTTGGAAAATACAGAAAATATACCGTTTAAATGGATTTGAGGTTTTGAGCGGAAACTTGAGTTGAACAAGTTTCCTAGATTGGAGTAAAATGGGTCACAATAAATAGTTAACTAGTGTATAGTGACTAGCCTGTTTTATCCGCTCTTTTGAAAAAGAAGTGTATCAAACTTTGAGAACATTTGGCAAAATGGATTACACAGTTAAAGTGTATCTAGTAGGACGCGGCTAAGAGTTTAAAAATACCATCCTGCGAAAGTCTTTACTGTACTTTTAAAAGATGCCTTGCGTATGATACATATGTTACATACGTATCGTACATGAC
>SCLH01000720.1:0-22279 GCA_004367855.1 Oikopleura vanhoeffeni | reverse complement strand
TGCCGGAAGTCAATTTTCATGATTTCTAGAAAAAATTTATCGTATTGAGCTTGAAGTAGGCATCAAATTAAAGCGCAGTCTACTGAACAAAAAAATTGCTTACGTCAGGTTGAAATTTGATCCCTTTTATTCTAGATCAAGGAATGTAAAAATTCCAAACTGAAACGAAATTTTCTCGAAAACGATTCGATACATTTTTTTTTAAATTGTATTATATACGTGCAAACATGTCTTTTCTCAATTTCTAGTGGAAAACTTTTTTTTAAACATCGTTCCTATTAATAGAAAATTGCTTTTTGTTCAGCCGAAAAGTCAATTTTTTGGAGTTTTCTAGAAATTTTTCATCGATTTGTACGAAGTACCTCAAATTTGAAGCTACTGCAAAACTGTAGTAAAAGAGGTGCTACTCACTTTTACTTATTTTAGAATTTTTCATCAAATTGGGTTTATGTATTTTTTTCTCAAAAAGAAAAGAATATTCTAAAGAAAAAATCTGGAAAAAACTCGAAAATTTTGAGAAAAATCTCGAAATTTTTTTATGATAGAAGCAGGAAATGAATTTTGGTTGCCTTCTTGAGCTATTTGGGCAGTTTATTATGTCCCTACCTGAATTAAAAAACCGTTGATACCCCCTTAAATAAAAGTGCTAATTGAACTGTTGAGTTTACAACTGGGTTATTAACAGCTTTATTAAAATTTCAAAATCGACTTGACATCTTAAAACTTTTGAAAATGAAATTTAAAGATTTTGAAATTAAATATATAATCTTAGTAATTCAAAATTTGAATTTCAAAAGATCTGTTGAACAGTAGAAAATTTATATTTTTTTGTATTTGAAAAGATAAAAATAATTACTCTTACACAAGATTGTTTTGAGCTTTTTAATCGGTCGGAATTTAATCTTTATGGTATGTAGTAAATTAATATGATTTTTCAATATTATCAGTGCGATTGACACTTGTCTACAATAAGAAATAACCCAGGCAGATAATATTCGAACATAAAACGAAAGATTTTGGGTCTTGAAAAACTCTTGATTGTTTTTTACTCCAACATTTGAAGACCAATTTTTTATTGAATGATAAAAAACGCTCATAATAATTCCGAAATATATTCTATAAATGTGCGTCGGTTTTCCTTCAATTTTGTCATCCCGATTAGTGAAAGACATGTTCCACGTCATGTTTTTGCGGCGCTTCTTATTGTTGCTTCCGTCCCTCTCTTCTTTTACTCACGCGATTGGTGGAGCGCAAGGTTTCGGAAATGCGTTTGCCAAAGTTGTAAAACTTAAACTTATTTTGATAAAAAATGCATTAAAAGTTTCAAATTGAAAAAAAACAATTTTATTTCAAAACGTTTTTTATTTTTTTTTAACTTTGTCCATAATTTTGACAAGACATTTTTCGGTTTGCCTATGACTCATTAAGCTATTGACTCATTAGGGCTATGAGTCCAATAGCTTTAAAACACTTGAGGTTCAATCCGAGTTAAATTTTCGGTCGAGTCGCGGGTCAAAATAATTTAAATGATCGATTTATTGTATAAACTATATAAAAAATTAAGTTTTTTTAGAAAAAATTTCTGCGGGTCGAAAGAAAGGTAGACTTCTTTCTGGTCGGGTCGGCACTGACCTGACCTGCGTTCCGGGTCGAAAATTCCGACCGGAAAAATTCCGATCCCTGGTTCAATCGTCAATAAAGGTTGATGAAACAGTTTTTAGAAGGAGACTTTTTAAATAGCTGATTTACTCTCGCAAATTGTTTAATTAGTCTATAATAGATATAACAATAGAATTTTACATGTTACTTCGTAATCTATGAAAGAAGTTTTAGATGAATTTTATGATCCATGTTGATTCAACATTGTTTTGAACCGACAGTAATGAGGTTTCACGAGAAAATAATCTATTGGAAATCAATTTCATGAAAATTTTTGAAAATTTCCGAGTTTTTGATGTTGTTTATTACTAAAAAGCAACGTTGGTGCAAAAATCATAAAACAGGCCCTGCGCACCAGTCAAAGATACGACTTGCTTATAGAACCTTTATCTATGTAAGACCTAGAATTATAGAACTTTTTACTCAAAACTTAGCTATTTCAATTTAATGAAAAACAATTCCAGATAATGGTTTTTTTAAAATTTATTTTTATACATAATTAAACAAGCTACGTGGAGATTAAAAAATCGTAAATTAAGCAATTTATTTTAGTTACATAGATGAGGCGGTGCCTATAAACCTCTTAAAGGATTTCCTAATTTTGCAATTTTTGTTCATTTCTGTGAGTTTATTCAAAAATATCTTTTCATAAAGATGAATATAAGCCAGTGCAAAGCTTCCGGACAAATTTGCTAAAAAAACTGTAAAATTGATAATGACTTACTTGCAAAAATCGGCCTACTGCGCACGAATGGCGAATAAATCTGACCGCCATGCTGTATTTATATTAGATATTTTGAAGAACAAAAAATACAAAAACGAAATATTTCAACACGTTTTAAAATTTTAATTTGATTTGGCAGTTAATGTGGAACTTCAAAAAGTACCATATTTTTTAAGTTCAGTATTTCAACCATCAAAAAACGATTAAAATCGATATTTTTATAAAAAATTTAATTTCTTTTTTTATAAAAAAACAACGTTTGGACCTCATACCACAACCACATGGTAAGGAGGAAAAACATTTTGTTGACGAGGTTCTAATCGCAGTTGAGTGTAGAGGCAAGAACATGAAGGCGAATATTAATACATGAGTTTTCCTGGGGTCCGTTCGCAGTCTCTTTCACACTTTTATTCCATAGAATACTATGATAAAAAAAGCCATTTCAAAAATTAATATTTATTTATACATGTTCGTAAACATTAAACAGACGCCTGCATTTTAAGTGTAAAACCACACGCATTCTTTTTATTCGTCAAAAATGCCGACTTTGAAATGAACATGGTTCTAAGTGAGTCAGTAAGAGTCATTTCAAATTTAGAACAGTTAAGGGATAATGGTCGCATTTAAAGACTCCGGGACATGAAATTTTCCAGATTAGTTTAAAATTGTTTTTTTATGAAAATATGGAAATTCCAAGCATGGTACTCGTTATCTTGATACATAGCGCTAAGAAAGCACTTTTGATGAAGTTCAAAAAATTTCGTATGAGAAAGGTGAATTTCTTGTATTTTTGAATTAAACCACGATTTTACAGAAAAAACGAGTCAGAAATTTAGACAAAACTCCAACGTGTTTGCACGGGACTCTCAGCTGCACATTTATGATTAGTTTCGAAGTGTACTTTAGATCAGGAGGAGTTACGATTTCTCGCGAGGCCTAAAAAAGGCAAATCGTTTTTGGTGATACTGACCAGACGCAAATCGAATTTTCAAAAAAACTCAACTTGTGTATTCTGCTCACGTTTGTCCGGTTTATTTGAGCCATAATCCATTGTTGTAGCCCTAAAACTCAGGGGAGGGACTAGCATTTTGAAAAAAAATTCGTAGCACTTTTTAAGACGTCTGATTGGATCGAGCCATCCAAGGCCTTTCGAATTTGTTCATTAGGGAAGCAAGATTTTTCCTAATATCAATTAGTTAAAACTTTGACATACAGTTGTTCGTGCTTTTCTGACGAGTTATTGAGCGACCATGAAAACCCGTTTTTCGCCTTAAAATGGACGACCAGTACCCCTTAATGCTCACTGCCTCAAACAAAATACCTACCTCAAAAAGTGTTTCAGTTTAGGGAGTTTCTAACAGTTTAAATATAAATTGCTGTTATTCGTAGCTAATTAGAATAAAAACTTCATTTCCGCAATTGCATGTACACTATGTAACTTGTTACGCTATACAACACTATATAAACGTTATTCTAACACTTCAGCTGGCCAAATTTGTACGGAATAAGGGTACAAAGATCGGCATAAGGATGCGTTTAGGTATCTGGAATTCACCCAATTTAATTGCTGAAACGGTTTCACTTTCACTGTTTTGTGTATTTAAAAAACCATGATAGTTCAAGTTAAATATATGAAAACTATAAATCGTAAAATAAAAGTTAAGGCCCTAAAATTTACTATAATGGTACGTTCGAATTAATTCCGCAATTTAGGCTTTTGGGATTTTAAATATACACAAGGGGGAAATATGCCAAAAAGTTGTTTTCCCAAAAAATTAAAAACGATTTTGACCGCTGCTGCACCCAGGCGCAGCAACCCACCATGCGGCGATTGGCGTTCGAATGACTCATATGTTTCGAACAATTTTGAATTAAATCAGGATTTTACGATAGATTCGTATGAAGAATCACCAAAAATTATAAAATTTAATATTCGCCAAAGCAATTCAAAATTAAAGTTCAAAAAAAAAAATTTGAAAGACTGAATTTTGGGATAGTCATCTAAAAATTGAGTCTTTTCATGGACGCTCAAAAAAGTTATTTGAGATAAAAATCTCAAAAATTTCGACTATAATTCCTTTCCGAACGGAACTCCATCTCAAAAGTTACTATCTCTATAGCGCGTGTTCGATCCACTGATTTGTTAAGTATTGTTTAGTGATTGCTTGAGTGTTACACATCGAAAATTTAGCGGTTCCATATCTAAGTACCTTGCCTATAATCATATCAAGACAATCACTTAGGAAACATAGTGGGATTCGAACACGCGCTATAGAGATAGTAAGCGTTTTTGAGATGGAGTTCCGTTTCGAATTCGGCAAATTCGGGCTTTATTGGCACAGGAATATACAGCTAAAAATCGGTGAAATCGTAGTACTCAAAACTTTCAAACAAGTTCCAATTAGGGACACAATACTTTCAAAAGCGTACCATGTGAGGAGTGTATTAGTTGTGACGTTCAGTTAGCGTTCGGACCGGCAAATATTAAACTTTCAACTGTGTTATGTTAAGCACTCAAACAACAAAATTCTTGAGGTAGAATTTAAAACTTGTAAATACGAAAAAAATAAATCGAGAGAATTTTGCAGGGAATTTTAGTTTTTAAAGTTGAAATCGATTATTTGAATTTGTTAATGGAAAAAACTTGGAGATTTAGGCTAAAAAAAATTAAAAAAATTTCCATAACTCGCCCTCTTTAATTTTCCGGTTCTCAAAATGTTCCACCCAGCATTTTCGGATGTGAATATTTCTGGCTCAACCTCAATTTTGATGCGGCCAAGCTCTTGCCGTTTCTTAATTTGAAAAATCAATATAAGTCTCCTTTTTTATCGGTTGAAGACAAGGGTTTTTCTGAATCAATTTTTTTGACCCCAAAAGGCCCAAACTTTCTTTTTATCATTTGGACCATTTTATTTCGCTACGATGAACCCCCCTGAGTTCAAAGAACACTCATGATAAACTATTAGGTTTTTGCCCTTAGGACTCCCGTCCGAACCTAGGTAAACGTATATTCTGGAAAAATAAGACAAATCTAGACCATTAGCTTAATTTGACTCGTTGTTTCTCGCGCCAAGACATTCACGCTTCAAGATTCGAATATACATGAAACAATTTTTAATTATTTAATTAATAAGAATTTAAAACTTTCAATTGAATATCATAATCCCTTTATCACATTTGTAAATATCCCGGCCTGATTAGCAAAAACGTAGTGTGTTTTTAGTGTAGGGCCGGGTAATTACAAAAGTGTTATAAAAGGATATCAGGATACAAACAAAGCCTCATAATGTTTTATATTTTTGATTAGCAGCACACATTGTGCACAAACTGTTCAACCTAAGCGGTATTTTTTAAGTGTGCACTTTTAAGTCGCATGTTTCAAAGTGTCTTCGTTTTTGCTTTTGAAATTAACTTTTCAAATATAGCGACAGCTGAATTAAAAATTTTATAAATATATCGTTTTTTCGATTAAATTTTCTAATTTATAAAATGAAAGCAGGTTCCATCAAAAAATGGAAGAAAATATCTATTTGTTGACCAACTTATTTTCGAAATTCGTAACATTTTTACCTCATTGCTAAGTCGTCTCAAATTGGCAATCAATTTTTTTCGTCCCCAGTTTACATTACTTAAGTGAGTACACTGAGCAAGATAAGGCTTTTTGTACCAAAATGGTCTGAATCAAAATATCATGTAGACCCAACTTGAGTACAGAAAGCACGAGCTTGCTTTAGTGTTCCTTCATCTGGATCTTGAAATGGTGAGTGACGTTATTTTTATTCAAATTCATTAACTCTTTTTCAAAAATAATAATAAATTACAAATTTCAGTTTTCAAAATTAACTGACGACGATTCAAATTCCTAATAATAACGCAAAAACACATTTTTCAACCCCATCTGACGATCTGCTCTCTGACAGTCAAGTTCATGTAAAAATCTCAAGATTTATTAAAAACGTCTGCAAAAAGTGTTGTGAAAATATCATTATCGAAAGGTTTATCGTTGAAATTAAAACCACCATATGATAAAGTGGTTCGTATTTTAACGATTAACATTTGGATATAGTTCATAATCTCAATGATTTGTTTTTGGAGAAGGTTACGGTAGATTCTCCCGTATAACCTATATAGGTTTAGGATGTTTGTTAAATGTGAATCACAGTCACCGTCTTTTCAAATGGAACATGCGATAATAATTTTCCTGTTTTTCACAACATTGACGCATCTAAATTAAACGTTTTGATAAATTACATTGAACGAAACATCGATTCTCAGTTTACTTCTGAGAAATATTGAAAAATTATTATTTTTCGAAAAATTTAATTCATTGTAGACCAGAATTATACATTGTGAAACATATACGACAAAGTGTATGAACAAACAGTATGTATTGTTTTCTTGGAACCAAACAAGGAAAGGCCTTCTGGAGGTTGAAAACCATCTTTCGCCAATTACAATTACAGCCAAAAATACATATTTTAATTTTCCAAAGTTACTTTTAAACGGTTATACTCAGGGCTTAGGACGGGCTAAAATTTGAACGAATAAATTAATTCCAAACAATATCAAAATTTTATTGTAAAATTAAAACTAAAAAATAAAAAGAAATGCAGAATTATTTTTGCCGTGTATTTTTAAGTGTTTATGTTTAATTGTCCAATTTATCATAAAACCAAACATTCTCGCTGCAATTTAGATTATCTTATTGTGAATTCACGCATTTGAGACCAGAAGAAGAAAAAAATACTTTAGAGCGCGTTGGTCCAAATTTTTTTTTTCGAATTTTTTGAAAACCCATTTTTTTGTAGGTTTCATAGACCAATTTTTTTCAAAGTCTCTTAAGATGTTTTTCCTCTTTATGAGCTTATAGACCAAAAACCTCTCATTTTTAATTTTTTTATTGTAAGTCGAACTTTCTGTTACAACTGATTAAACATATGAGATTTTTCATATCACTATTCATTAAATGACTCCAATTTTTTACGTCATTTGATCTATATTTACGAAGTTCTTTTGAAGTCCAGCCATTGGCCATCCCCTGATTAAAACTGACGTTCAAATCAGTAAAAGTCGTCGATCACCCTTAAGGGGTGGTACGAGCATCTGGACCTTTTTAAAACTGCGCCTCAAGAATAAACGGAGACAGTAGTAACTTCATTATATTTGTATGCAAAGACAAAAGTTTTGATGAATCTTTGAGCAGATTAGAAAAATATTTTCCATGTGGAATAGGCTGTCCCACCTCTAGAAAAGGCCCAAAAATAATATTAAAAATTTTGACAGCCTTCGCGTTCCATGACCCAATTTTTACGATTTTTCACGAATGGACCATTTTATTTCACGTGGGCATCGACGCTCGGGCCCGGAATTTGATTTTTTTCCTAGGTGGCGCTAAATCGGCAAAATGATTCATTTTTTTTTTTAATTTTTTTCACAAGCATTCATTGTCGGTCCATTTTGTTCGACATTTTGGCTTAACTATTGAGAGAAGCGGTATGGAAATCGAGCGCTCGGGCCCCGAAAATTTACGATTTCTTCCTTAGTTTGCCTACAATCGCGCCGAAAGTGGCGCGATCTGTTTTTTGCGGTACTAGGCCTACCACCAGTCAATTTACAAAAAAATGTTACCAGCCATAAATTCTTTAGAAATTTTGCGACGGTCATTTTGCGGCCTAATATTGGAATGATTGAGAAAAATTTTTGGTCAAATTGAAAATTTTGAAAATTTAGAACTCGATTTCAAACATTCAAAATTTTTTTCTACGATTATAAACACTAGAAAATAATTCGATTGGTCAACTTGAAATTTTTTTTATAAATCTCCGTCTTGTTTCATTGATATTTTTTGCAATTAAAATAAGTCTGTCACCTGAGATTAAAACTAACAACTTCAAACAATATTATTTGTCTTGATCATCACAATGCTCATAAAATAGTAAGTGTAATAAGAAAGTATTAATTTAGTACATTTAACACGGTTTGAACTTTTGTGATCAAAGGTTTCGGTTTTAGATTTGATATTTTAATTTGTATTTTCATCAAAAGTAACTTTGATCAGTGTCAACAGCTGTATATTAATGTTGAGGAAAACCAATGTAGAATTTTTCGTCACAGGATGACGCTCTTCAACATTTTAATAAATTCAATTTTCAAATTCAACTCAAACACGAATGGGTTTAGAACTAAAAAACACCACTCAAAATTAAAATCCGCGGTGAAAAAAATGCTAAACCGACAAAGAAAAAGTACTTATTACGCCTAAAACCTTTTTTTTGCGAAACGAAATCATAGTACACCGCCTTATTGAAAATAAAATGATATTGGATAGTCAATGGCTTGCTTACAAAATATTTATCACGGAATTTTCGGACACCATGGTCCGGAATGTAACGAACTGAACTTCAAAGTTGAAGCTACAGTCCATTAAAGGATATTGGACAATTTGTTGCGCTAAGTTGCCCATGTGGTCATCGTCATGGCGACTATAGTATGCCAGAAGGAGCAAATTATTTATCTTTTCAACTTTTCAAGGCTTCGAAAAATTTCAATTATCAATATTCAAGTTTAAAATTTCTTCAAATCTAAAAAAAATTTTGATTTCAAAAAATTTCAAATCTCAAAAATTTTGAATTTCAAAAATTTTTCAAATTTTTTTACCTATAGACAGAAACTTTGTTATTATGTAATTCTTGTTATCGTATAGCGTTTTTAACAAGAAAAAATATTTTTTCCCGTGATTGATGGTTTGGAGACAGTATAAATTGAGGTCCAAATCAAAAATTCAAGAAAATTCTAGAGCAATATAGAGAATTTTGGTTAAGGCCATTCAATTTCTCGTGGTCGACTTACTCCTAAAAAATATTTTATTTTTTCAAATTTATACATGGGAAAGACCTAAAAAGTCGCTAAGAACCACCCCCTTAATGTCATATTTTGCAAAAGTAGATAAGAAAACAAGATAATATTTTTGCTGAAATCCTTAAATCCGGATTACGTATACAGTCATATTTGCACTCTTTTCTTATTTTGCGGTGAATTATATTGTTTGATAGATACTTATTAAAAGTGAACAAAATTTTTTTGAAATGTTGTTTTTCTTGACATAAGTTAGAAATTTAAATGTTGAAAAAATTGCGGTTTGTGTTTTTTCAATTTTCATCCTGAGAGCGCTCGAAAACGAAAAAAACTGTTGATTTCGTAGTTTTTGGCCAGGATAGTATATTTTAAAAGTTTGAGATAGATAGTTCTTTCACATTTTACAGTAGGTTTTCCAAAATATACGCAAAAATTTGACCTCAATGTCATCGTTCACAGTTAAAAGTGCCACCAAACAAATGCTAAGTCATTACTTTCTGGAATTGTATTATTATTTATAATATTAATGTAGAATTTTATAACTATGGGTCCAATTACTAAGAAATTGAGGCGCTACAGAGCCAAAACATTTTCAAATTTTTGTTTTTTGGAATTTTAATCTAATTACTTAAACAGGTATTGACTTCAAACAATGAGCGGTCTTATCACTTCTGGATTGCCCAGATTTAGCATATCGTACACCTCCTTATTTGCTTGAATGCCTTTGAAAGAATACGATCAAAATAGCCACCATAACTATTTTTGTTCAATTCGTGGTATAAAAACACATATAAACTCCGGCTAACTGAGATACGTGTGTATTTCATTGATCTGTGATCCGTTTGTTCGTGTCGACTAGTTTATATCATATATTATCGACCTATAAGTTCATTTCTATAATTCTATTCAATATATATCAAAAGTCAAAAAAATAAAATGAAAAATTACCGCTCCTTTAATTTTAAGTTTGCTTGTGTATTCAATTGCAAAGGACGACAAGGGATGAAATTAAACTAAAGTTTTAAGCTTTACTTTATTCTTGTGACCGCTCCGAAGCTGTGTATACACAGGGTGGGCGCGGTAAAATGATCGTATATACTAGGCAACACACCGTGCAAAATTTACAAATTTAAATGGACGCTATATTCTCGCAAAGTGTGCCTTTAGTTGATTTTCAGATAATATTAGCATAAAATGTTAGCATACAACGCTGTAGGGTGCGCGCACTAGGCCTATTATTCAAAGTATCATTACGTTAATCATTACGCGCTAATTGTACATTAAATGACCACATATTTAGGCATTTCTATACTTTTAATTCTGTGAATAATCTATGGTGTCGATAATTTTTAATCTTGTTAGTATCAATTATATTTTGCGGGCCTGAAAAAGTCCTAGCTAATAACCTAACCTTAATTAAAACAATTTATTAGTACGTCAACAATGTGCTCACTGCACGCTCAAAATGTCAGGAAGTTATTAATTTTGACAATCATTTATTTCTCGTAATTTAAGGGGGTGGCTAAGTTGGCGGATTTGATACCTTTTTTTATAGCGATTTAGCATAATATATATGATTCAAGGACCGCAGAGTACAAATCTAACTATTTCAAAAATTCGAAAATCTGAGCATTTGCATTGGTTTGATCCTTTCTAATCTGGCCAATGAATCGCGCCTATTCCCAATCAACGGTGTTTGATTGGGTGCTAATATCTTGCGTTGTTTGTATCATTCAAATATTTAGGATTTGGTACTCTTGAGGTCCGGTTGATCCATTATTGGGATCATCCATATGACAAGAAAAAATGTGAAATTAATGTTTTATTTTATCTTTAATAAAAAGTGATCATTCTTGTTAGACCCTTTTTATTCTAATTTCTCAGCATAATGAGTATCTGAAAATTATGAAAAGCCACGTTCATGGATGCTCCATTTTCAACCAAACCGATTGTAATTTTTTTCAAAAATATATTATTAACTTCAGCCATTTTCGGTTCTATCCGCTAAAATTGTAAATTATTATGCACATCAGAAATTTTACTTTAAAAACCTTTTTTTTGATTAAAATGTGGTCAAAAATCGCAAAATAAATAAATTTATAATTTCAAAAATTCATTGCCAAACGGCATTAACCGATGTAAGAACAAGTGTGTACATTTCATCAATAGTTAAGAAATGATAATCGCGCGGCGCGACCATTAATATTCGTTTGACTGATTTTTTAAATACACTAAAAACAGAAGATTTAAGTAAAAGGGTATGCGACTCTGAGTAAATAAAGACCTTAGAGGCATTAAACATGCTTAAAAATTGATACAGGTGATAATAAATTGTTACTACGACCCATCAATCAAAATTTTCGCATTTTTTTCGATTTTTTATACCTATTTTTTGATAATGAAGTTAAAAAAATAACGTTTGGCTTAAATTTGACCCTCAAACTTCAAATATCGTTTGACGTGAGCCTCTTTTCTCGTCAGTGTTTTCACTGGCTTTCTTTTGAGCCTACTTTCGAAAATCGAAGCAATTTTTTTTCGGAAATTTTTGAAAATGACCAAAAAAATATAGTTCGAGTTTCAGCTGTAAATTGCAAAACAAATGCCTTATCTCTTACAAATGTTCTGGAGAATACTTGATACAAATTTTGAGCCATTTTGCAATAATTCTTCGGAGGGAGATAGATTTTGAAGTCTGGAATTGAAAAATCGTCGGTTATTTGGCGCTTCTAGAATTGTTCAGTCGCGGATCAAAAAAGCTCGCCTTAAAAGATTGATATACTACCGTGCGTGATCTGTGAAAAATTTGAACTCAAAAATTTTTTGAACGTTTGGGACGAATAGATTGAATTCAAACAATATCAAAATTTATAATGTAAAATCAAAACTGAAAAATTTAAAAATTGGCAAAAGTATTTTGCGTGTGTATTTTTAAGTGTTTATCTTTTAATTGTCAATTTGATCGTTAGTACTGCATCTTGCTGCAATTTTGAATTATTGTTTTTGTTAAATTCACGCCATTTTTAGACCAGAAAAAAGAAAAAAATACTTCAAGCACGTTGCCAAATTTTTTTCAAACTTTTTTGAAACCCATTTTTTTTTTAATTTTCTATATCACAATGTTTTCAAAAAATTTTAAATTATTTTCTTCCTCCTTGTAAGTCATTAACTCTCCGCGAAAACTCGGCCAAACACACTTCATTTTGAATTTTTTTTATATTGTTTAATGTCGACTTTTTCTGTACAACTGAATTAAACATATAAGATTTTTTCAAATTACTATTTATTTAACCCATTGGCTTAACGCCCGCACAAAAACCACGCCTATGCGTATAGCCTATAGGTAGGCTATACGTCATTTGATCTAGATTTGAAGTTCTTGACCTTGGAGGCTCCAGAAACCTCATTTTGAGGTGTAACTTTGAGCGCTTGATAACGGGAGAAATGGAATAGTAGCTTTCAACTTATTTCTTTCTCCAGCGCGAGATTAAGATTAGACTTAAACGTTTTATCAGTATGTATTCACATTTGACTTTATTAACTCTATAGGAAAAGTGACATTCTACAAATTTTCTTCAACCTACGCAATTTTTGTGAGGAAGATGGGGAGACGTCAGAAGAAAATAATAAGGGAAAGGTTAGGAATTTGATTTCTAAAAAGTTACTTCCTCAGAAATAACCTGCAATTTTCGGTTTTAATCAACAGGTGGTTTTCCGAAAAAAACCTTGCCTACGCAAATTATCGAAATCACGTTTAAAGAAATAAAAGATTTACTCAGAGCCGCCAGGGACTAAAACTAAAATTTTGTTTAAATTTCATCCCTTGTAGTCCCGCTCCGAACTGTGTATACTCAGAGCTGCGTAGCGGTTAAAATGTATACTGTTATAAATGTTACTGTAAACATAGCGTCCATTTAATTATTAATTTTTGCAACGGTGCGTTTTCTAAGTATACTCCGGCAACGCATACCGTTGCAAAATTTACTAATATTAAAATGACGCTATGTATACAGTAACATCTTATAACAGTTAATAGCTGTTACGCTAACGTTCACTCTGAGTATACACAGTTCGGAGCGGGAACTACAAGGGATGAAAATTACTAAAAATACTTTTAGTTTTAATTTGGGGCTCTGGTAGTAAATTTTATGCAGCTTCCGCCAAAATGTGTGCTCGACACGTTGTTTTACAGAAATTGTAGCATACGAACTGCTGGCAAGGCAATGCCGTGACAATGGGTTTGACCTCTGAACTAATTTGTTAACGCGTCAATTAAACATTCCAGAGTGACGACAAATTAAGCCTTTATATACATTATTATTCTTGTAAGAATATTTATGATGGTGCTTTTGTATAATTTTAATCATATGTGTCAGTATCAATTATTTTGCGGGCCCTTGAAATGAAGGTACTAGGCTAGATAACCAACTCTCAATTATAATTATTATTAGTAACGTACAATGTGCTCCCTGCACTGCTCAAAAATGTCACAGAGTATTAAGTTTTGACTAATCATATTTTTTCCTCGTCAATTAGGGGTGGCCATAAGTCTGGTTAGATTGGTACCTTTTGTATATGATATATCAAAAGTTGCGTAGGCTTTCACGCCGATTTTTGTCTATGCATATTAAAGGGGGTGTTTATTCAAACGCCGCGTTCTAGATGAGATAAGTCGGGGCCACCAAGAGGTGACAAATTTATTCCGGCGGCCCCTTTTTCTAAGGCTGAGAATCCGCTTTTAGCTTTTTTTATTTGCGTTTCATCGGCGCAGAGAGCAGGAAACGCTCTGGTTAAACAGTGAAGGCTTTCAATTCCTTCGACCAAACTAAGCACTTGCTGGCTTGAAAATTTTTCCATCTTAAAAAATTACCGACAAAATTACTCAAAACTTTTAAAGAAAGTTTTCGAAGAAGCCTTCAAAAATATATTTCAAAACTTCATCATAATAAATTCTTTTTATTATGGACCAAATTCTTTCGTGGCGCCATAGACCAAAACTTGTCACTGCTAGAAAAGTTAGATTCATTTCATTGAAAATTAATTAATGCACTTGGAAACTTCCGTTTTAAAACTGTTAATTTTGATAGGAATTTAAAGTTTTATTTTATGATTTTTTAAGGTTTCGAAAATTAAATTAAAAAAAAATGTGAATTAAAAAATCTTTAAAAAACTAAAAAAAAAAAAAAAAAAAAATTATTTTGCTTAAGTATTAAAATTTTATTTTGCAATTCGGAAAATATACATATTTTTAAATTTGATCACAGGGGGGTGCGGCGTATAGTTTATACGGCGTTTATAGTTCGATTCCACACAAAAACCTACGTAAGCTCCGCAAAAAAACCTATGCATTTGTAAATAAACTTATTCCGTCTGGCGTGCGGCGTTTATAGTTATCGGTCGGCCGCGACAATGAAAAATACACTTTTTTTAAAAAACCTATGTTCAGATTGACCAATGAAGGTGTCGGGTATTTTCAAGGAGTTTTAAAAAACATGTTTTCAAGTTCGCAGACAATGTCGGCTAGCTTGAAAATGGCGTGGCAATAGGTAGCAGATTAAAAAAATATTTAGTTTTACTCCGATATTCTGAGAGTGATTACTGTGAGCCATATTTTTTTTTTTTTCATTTAATTTATCATTGTTTTCTTGACATTTTAACGATTTTCGTAAATCTTTGCGAATCATGTTTATTTAATTAACTTTATTTCATTTTTCAAATAAATTCAATTATTACATCCTAGAAGATTTGATAACGAAAAATTAACTTTAAAATCACCAAAAAATTCTTACTCTGACCATATTTTAACGCAATTTTAAACTCTAGATATTGCGCCAAATACTAAATCAGAGCCACATTTTCCCAAAAGCGACAAACTTTCTAACTATACCGCCTTCACCCCCGATACAATCCACATGATTGTCAAGATTTGCCTTCAAAATTTTGAAACTTCGTTCAAGAACAAAAATGGCAAAAACGGCAATAAATTTTTTTTTCAAAAAACTGAAGTGTTGCCTTGGTACAACAAATAATTATGAATTAATAATTCAGAATTATGGTTGTGTATTAAATTTCGTTGGAGAATTGAAATTATACTTTATTTGAGGAAAAAAAAGAATCTCTTAATTGTACAAAAATTAAAAAAAAAACTTCCGAAACAGATTATTTTTCTGCGTGCTTCTAATAAGCCAGGGCAATTCAGTTTGAAAATTAAAAAATTCTGATTATTTGTAACGTTTCCATGTTTATTTATTTTCAACCATTTTAACAATGAAGAAAATCTCGTTTTTCGCATTCAACTGGCCCACTAAAAACTCAATGGAGAAAATTTTCTGGTCCTTATTCATACGGACTAACGGTACATCCAGTAACGGAGATCTAAATCAATCTATCTATCTTGGTTATATAAAAAATTAAATTCTTTGTGAGCTCTTGTTGAAATATTTGCTCTTATGTGTAATTCTTAAGGGGGTCGGTATAAGGAAACAAATAAGGCCCATATTTATATTCTCTTCTGGTAATTTTATTCTCATTGAAGAAGGTTTTTGATAATTTTAATTGAAGTTAAATGGGATTTTTTAAAAAAAGAACAAAAATTATTCAATCCTTAATTAATTATCTGAGAACAATGTGAGAAACACCATTTTTTTGTACTTTTCTGATCCAAAATCAATTTCGGGAGTTTCTTGTAATTTTCAAAATAATTAAATTATTCTTTTTTTTCGCCTTCCGCTTTTTTTCGCTTTGGATAACCCCCTTCCGAAAAGGTGTAAAACTTTTTAGCGGCCCACCTTAAGGGTCTTGACTCCATCGGACAAAGTTGTAGAAGCCAAAAATTTGTGGAAAAGTATGAATTTTGCAAAGTCAACTATTGATTATAAACTATAAAAAAGCATAGGCCCCGCCTCGCCTTTTTTATATTATTAATCAAAAGTTGGCGGTAGGGCTTTCACGCCGAATTTTTGTCTATGATATAACGTGTATCAAACGGCCGCCCTTATCAGATGAGATAAAGGTCGGGCGACCAAGAGGTGACCCAAAAATATTTCCGGCCGCCTCTTTTCTAAGGCTTGAGAATCCGCTTTTAGCTTTTTTATTTGCGTTTATCGGCGCAGAGAAGAGAGCAGAAACGCTTCTGTTAAACAGTGAAGGCTTTCATCCTTCGACAAACTAAGCCACTTTGCTGGGCTTGAAATTTTTCCATCTTAAAAAATTACCGACAAAATTACTCAAAAACTTTTTATAAACTTTTAAAAGAAAAAGTTTTTCGAAGAAGCTTCAATAATATATTAAACGCATTCATAATATGCTTATTTATATAATCAGGGAAATGCAATGACAAAAAACTGAACTTTTATCTCAAAAAAGTTTGTTATACATGTTCGCCACATTTCCAAGAAATAAAATGCTTCGTGTTCAGGGTTTTATTTTTTGATTTCATCCAATCCGGCGATCCAAAGGTACCTGAATTGTTCAAATCAGGAACCGAAGTTGAATTGTTTCAAATACAGCCCCGTATTGGTCGCTGAATTTTAAAATTTGGATTGTTTTGTTAACTCGTAGACTCGATTTCCGCAAGTAGTGACCATTCACCATTAAATCGCATTTTTACGACGCTTAAACATTATGACAAGACCAGTTATTAAAGTTATCGATTAACTTTAAGACAAAATGACGTTGTGCGTTTTTTATGAAATGTTACTGTATTTACAGTACTTATTTTTTTGCAAAATTTTTAAATTCACAAATTAAACCTTTCATCGTGATCAGAAAAAATTCTAAGACTTTTTTCCCATACACTATGAGCCCAAAATGATCACGTGACCGTATATTTAAGGAATAAGGTTGGTAAAAGTAGTACTGTTTTTTTACCAATTGCTTAATCAATTTAAGAAGTGAAGTGGTCCTTAGAAGTTTTTAGACTTTTACATTACACTCAAGTTCGAAAACGATCACGTGACCTTCAAATTAAGAAATGAGTTTGGCCCAAGTACCCAAAATAGTACTCAAATTACGCCGGAAAAGTTTTTGAGGGACTAATTCACACCTAATTTAAGAGTTTTGACATAATAATTATATTCCAAACACGTCACGTTGATCTTAGTTTTTCAGAAATAAGGATTTATTTATGACATATTTTAACTTTAATTTTTGGGATTATTTCGTCACGTTATTTTATTCAGACTTTCCTGTAATGAGGAAAAAGTTCTTAAAACGTTTGAAGTTGACCCTGGAATTTTTTTTGACGTAATTTGAGTACTTTTTTCAAATTACTGTTTATTGGTACCAATATATTTTTCAAAGTTACTCAAAATTCATGCGAAAGACCCCCTAAACAGAATCGTAACGAATTCTAAGATTCCGCTTGCATTAAAGTTTATGGCCCCGTTTAAATAGGAGCATTCAGTTAGTTCAAACTTTATAATAACAATAGATAACATCATGGAGATGCCTTACGTGATTCTCGCCTACGTGACCTTCTCTTTTATTTTCAATGCAAGAAATTAGATTCCAAATAATTTAAGGTTTTATACTAGAGATTTTGTAGAAACATATTAATTTTGTCTTAACAGACTGATTAGGAAAATCATTCGCAAGTTTTACATGAGGGTAATTGCAAATATAAATTAAGGTTTTTAATTTCATCTCATTATTGCACTTTTATGTTTCGAGTCATAGTGATTCGCAACATTTTGTTTTCTTATCCTTATTAAATGCCTTTACAAAATTCGTTTTTAAAATTTTATTTTGTTATTTTTATTTGTAAAAGCAAATTGGCTGATATATTTTAGCTATTGAAAAAATGTATGTTGGATAATGAAACTTTGCTTATATGGCTCGATCTAAAGAATGGTCCACTAGTTGCCCGGAAATCGAGTCATGGGTTACAGATTCATGTCTTAAAGTCTACAGAGTTATATTGTAACAGTGGACAAAAAATATATCCGCAGAAAATTACGAAAATTTCTTAAACAAATTAAATAGTTTTTAAAAAATTAGAACTTTAATGAGAGAATTAAAATTTCAATCTTAAATTCAAATAAAGTTTAAAGATTCAATTCATCTAATAAAACTAATTTTGATTAATTGACACATATGACTGTACCAGTATGTGTTTTTTTTAGGGGGAAAAAGAGTATCAAGTTGACGCCTGGGGAATTGTTCTATAGTTTAGGAGAAAGAATTCTACTCAGTTTATTTTTTTCCGCGAAAAAAAAACACATACCGTAAAGATATCTTAAAATTTTTATTATGACCAAAAAGTTCTTTCTGGTGCCATAGGACAAACTTGTCACTGCTAAGAAAAGTTGGATTCATTTCATTGAAAAAAATTAAATAATGCCACTTAAACTTCCCGTTTTTTATAACTGTTAATTTTATTAGACATTTTAAAGTTTTTATTTATGATTTTAAGTTCGAAAATTAAAATTAAAAAAAAAATAAATGTGAAATTAAAAAAAATCTTTAAAAAAACTATTTATTTTGCATTAAGTATTATAAAATTTTATTTGGCAATTCGAATATACAAAATTTGATAACAGGGGGGTGCGGCGTATAAGTTATACGGCGTATAGTTAGATTCACGCAAAAAACCTACGTAAACCTCCGCAAAAACCTAACCGTAAACCTCCGCAAAAACCATGCATTTGGTAAAAATATATATTTATTTCGTTCCCTTGGCGTGCGCGCGTATAGTTTATAGCAAAAGACAGGGTTTTTTTTCTAACGTTTCTAGCAAAAGATATGCGTTTTTAACCAGATTTTCAGACCAAGATTCTCCGGTCGGCGACAATGAAAAATACCCTTTTTTAAAAGATGTTCAGATTGACCAATGGAAGTGTCGGTATTTCAAGGAGTTTAAAAACATTGTTTCAAGTCTCGCAGACAATGTCGGCAGCTTTGAAAAGGGCAATAGTTTATTCAGATAAAAAATATTTAGTTTTTTCTGGTATTCTGAGAGTGATTTTACTGTGAGCATAATTTTTTTCATTGTTTTCTTGACATTTAAACGATTCGTCGATTAAATCTTTTTGCGAATTCATGGTTTATTTAAAATTAACCTTTATTTCATTTCAATAAAATTCAATTATACACTCCTTAGAGATTGTAACGAAAAAAATTAACTTTAAAATCACCAAAAATTTCTTACATCTGAACCATATTTTAACGCCAATTTTAAAAACTCTAGATATTGTCCAAATTGACTATCAGAGCACATTTCCCAAAAGTACGGTTATAGTTAGAAAGTACGCGTATAGTTAGAATTACGCGTATATTTTAGGGTTTTGGTGTCAAACTTTTCTAAACATATACGCCTTACCCCCCTGTATACAAATCCACATGATTGTAAAGAGTTTGCTTCAAAAATTGAAAACTTCGTTCGAAGAACAAAAAATGCAAAAAACGGCAATTAAATTTTTTCAAAAAAACTGGAAGTGGGTTGCCTTGCGTTAAAAACAAATAATTATGAATTAAATAATTCCAGGAATTATGTGGTATTAAAAATTTCGTGAAGAATTTGAATTATACTTTATTTGAGAAAAAAAAGAATCTCTTAACTGAACAAAAAATTAAAAAAAACTTCCGCACAGTATTAATTTTCTGGCGCTTCTAATAAGCAGGTGAATTTATATTTGAAAAAATAAAAAAATTCCGATATTTGTAACGTTTCCATGATTTATTCATTTTCAACCATTTTAACAATAAAGAAAATCTCGGTTTTTTTGCATTCAACTGCCACTAAAAAGCTCAATTGGAGAAATTTTGTCTTATTCATCGGACTACCGCGTACTCAGTAACCGAGAATCTAATCTATCTATCTGGGTATAAAAATTAATTATTTAGTAGAGCTCTTGTTGAAATATTTGCTCTATGTGTTTATCTTAAGGGGGTCGGTATAAGGAAAACAAATAAGCCCATATTTATATTTCTCTTCCTTGGTAATTTTTTGCTCATTTGAATGAAGGTTTTTTTGATTTAATTTTAATTGAAGTTAAAATTAGATTTTTTACAGAAAGAACAAAAAATTAATCAATCCTCTGATTAATTGAATTATCTTTTTTTTGCATTCCGCTTTTTTCGCTTTGGATAGCCTCGAAAAGGTGTTAACTTTTTAGCGCCCACCTGAGGTCTTGACCTCCATCGCGGCAAAGTTGAAGAAGCCAAAAATTTTGGGAAAAGTAAGAATTTTGTCAAGTCAACTATTGATATTAAACTATAAAAAGGCAAGGCTCCGCCTCGCCCCTTTTTATATTATTGTATTCATATATATGACAGAACAAAAAAAATGAGAATTTATTTTTTATTTTTTATTCTCAATTAAAAGTGATCATTCTTGCAACTTTTTTATTTTCTAATTTCGTAGCATAACTGAATATCTGTTAAAAATATAAAACCGTTTTCTACGAAACTTCATTTTTCAACAAAAACCCGATGATATTTTTTTTTGAACAATTAATTATTAAACTTTAGCCATTTTTGGTTGTAAAAAGTCGCTGAAAAGTTCGTAACTATTAAGCACATCCAACAAATTTCCTTATGAATGAAACTTTTTTTCGATTAAAAATAGTCAAAAATCGCCAAAAATGGAGTAAAAAAAATTTTATAGAAAAAAATTGACCTTCAATGGCCTTAATTTGATAATTTTTTCAAAATTCATTGTCAAATGGCATTAATATCTTTTAAGGAGGTTCCCATCGGCGTTTTAGGATTTTTCAACTTGGTACCACGGGAAAACGGCTGAAGTTATAGACTTGATGTTTTGACCACTGATAAAACGAAATCTCCTCTGTTGATTTTTTTAATTTTGAAGTGCCTTGAAAATTTAAACCTACGCAAAAACATAATTGAAAAACGAAAATTTCAGATTTGCGACAAGTTCGTTTGAGCTAACTAAACATACTAAAATATTGTAAGTTACAGACAATATTCCAAGCACTTATGATCATATTTAAATTTAGTCAGATCCGAAGAAAAGATATTCAAACTCTAGAAATCTGGAAAAAATCGATATTTTTACAGGTGTTACGCTAGAAGTTCGTTTGAGATAACTAATCATAAGTTAAATTTTTCAATTTCATCAAGTCTAATTAACATTCACGGCATAATTTTAATTAAGTCCGATTTTTGATATCTTTACTCGTTTTATGTTCAGAGGAGTTCAAAGTTCAAATTGAGGAAAAATTTGCAAGAAATTCGTGAAATTAAGGTTAATATAGATGAATCCTGTACTTTAGTTAAAAAGTATAAATTGTTCTTGTGAACAAATAATTAAGTAGGAAACAATTCTGACCTAATTTCGTAAAATAAACAATTTTATCTGATCTGTACAAATCAAATAACCTAGTCATATCACCGCCACCTTTTGTTTTCGCACTCTCGCTTACAAATAATAAAAGGCGGTCAAACCAAATACCCAATTTAGTGGGTTCTAATTATATCTGGAAAATAAAAAATATTTCATTAGATAGACACTTCCAAAAGTAATTTATTGTATAAAAAATTAAATAATAATATTGCTGATAAAAATTTATTTTTTCTCATGGTTAAAAATGCCGTTGGGAACCTCCTTATCCGGTGAAACCAACAAGTGGTGTAAATTTCATCAATAGTTTAGAAATGTTAATCGCGCGACCCATAAATTCGTATAATCTTACCGTATTTTTTTCAAATCTATAATTTATACTTTATAAATCACGTTTTAAAAACACACTCAAAAAACGGAAGATTTAAGTTATAAGGCGTCAAAATTAAGGTAAAATAGTTTTATTTTTTAATTAATATGAAACCGGAAAAACGGTTCCGACCATTAAATTTGTTTTTATTTGGTTTTTTACAATTTCTACGTCAAAATCGAATATTTTAAATTTTCAAAAAATTAATTTTTTTTGGCACATTGTAAATTTTTTTTAACGAGATGAATGAAATAAACTGAATCCGGTGGTCGGGACGACTTAACAATTCAACAAGTTTAAGTGAAATAAAATTTTATTATATGCATTTTTTACAGTAAAACTACATTTATATAAGCTTTCGATTTATTTCAAA
>SCLH01000719.1:319886-361651 GCA_004367855.1 Oikopleura vanhoeffeni | reverse complement strand
AATTGTATAGCAAATTGGCTGAATATTATTTTAAGCTATTGAAAAATGTATGTTGATAATGAAACTTTGCTTGTATGGCTCGATTTATACGAATGGTCACTAGTTGCCGGAAATCGAGTCTGGGTACAGATTCATGTCTAAAGTCTACGAGTTAAAATATTGATCGGTCGATCTAACTTCATTTTATTTCAAGAGTTGCGTCAATAACTGAAATTGTTTGCGGACACTAGCAAAAATACGCCCTGTAGTAAACTGTCAGAGGTTTGTCCCATAATGGAAACCAGGGTATTTTAGAAAATTTGAAAAAATCTTATTAATCAATTTGGCGCGTGAATTTGAAAAAAAATCAAAATTGTTTTGTAAATTCCACTTTCTGAATGGTCAAAAATGAACCAATCAGCATCGAAGAATTAACGCCACTTAAATGGTCGCCGTTATTAACTGATTACAGACATAAATTTCCTGTATTGTATTTTTTTTATAATTTAGCTTATCATTTTTTTAAGGGATTGGTCGTCAATATTTAGGCAGTTTTTCAACTTTTCATGCCCGCTTAAAACAGCTATTTTAAAAGCTCATTAAAAAATTAACTAATTGATAATAATTTACAATTAATAATTTTTATCGAAAACTTGATTAAAAATCCCTCGAGTTTTTTTGAATTTTTTATTTTGCTGACTACTCTCGTAACAGGAGATTGGGTTGCAAAAAAAATAATGGAACAATGTTAAGAACGTTATGAAAAGGTTGATCTTTGTAAATACATCGCCGAGTGTCAGCGGATAAGGACGCAAATTTGTTTCAAGTTTTTTCCTCAAAATTAATTAGGTTTGAACTCGAAAGGTATTTTATTCAAAGTTTATGGAATGATGACCAATTTTGATAGAGCACCTAATTAATTCTGCATAAGCTCTCGGTGTTTTTTACGGTATGGCGAAAGTTTATTCAAAAATTGTAAATATGATTAATTTCAAATAAAAAAACTTCGTATTACTGAGAAGGCCTACTGAAAAGTCAATTGTCCTTTGATTCGCTGAGCTTTGCAACAGTTTGGAAATTTAAAGTTCAACTGGCTGATTATAATAATCGTCTAGGTTTGTTCCTGGTACTTTGGAGTGTTTGTTTGAAACCAAACTTCACCAAAAAGAGAGCTATTTTCACTCAAATAATCACTTCAGAAATAGATATATTTCAACCAAAATGGTTTCAAGCTGATTAAAAAAGGCATATTTAGAACTATCAATCCAGATTCTTTAAATAAATTATTTTGTGCGTTAGATTCTTTGAATACCGAAAATAGACCTCAATTAAAATCATCTTTTTTGAGGTCTCAATTGATCCAAAAACCTCCAAATTTCTCACATTTTTGACTTTCAAGCCAGACTTTCAAATGTAGAACCTGTCAAGTTCTTTGTGTAGAACACGTCGGCGAATTTAATTTCTGACTGATTGGTATTTTATGGCTTTAAAAAAGAATTTTTAACAGAAATAGCTGTGGTTTATCAATCCTCCTCAGCAATTTTCATTTAGACCTTCTATTTTAACATGTCATTTCAGAATTTTCGCAAAAAACTCATCGCTTTAGTCCACATAAAAACGTTTACCGAATTACAGTAAGTTATCAAAAAAATGTGGACCAGTAAAAATGATGAGAAATTAACCTCAAATTAAATAGCCAAATTTACAAACTTAATACGATAGATTATCTAACCAGATAGAAAATTAACAATGGTACTCAAAATTTCAAAAATGTCAAAAAATTACTGATAAAACCTGTAACATTTCTTCAAAATAATTTTTGTTTAAGAACGTGCGCCAAAAGCATAATTTAAAATCCGCTTTTCTGAACCAGAAATTCTGATAAGCTTAATTATTTAATGTTAAATCTGACAAGCCAAATTGCATCAATATCCTTTTCCCAACGGAACTCCATGTCAAAAACGCTTACCATCTCTATAGCGCGTGTTCGAATCCCACTAATGTTGTCTTAGTGATTATCTTGAATATGATTATANTAATGGAACCGCTAAATTTTATCGGTGTGTGATCACTCAAGCAATCACTAAGACAATCACTTAGACAACATCAGTGAGATTCGAACACGCGCTATAGAGATATTGAGCGTTTTTGAGATGGAGTTTCGTTGGGAAAAGGATATACATCACTTAACATATTTACTGAAACTAATTTTTAGCACATATGAATTTTTGTCCCAGATAGAATCAGAAATTGACCTCATAGCAATTTTTCCCAAAACAAACGTTTCCAAGTTAAATTAAACCAATATTCTAAATAAACAAAGAGGGCATCAACATACAAAATGTATGTCCAAAAGCAACCACCTTGAACTTCATTCAGCTATGCAAATAATTGCATAATATGCACAGAGCGAATAAAATGTTTTAAATTTTACTCGAAAAAAAAAGACTAAAAATTAATGAAATCTTTTGATTTTTTGTATGACATTTTACTATACTACATATATCGTACTACATATATACTACATATATGTATATCGTGACTATTTTAAATATATAAACAGCGCAGGATACTTGCAACTCATTAACGACCTGAATTTCTGTATACGCTAATGGAATCGACTTAAATTTCGGCGGCCACCCAATCATATTTTTGCATTTCGCATCATTAAAATAGTCACGATCTGTCAGCCGAGGACTCTCAATCTCTACAATTATGAGAAATTGGGTTTTTAGTGAACAAAGGCGAGGTCTTACTCATAGGAATTTGTTGGCGTGGAGAATTTGAATAAATTTGGAAATGAAAAAAGTCGCGATTTGTGAGCGTCACATTGTGAATTTCCAGAATCAAACGTTTAGGAATTCTAAAATGACCGAAAAAATTAAAAGATCAGTTATATTTTTTTTGGTTGCTTAACATTGGAGTTTTTATAAATATACTGCTTGAGTTTCCAATTTTTTATGGCTTTTTCTTGACTTGGTCTAGGGTCCAATCAAAAAGAAAAAAAAGAAGAATAATTTTTTTTTGTCTGCTCAAAACCTTATAATAAAAAAACTCAACCTGTAAATGAAATAAAAAATATCGAATTCGGTTTTATACCTCCAACAAAAACTTTACTGGAGCTCCGGAGCGTCTCATTAAGTTCCCGAGCAAAAATATGCAAACTCTCAAAAAAACTTTATTCAACTAATCCTCGAGAGATTAAAACATCGCATTTGACTCAAATAGTCAACTCTTTCGTAATTATCGATACGAACGTCGAGCAAACAACAATACGAATCGATATCTTGAGCAGCTATTAAGTACTTTTTCGAATCTAATTCTATACCAGGTTTTTAAGTGTGCTCCACTTGTTCTACATATCCTTGCGTAAACAAAGCAGGCAAAACTTAAGGAGAGTTTGCCGTCTCAGCGACCCCAAAAAACCCAGTTTAATTTATTCAGTTTTTCTTTAGGATGTTTTATTTTTCGTGTGATACTTGTGTGATTTCACGTCTTTTTGGAAAAAAATTAGAATTTGTAAAATCAAGTGGGCCCAGACGATTTCAGGGAAAGTGTGACTTTTTTGAATGACATAACTTTTTTAGGGGGATTAGTGTTGGTGAGAAAACCCTGCTGCCAGTAAACATATGTATCAGGCAGCAAATTACCATACATCACAAATATAAAAATTTCTAAAAAAATGTGGTAATCACTCA
The DNA here is from genome assembly GCA_004367855.1 of Oikopleura vanhoeffeni. Lineage (NCBI taxonomy): Eukaryota > Metazoa > Chordata > Appendicularia > Copelata > Oikopleuridae > Oikopleura > Oikopleura vanhoeffeni. Next base: position 357,974 of record SCLH01000719.1, on the reverse strand, counting down.
AAAACCTAAACATTTTGATAATTCAGAAAAATAACCTATAAAAAAAAGCAAAAAAAATAAAATTTTCTACTACATATTATCGTAGTATTCGTAGTATTATCGTAGTATTCGAAATTCGGGAAACCTTTTCTTGACCCCAAATTGGCCAATCATCTTTTTTTGTCCTCTGTATATATCGAAAATGATGCCTAGGAGGCCTTTTTTATCAGGCGTCATAACTTTGAGGCAGTGACGCATAAAATCATTTTCGATATTCATTTTCGATATTGCCTTGGTGGGGTCAAGAAAAGGTTTACTTTCTCTTGACTCCAAATTGGTCTGAATCCAAATTATATATTTAGACCAATTTGGGGTCAAGAAAAGCTTTATCTTCTCTTGCCCCAAATTGGTCTGATTGAAACTGGAGCACAGTGATAGGAATAACTTATGTGGCATAAGTAGGGTCAGTACTGGAAGATTTATCTGCAAACCTAAACCCCTCAGTACGGATCGTTTAAGTTTTTGTAACGCGATCGGGATAATAACAACAGAAAATCAATAATAAATCAACCTTTCAGCGTTTCAAAGCCCAAAAGGTTGTTTTTTCATACTCAAATTGTGACCAAAATTTTTCATGGTCGGAATCCATGTTATGCCTATTAATGTTCTCAAGTGCAGTCGGTGACATTCCTCGACGACCCTTATGACGCATAGTCATGACGTTGCGTTTTTCACAACATATTTTTCAATCAGACCAATTTGGTCTAAATAAATAATTTTGATTTGGGGTCAAAAGATACCGACTCCGAAATTCATCGTTTGCGTTTTTAAACTAGTGTTTTTATTACAACTCAAATATTGTATACCGATATTGCGAACGAGACTCGTAGGTTAATCAGCCAATCAGCGGCAGTCTCAAGCTAAATGAATAGTGAGGTGCTATCGAAACCCCCGCAAAACAGCCTCTCGTATTGTAGAAAAACCTTAAAATGTCATTAATTTCCTGGTTAAAAATTCTAGCTCTCGAAAGTTAATCTTGCTTGACCTATTACTTTGTTTTTGAAAATTGATTTAACTTCAGTGTGGGCAAAATATACAATATTTATTACCAAAGTTCTAGCCGCACCGCATAATTTCTGCAATTAGATAACCACCTTATCAAATTAATTAGTATCTCCCGGCGAGATGAACTTGGCGGAATAAGATGATGCCAGTCATCTTGCGTGGTGTTAACATTTAATATTAGAAGGATATTTAAGGGGTGAGAGCAGATTTTAAGTCAGATTTCCGGTCACCCGCTGAGTAATCTAAACCGCTAATTTGATGCACCAGTGCAAACAAGGTCAGATAGGGCGTGAAAGTTTGGTGTAAACTAATCAAAAACATGTTGACATCTATTAGGATTTGAAGTAAGGAATTTCAAAAGTGGAACATGGTTACAGATTTAATTGGTTCATCTCTTATGAATTATCTGGTTTTTAGAAAAAAAATTTTTAAAACAAAAAAAGTCCTATGATAAGTAGACATTTTTATTTTTTTATTCCTTATTTTAAATCGCCTGGTTAAAGAAAATTTACAAAATTTGTAAAACCAATAATTTCATTTGATAAACACAGTCACATGTTGCACCCAAAAGAGTGCAAAAGTTGACCAATGAGCGCGTGTGATTATTAAATAAGTGAAAAACGCGCCAAAAAATAAAATTTCATTTCTAATGCTTGATTATGGTGGCAATAATCAATAAAAAATAACGAAAATTAAATTTAGTCAGAAAAAACATGTGTTTTAACTTTATGTAGTAAAAAATCAAACACGGCCATTGGCTGATGAGATAACCTATGTAGAAATACTTTTTTTTTTCAAGCCAGTTCACCTCAACTGCTTTGTAGTGATAACCTGGGTGTAATGTTTTCACACTCATTGTTGTTTTAGTCTGTTAGCCAAATTACACTTGGCAATCAAAAACGGACAAACACAAAATCTAGTTTCTGTCTCGCATTCGCTGTTTCGCTTTTTAGGAAATGATATAATAAATTGAGAATAATAACGGTAGTCTTTAATCGCAGAACTCATGCATTTCTTGTAACCCTCCTTAAACAGGGGGGTTATAAGTAGTTTAATAACCAACTATTTGAATGTCTGTCCAGTTTTTTGTAAAAATGACTTACAGGGGGGTGCGGCGTTAGTTAGAAAGTTCGTCGCCCAAAACCCCTAACTATACGCGTAATTCTAACCAAAATACGCGCACTTCTAACTATACGCGTACTTCTGGGAAAATGTGCTCTGATTGGTCAATTTGTACAATATCTAGAGTTAAAAATGCGTTAAAATATGGTCAAAGAAAGAATTTTTGGTGATTTAAGGGTAATTTTACATATATTCTAGACTAGAATTTTTAGTGTATTATAAATTTGATTTCATCGAAAAATGAAATAAAGTAAATTAAAAAAAAACATGAATTCAAAGAAGATTTCAAAGAAAAAAAATAAGACGCACTGCTGATTGGTCAATTTAAACAGTTTCTAGAGTTATACATGTAATGAGTTAAGGGGTGGTCAGAGTAAGAATTTTTGGTGATTTTAAAATTAATTTTTCTGTTACAATCTCTAAGATGTACACATTGATATGTATTGACTTGAAAACATGTTATTAAACTTGTTGAAATACCGACACTTCAATTGGTCAATCTGAACATGTTTTAAAAAAAATGTATTTTTCATTGTCGCCCGACAGGAGAATCTTGGTCTGAAAAATTGGTGAAAAACGCTATCTTTTGCCTAGGAACGTTTGAAAAAAAGCCTTATCTTTTTCCTATAACTTACGCCGCACGCCAGGAACGAATAAATTTATTTTTTCAAAGCGTAGGTTTTTGCGGAGGCTTACATAGGTTTTATCTCGGGTTCCAACTATACGTGTATAACTATACGCCGCACTCCCTGTAGTCGTCAAATTTTATGTTATATTATTTATTACGAATTGTAATTTACGATGAACAATAGTGAGTATTTAAAAAATAAAACTATCATAGAATTCTAATCATTGACCCCTGCTGCGTTTACATACATGTATAATTATTCATTGAAAAACGTTTAAATTTCTCAAAATTTTCCCGAAAAATATGCTAAAATCAAGTACAGCTGCAGATATCAACCAAAGTTTTACTCATGATGGTTGAAATAAACTTAAATCTCAACCACTTGGTGAAGATTGAATAATACAATGTTTGTTCAAACTTAGAAGTAATTCATTCATGCTTTGATTAAATTCTCTGCAAATTATAAAGTTAAATTTATTTCTGATACTATCAAAAAATTAACTTACTATTAGATTATTTACATATTCATTAAAAATTATTTTTCAATAAAAAGGGAACTTTAAAAATTGAAATATGTTATTGATATGGATTTACAGACCCTAAGAGGACAGATCCTGAATATTTGAAAAATGCGGAATCTTAACATTTGATTGGTTGATTCTTCCAAATCTAATCATTGAAATCGGCCTATTCTGCAACCTGCGGGTTTGATTGGGTGCTAGTATCCTGCGTTTTTTGTATCATTCAAATATTCAGAGATCTGTCCTCTGAGGGTCTGTAATCCATATAAATTAATATCGAAAATGTGGTCATCAACAAATGAATTTTTTTTCTTTTTTTTGGGCCATTAAATGCGTAATAATTGCCTACTTTTTCGTATGACCCTACGCACACTACTAATTTTTTAAATCTGCTTAAATCGAGAATAATTTGGCGCAATTAATTTGTACTTGTGACGGACATCATTCTCCATAATGTTTGAATATCTATTAAAATTACCACGGTTGGGATTTTCATATAAGAAAGAAAGATTATTGAGAATTTCAAACAAAAGTTTAGAAATATATTTCCTAATTTTGTTCCAAGCAAAATTTACACGTACGAAACGTTTCATGGAACCTCTTTATACTAATTTGGTAAACAAATAGTTTCGCAAAACACTGACCAAGACTGCCCTTGTTTGTATTTATTATTTAAAATCCCCGGTCGTGCTGACGTTCTTACAATCCTTAAACTTATCCCATGCTGCTGATCCCTCCTTATGCGTAAAAATGGGTTTGTTAAACGTCTCGGCAGCCGTGCCCTATTAGAAAGGTCAAATATTAAGGTGTGGGTGGAATCCAAATCCTGGAGATAATCCCGGTGTAATTTTTTATCAGAAGTTTGAATCGTAAGTTAAAAGTTGAGGTGTTTCAGACTATGCAGCACTCTGACGATAAGTATATCAACCGAATAAGTTGAATAAACCATAAGTTCTCACGACTAATGATCATTTGACCAGTGTAAATATTGGTTAAAATGGGGGGAAAAAATTTTGGCCTTTATCAAAAATTTTGGCCTTTATCTCGTTCGTAATTCTTTATTTTTTAATTAGAAAATAAAACCTATGAGGGCTCTAAAAGCGGTTATACACGAATCACTTTCGGTCTCGACGCCTTGCTAAACCCAGATGGTACAATATTTATCCTTTATAAATCGAAAAATCATTTGAAAGCGCCCCTTGATAAGGATTTATTTATTAACCAGTATTTAAAACTGGAACTTATTTCAGGGGGTATCCGACGGGTTTTACTGATTTTCAAACGTTAGCCCTGAGATAATCCGCCTCGTATTAAGTTCAAATTTCAGATTCCACAGATATTTGGTTTGAATTTTCTAATGGTGTTAAAAGTTTTTGCGATGACCATACCGGCCGAGATCTAGCTCCTGGATATCAAAATTTTCTCTTTTTTCAGGAAGAAGTTAAATTTGTGAGCTTAACAGCCGTGCGTTCCATATTCCATGTTATTACAGAAACTTCAAAATAAATAGGTGTTTGCACATGTTCGCTGGTACAATGGCATTTCGTCGAACGATATTAGATTTTCTTTTAAATAAAATTACTTCTTTAAAAGTGTACAACGCTAGGAGTTGCGTCGAGTTTGGACAATTTTTTAACTCATTAGGCTGATGATGCACTCAAAGTTATTTATCCTCAAATTCGTCAACAATGGAATTTTCAAGAAAAATCCCACACCTTTTCTGAGTAAAAATCATAATTTTCAATATATTGTTGGCAGTAAGTTGCAAAATAAAAATGATTGTAAAATTAGTCAAAAAAAACATTTGAAATTTTTTTTTCGAAATTTAAATGAACGTTCTCAAGATAAGAATTTGGAGTAAAATAATGCAAGTAAAATGAGAGTCAATGGGTTATTACTCAGAGAGACATGCAAATTAACTTGGAAAAATAGAAAATTTTTGGAAATTTTTTTATATCGATTTTTTTTTATATCTTTGGAAGCAAACCAGTGACAAAAATAAGAATGCAGCTAAAATAAGCTCCTACTACTTCTGAGTTTCGAGATACAGCTTCCGTCTGATTTTTGAAAAAAATTTCTTAAAAATTTTAAGACGAATTAATTATTTTGCTAAATGTTTTAAAAGATGATGCTCCAGTAAGTAATAGAACATCGTGAGCAGGTTAAAATAGATTATTTAAACAAAATAATAAATTATGAAAACATGAAAGTCTAGGAGACCTTTATAAGTTATTATTTCGTTTGAACCTTCTGCTAACAAGGGCTTTTTATACTATAACATTATTATAATTATTATTATATTATTATTATATTAATTATTATTATATTATTATTATACATTATTTTATATTATTATAATAATTATTATTTATAATTATTATTATATTTATTATATATTTATAATTATTATTATATTATTTATAATTATTATTATAATTATTATTATAATTATTATTATAATTATTATTATAATTATTATTATAATTATTATTATAAATTATTATGTATAATTATTATTATAATTTTTTATAATTATATTATAATTATATTATAATAATTATTATTATAATTATTATTTATAATATAATTATTTATTATTATTATTATTTTTAATTATTATTTATAATTATTATTATAATTATTATTATAAATTATTTATAAATTATTTTATATTATATATAATTATTATATATTATATAATTATTATTTAATAATTATATTATTATATATTATATTGTCATCNAAAAAATGTACATTTTGCCTATATTTAACTATAGCCATGAATTTTCAAAAAAATTCTCGGCGAATTAAGATGAATTCTAAAAAAATCAGGCTATATTGTAGAGAATTTTTTTCTGACAAATAATATCGGCATTATGTAATTTTCGGATACGTGGATATGAAGTTAAACTTCAATGAAGAGAAGAAGCAGCAATTAGATTTTATGCATTTAACGGTTGATGTTACAAGATTTTCTAGAAATAAATCATTTTTATACTATTCAAGGTTACGAACTACAATATACTACAGGGGGGTGCGGCGTATAGTTAGATAGTTCGTCGCCCAAAACCCCTAACTATACGCGTAATTCTAACTATACCGTATAGTTAAGGTGTCCACCATTAATATCGAATTATAGAAATAATGGGTGGATTGTTCTGAAACTTCTTGTATACGCGTACTTCTTGGGAAAAATCGTGCTCTGATTGGTCAATTTGTACAATATCTAGAGTTAAAAATGCATTAAAATATGGTCAAAGAAAGAATTTTTGGTGATTTAAGGGTAATTTTACGATATATTCTAGACTAGAATTTTTAGTGTATTATAAATTTGATTTCATCGAAAAATGAAATAAAGTAAATTAAAAAAAAACATGAATTCAAAGAAGATTTCAAAGAAAAAAAATAAGACGCACTGCTGATTGGTCAATTTAAACAGTTTCTAGAGTTATACATGTAATGAGTTAAGGGGTGGTCAGAGTAAGAATTTTTGGTGATTTTAAAATTAATTTTTCTGTTACAATCTCTAAGATGTACACATTGATATGTATTGACTTGAAAACATGTTATTAAACTTGTTGAAATACCGACACTTCAATTGGTCAATCTGAACATGTTTTAAAAAAAATGTATTTTTCATTGTCGCCCGACAGGAGAATCTTGGTCTGAAAAATCTGGTGAAAAACGCTATCTTTTGCCTAGGAACGTTTGAAAAAAAGCCTTATCTTTTTCCTATAACTTACGCCGCACGCCAGGAACGAATAAATTTATTTTTTCAAAGCGTAGGTTTTTGCGGAGGCTTACATAGGTTTTATCTCGGGTTCCAACTATACGTGTATAACTATACGCCGCACTCCCTGTAGTCGTCAAATTTTATGTTATATTATTTATTACGAATTGTAATTTACGATGAACAATAGTGAGTATTTAAAAAATAAAACTATCATCAGAATTCTAATCATTGACCCCTGCTGCGTTTACATACATGTATAATTATTCATTGAAAAACGTTTAAATTTCTCAAAATTTTCCCGAAAAATATGCTAAAATCAAGTACAGCTGCAGATATCAACCAAAGTTTTACTCATGATGGTTGAAATAAACTTAAATCTCAACCACTTGGTGAAGATTGAATAATACAATGTTTGTTCAAACTTAGAAGTAATTCATTCATGCTTTGATTAAATTCTCTGCAAATTATAAAGTTAAATTTATTTCTGATACTATCAAAAAATTAACTTACTATTAGATTATTTACATATTCATTAAAAATTATTTTTCAATAAAAAGGAACTTTAAAAATTGAAATATGTTATTGATATGGATTTACAGACCCTAAGAGGACAGATCCTGAATATTTGAAAAATGCGGAATCTTAACATTTGATTGGTTGATTCTTCCAAATCTAATCATTGAAATCGGCCTATTCTGCAACCTGCGGGTTTGATTGGGTGCTAGTATCCTGCGTTTTTTGTATCATTCAAATATTCAGAGATCTGTCCTCTGAGGGTCTGTAATCCATATAAATTAATATCGAAAATGTGGTCATCAACAAATGAATTTTTTTTCTTTTTTTTGGGCCATTAAATGCGTAATAATTGCCTACTTTTTCGTATGACCCTACGCACACTACTAATTTTTTAAATCTGCTTAAATCGAGAATAATTTGGCGCAATTAATTTGTACTTGTGACGGACATCATTCTCCATAATGTTTGAATATCTATTAAAATTACCACGGTTGGGATTTTCATATAAGAAAGAAAGATTATTGAGAATTTCAAACAAAAGTTTAGAAATATATTTCCTAATTTTGTTCCAAGCAAAATTTACACGTACGAAACGTTTCATGGAACCTCTTTATACTATTTGGTAAACAAATAGTTTCGCAAAACACTGACCAAGACTGCCCTTGTTTGTATTTATTATTTAAAATCCCCGGTCGTGCTGACGTTCTTACAATCCTTAAACTTATCCCATGCTGCTGATCCCTCCTTATGCGTAAAAATGGGTTTGTTAAACGTCTCGGCAGCCGTGCCCTATTAGAAAGGTCAAATATTAAGGTGTGGGTGGAATCCAAATCCTGGAGATAATCCCGGTGTAATTTTTTATCAGAAGTTTGAATCGTAAGTTAAAAGTTGAGGTGTTTCAGACTATGCAGCACTCTGACGATAAGTATATCAACCGAATAAGTTGAATAAACCATAAGTTCTCACGACTAATGATCATTTGACCAGTGTAAATATTGGTTAAAATGGGGGGAAAAAATTTTGGCCTTTATCAAAAATTTTGGCCTTTATCTCGTTCGTAATTCTTTATTTTTTAATTAGAAAATAAAACCTATGAGGGCTCTAAAAGCGGTTATACACGAATCACTTTCGGTCTCGACGCCTTGCTAAACCCAGATGGTACAATATTTATCCTTTATAAATCGAAAAATCATTTGAAAGCGCCCCTTGATAAGGATTTATTTATTAACCAGTATTTAAAACTGGAACTTATTTCAGGGGGTATCCGACGGGTTTTACTGATTTTCAAACGTTAGCCCTGAGATAATCCGCCTCGTATTAAGTTCAAATTTCAGATTCCAAGATATTTGGTTTGAATTTTCTAATGGTGTTAAAAGTTTTTGCGATGACCATACCGGCCGAGATCTAGCTCCTGGATATCAAAATTTTCTCTTTTTTCAGGAAGAAGTTAAATTTGTGAGCTTAACAGCCGTGCGTTCCATATTCCATGTTATTACAGAAACTTCAAAATAAATAGGTGTTTGCACATGTTCGCTGGTACAATGGCATTTCGTCGAACGATATTAGATTTTCTTTTAAATAAAATTACTTCTTTAAAAGTGTACAACGCTAGGAGTTGCGTCGAGTTTGGACAATTTTTTAACTCATTAGGCTGATGATGCACTCAAAGTTATTTATCCTCAAATTCGTCAACAATGGAATTTTCAAGAAAAATCCCACACCTTTTCTGAGTAAAAATCATAATTTTCAATATATTGTTGGCAGTAAGTTGCAAAATAAAAATGATTGTAAAATTAGTCAAAAAAAACATTTGAAATTTTTTTTTCGAAATTTAAATGAACGTTCTCAAGATAAGAATTTGGAGTAAAATAATGCAAGTAAAATGAGAGTCAATGGGTTATTACTCAGAGAGACATGCAAATTAACTTGGAAAAATAGAAAATTTTTGGAAATTTTTTTATATCGATTTTTTTTTATATCTTTGGAAGCAAACCAGTGACAAAAATAAGAATGCAGCTAAAATAAGCTCCTACTACTTCTGAGTTTCGAGATACAGCTTCCGTCTGATTTTTGAAAAAAATTTCTTAAAAATTTTAAGACGAATTAATTATTTTGCTAAATGTTTTAAAAGATGATGCTCCAGTAAGTAATAGAACATCGTGAGCAGGTTAAAATAGATTATTTAAACAAAATAATAAATTATGAAAACATGAAAGTCTAGGAGACCTTTATAAGTTATTATTTCGTTTGAACCTTCTGCTAACAAGGGCTTTTTTATACTATAACATTATTATAATTATTATTATATTATTATTATATTAATTATTATTATATTATTATTATATATTATTTTATATTATTATATAATTATTATTTATAATTATTATTATATTTATTATATATTTATAATTATTATTATATTATTTATAATTATTATTATAATTATTATTATAATTATTATTATAATTATTATTATAATTATTATTATAATTATTATTATAAATTATTATGTATAATTATTATTATAATTTTTTATAATTATATTATAATTATATTATAATAATTATTATTATAATTATTATTTATAATATATTATTTATTATTATTATTATTTTTAATTATTATTTATAATTATTATTATAATTATTATTATAAATTATTTATAAATCATTTTATATTATATATAATTATTATATATTATATAATTATTATCTATATTAATTATAATTATATATATTATTTTGTCATCNATATACTACAGGGGGGTGCGGCGTATAGTTAGATAGTTCGTCGCCCAAAACCCCTAACTATACGCGTAATTCTAACTATACCGTATAGTTAAGGTGTCCACCATTAATATCGAATTATAGAAATAATGGGTGGATTGTTCTGAAACTTCTTGGGGGTGAATAATATATGTCAAAATGGAATAAAAATTATGAAAAACAATTTTGCTCGTCACGTGATCAAAATATAGCGATTTTTCGTGTTTTCAGTATTTAATTAATATAAAACAAATGCAAAATCGGCAGTTTTTGGGTCAACGCCACTTATTAATGAAATTAACATACTTTTTCGAAAAAAAATAAAAAATTTCGAAATTTTGATTTTTTGGCTCCCAAACCTCGATTTTACAACAACAAAAAACGTAAAAATTAGGAAAAAGAGATGCCCGTTTGATCCGACAAAAATTATTTTATTATCAAAATGACCGCCTTGTTGAACTTAAATATCACCAGTTTTTTGGTACATATATCTCAGATACATGGTGTCATATTACACTTTTTTGAGAATTTTTGATATTTTTTTGAGTATTTTTTTACAAGTGGAAAAAATAATTTTGCTAAAATTTGCAGACGTTTTAGACAATTTGAAAAAAATTCAAAAATTTTCAAAAAAAAATTTTTTTTTTCATTTTTTTAAATTGCCTAGAATGGCTGCAAAAAAATTTTCAAAATTTTTTTTTCCAGTTGTAGAAAAATACTCAGAAAAAATATCATAAAAATGAAAATTTTCAAAAAAAGTGTAATATGACTAGGGTGCGCACCTTCTATTTGAGATTTATGTGCCAAAAAAACTGGTGGTAACTAAAGCCACCGAGGCGGTTTATTCGATAATTGAAAAATATTTTACATACAAAAATATTTTATGTTCAAAATCATAATTTTAAAAATTTAAGATTCAAAATAAAAGTTATCAATTTCGATCTAATAATGGCTTATAACATTTATACAGCGTGAGTNATATTATTTATTACGAATTGTAATTTACGATGAACAATAGTGAGTATTTAAAAAATAAAACTTATCATAAGAATTCTAATCATTGACCCCTGCTGCGTTTACATACATGTATAATTATTCATTGAAAAACGTTTCAATTTCTCAAAATTTTCCCGAAAAATATGCTAAAATCAAGTACAGCTGCAGTATCAACCAAAGTTTTTACTCATGATGGTTGAAATAAACTTAAATCTTAACCACTTGGTGAAGATTGAATAATACAATGGATTTGTACAACTTAGAAGTAATTCATTCATGCTTTGATTAAAATTCTCTGCATATTATAAAGTTAAATTTATTTCTGATACTATCAAAAAATTAACTTATCTATTAGATTATTTACATACTCATTAAAAATTATTTTTCAAATAAAATGGAACTTTAAAATTGAAATATGTTATTGATATATGGATTACAGACCCTAAGAGGACAGATCCTGAATATTTGAAAAATGCGGAATCTTAACATTTGATTGGTTGATTCCTTCCAAATCTAATCATTGAAATCGGCCTATTCTGCAACCTGGGGTTTTGATTGGGTGCTAGTATCCTGCGTTTTTTGTATCATTCAAATATTCAGGATCTGTCCTCTGAGGGTCTGTAATCCATATAAATTATATCGAAAATGTGGTCATCAACAAAATGAATTTTTTCTTTTTTTTGGGCCATTAAATGCGTAATAATTGCCTTACTTTTTCGTATGACCTACGCACACTACTAATTTTTTAAATCTGCTTAAAATCGGAATAATTTGGCGCAATTAATTTGTACTTGTGACGGACATCATTCTCCATAATGTTTGAATATCTATTAAAATTACCACGGTTGGATTTTCATATAAGAAAGAAAGATTATTGAGAATTTCAAACAAAAGTTTACAAATATATTTCCTAATTTTGTTCCAAGCAAAATTTACACGTACGAAACGTTTCATGGAACCTCTTTATACTATTTTGGTAAAACAAATAGTTTCGCAAAACACTGAGCCCAAGACTGCCCTTGTTTGTATTTATTATTTAATAATCCGGTCGTGCTGACGTTCTTACATCCTTAAACTTATCCATGCTGCTGATCCCTCCTTATGCGTAAAAATGGGTTTGTTAAACGTCTCGGCAGCCGTGCCCTATTAGAAGGTCAAATTATTAAGGTGTGGGTGGAATCCAAATCCTGGAGATAATCCCGGTGTAAATTTTTTATCAGAAGTTTGAATCGTAAGTTAAAAGTTAAGGCGTTTCAGACTATGCAGCACTCTGACGATAAGTATATCAACCGAATAAAGTTGAATAAACCATAAGTTTCTCACGACTAATGATCATTTGATCCAGTGTAAATATGGTTAAAATGGTGGAAAAAATTTTGGCCTTTATCAAAAATTTTGGCCTTTATCTCGTTCGTAATTCTTTATTTTTTAATTAGCAAAATAAAACCTATGAGGGCTCTAAAAGCGGTTATACACGAATCACTTTCGGTCTCGACGCCTTGCTAAACCCAGATGGTACAATATTTATCCTTTATAAATCGAAAATCATTTGAAAGCGCCCCTTGATAAGGATTTATTTTATTAACCAGTATTTAAAACTGGAACTTATTTCAGGGGGTATCCGACGGGTTTTACTGATTTTCAAACGTTAGCCCTGAGATAACCGCAACTCGTATTAAGTTCAAATTTCAGATTCCAGGAGATATTTGTTTGAAATTTTCTTAAAATGGTGTTAAAAGTTTTTTGCATGACCATACCGGCCGAGATCTAGCTCCTGGATATCAAAATTTTCTCTTTTTTCAGGAAAAAGTTAAATTTGTGAGCTTAACAGCCGTGCGTTCCATATTCCATGTTATTTACAGAAACATCAAAAATAAATAGGTGTTTTGCACATGTTCGCTGGTACAATGGCATTTTGTCAAACGATATTAGATTTTCTTTTAAATAAAATTACTTCTTTAAAAGTGTACAACGCTAGGAGTTGCGTCGAGTTTTGGACAATTTTTTAACTCATTAGGCTTATAGATGCACTCAAAGTTTATTTATCCTCAAATTCGTCAACAATTGGATTTTCAAGAAAAATCCCAAAACCTTTTCTGAGTAAAAATCATAATTTTCAATATATTGTTGGCAGTAAGTTGCAAAATAAAAATTATTGTAAAATTAGTCAAAAAAAACATTTGAAATTTTTTTTTTCGAAAATTTAAATGAACGTTCTCAAGATAAGATTTGGAGTAAAATAATGCAAGTAAAATGAAAGTCAATGGGTTATTACTTCAGGAGATACATGCAAATTTAACTTGGAAAAATAGAAAATTTTGGAAATTTTTTTATATCGATTTTTTTTTTTAAATATCTTTGGAAGCAAACCAGTGACAAAAATAAGAATGCAGCTAATAAGCTCCTACTACTTCTGAGTTTGAGAATACGCTTCCGTCTGGATTTTGAAAAAAATTTCTTAAAATAATTTTAAGACGAAAGTTAATTATTTTGCTAAAATGTTTTTAAAAAGATGAATCTCCTCAGTAAGTAATAGCAACATCGTGAGCAGGTAAAATAGATATTTAAACAAAATAATAAATTATGAAAACATGAAAGTCTAGGAGACCTTTATAAGTTATTATTTCGTTTGAACCTTCTGCTAACAAGGGCTTTTTATATTATAATCATTATTATAATTATTATTATAATTATTATATATAATTATTATTATAATTATTATATAATATTATTATAATTATTTTATAATTATATATAATTATTATATAATTATTTATATAAATTATTATTATAATTATTATTATAATTATTATTATAATTATTATTATAATTATTATTATAATTTATTATAATTATTATTAAATTATTATTATAATTATTATGTATAATATTATTATAATTATTATTATAATTATTATTATCTATAATTATTATTATAATTATTATTATAATTATTATTATAATTATTATTATCAATTATTATTATAATTATTATAATAAATATTATTATACAATTATTATTAAATTATTATTATAATTATTATTATAATTATTATTATAATTATTATTATAAATTATATTATAAATTATTATTATTCATTATTATATTATATATATTATTATTATAATTATATTATCTATTATATTTTATTGTCTTGTACTTTTTTTAGAAAATATTATGAAAATTTTCGCAAATCAAGTCCAAAATATTTTTTTAATGCTTTTTTGAATTATTCTTGAAAAATCAAGACACGAATCAGTTTGTTTATTTTCTGGTATCTATTGGATTCCGTATTCACACGATGGAAGGGTACATCGAATATCGTTTCTGAACTACTGATTTAATTTACAACCTGCTTGTGACACCAGTTTGTGCCGAATTTGGCACGCAAAATTATCAAAAAATTTTATTATTTTCAAAAAATCCTCAATTATATTAAGGGTGTTTAAGCCATAACTTTAATAAACTATTGGCTATAACTATAGGGCTACTTTTCTTTCAAAGTAGAGATTTTTTTGATCACTTTACACGCAATTGAAGGTCAATTATTTTCCTAAAAAGCTGTTTTTTCTATTTTTTTTCAATGGAAAAACAACTTTCATCATTAAAGGGAACATTTTTTTCCTATGGATAATGATTCTCCTCACTAAGTCAAGCGCATAAACCCGAAAATTCCTGAAGTTATAAATTATCGTCTTCAAAAAAAAATATCACAATCGGGTCAAGTTGGAAATGGAATTAAATGAAAAGTGGTTTTTGATATTTTACAGATTACTTAGTTATGTTTAAAAATTTAAAACATATATGATATCTTTCATAAATCAACTCCCGAAAAAATGTACGCAATTCTGCCCATATCGCTGCTACCACTCCATTAAACAAGAATTTGTATTACAATTATTTTAAGATAAAATCCTCATGAGGAAGAACAAAAGGAAGCTTTAGTGAACTTTCTCCGAAAAAAATTCTCAATTTTGAAGAAAATTTTTCTAAACAAAAAATTTTCAAACAGAAAATCATAAAAAGGTACATTTTTCCTTCAAAATATACAGTATATATATACTAGAGATATTGCCAGGATAGGGAGACTATGGCAGACACCCACCAAAACCATTAGGGTGATTCTTGGATAAAAAATGCTGTAGTCTGCAATAAATTAAAAGCTGGTATTATTATAACAACGCCCAGCATTTTTGTATAATAAAATATATGTTGTCTCTACTGTTCCTGTCAATTGGAAAACTATAGAGAACTTGAATTGTTAAACATCAAACAAATGGAAGCTTTAGTTCCTTTCTCCATGAGTTGCATACAAATTCAATGATTTTTTTCAGTGAATGTTTTTTAGTAAAGACATGTTCAATTCAATTATAATAATAGCAATTTCAATCAAAGTTTGGTAACCCAGTATGATCTTTCCAGATCTTATGTCTGTAAATAACAGGAAAATGTAACTAACGGACAGTTTTACCATTTACGGACCTAAAAAATAAATAACTTGCCATGGTTTGGTTACCACTCTTTATTTAGATGATTGTTTCGGGTAAGTTTAGCATGTAAAAAAGAGAAAATGTGAAAATTCATCATACTTTATTTTTACAACGCAATATAAAATTAGATGAAGACTGCACAAAAATTAAGTTTCTCAAATCAATGATGTTAAATGTGTACAAAATACTACTATTATTAATAGATTATAATGCCAATTTCATCGCTTTACATTTACTTTTTTTCCACATTTTACCAAAGCTTCTAAAAGGAATATGGGTTTTGGCGGTTTTCATCCCTATCACCGAAATTTTCTTATCTTTTGCTTATAAATATATATAGAAAAAAGCGGATAAAATCCATCCCTTTTAGAAACTGAATCAGGAGCCCCTGATTTATACTAAACATTACAGTATCTTTCGTCTCGGTTGAAATTTCCTGGAAGCATGAAAGTCCGAGAAGCTCCGAGTAAAGTTCTTAGTAGCTCAACTGATCACAAATATCTAACTAGTATCTAACTAATACTAACTAATATCTATCTCTAGTAGTAGTGAATGATAAAATAAAAAATAGTCCAAATCGGACCATTTTTATTTTTTCTGAGTTTACTGAATTGTGTAATCATAGTTTTTTGTTTAAAAAATTGGAAACAATTGTTGATGCGGTCCATCTTTTAATTCTAATGTCTTTTATATTATGCCTCGAGTTTGAACTATCTACGAACTCAATCGGACGGATCATTGCTCCATCAACCCCGAATTATATAAAAATGTTAACTAAAAAGTGGGAAAAATGCCAGACCTCGTAATCAATAATATCCATCATGAATCCATGAGTCATGATGCCCGAGTCCCATAAAAAAATTTCTATTATTTTTAATAACAAATATTTTTTAAGGCAACTCCGGGCAATCAAAATGATGGATATCATCCCTATTTTCAAAAATCTAAAAACTTTAGATTCTGCGCTGAAGCTGCCTGTTTTGAAACTCTGACAATTTGTTATTAGCTTGATAAAGCTAATTTATAAAACGTTACATTAGCAAACATTATATGATACAAATAATAAATTCATTTCCTCTTATATAATCCGCTGCAGCCCAAATGATAGAATCAATCACCATAAGTTTATGGGTCAGATAAAGCATAAAAGTCTACATGCAAGATCTGGAAATGTTCTGGGAAGGTGGAACGTGGTGACTCTATCGAGTACCTTTTTTCGACCTGGGCGATTTTGGGACTGCCTGAAAGTACTAACAAGTTTTGGAACTGAAAGGCATATAAAAGTATGACACTTGCCCAACTAACAATCGTTGCGGAAGAAGATTTGAGGGCTCCGCTAAAGAACGCCAATCAATTATTTGGGAACTAGATTTTAGATGGCTGTTACACTATAGCCCTCTTTTTTATGTCTTAAAACTCAACAATTTTTTATTTTCTACTGGGGAAATTTTAACAAACCAATAAAGTAAAATTGATAACAAAAAAAAAGATAGCACCTTGACCTTCCTGGCGTAATGAAAATCTACAAAAAAAACCTTTTAGGAATTTCCTGGATGTTCAAGCTTTCTGAAAAATTGCATAAAGTGGGCTTGGCCAAATTATGGATAGGAATGACAGCACATTCGAATCTGCGCTACCGAACCACCGTATTTTGCGCCGCCCACACGGTTGGGGCGACCTACGACTTAACCTGAAACTGTTTTCCGCTTTCACCGCAACACAACGGCTACACACTAGTCCGTTTTTCTGCAGCACGATCTCACACACCAACTTGGCAGAGACTCCACACACGACACTCCACATATTCAATGGGCGGGGTTGGACGACCACCGCCGTGACAACGTCACTTCAAACGCCGCATATTCACTACAGTTACAGATTTGCACACACGATCTTCGGCGGCTCTTATACTGAAGCCTCACGCTTGTGGACGCAACAATAGATTTTTGCAGCTCGTGACATTCGATTAGAATCAAAAGTAGATTGACATTTAGTAAAGAGCCCAGTGGGAACATGACAACGGACAACGGTGGAGAAGTTTCTATCGCCGGCTGAAAAAAACATGGAACAATTAAAAATAACAACAATTCGATATCACCGCACCACGGTCATTTTCAATCAGTTCATTTTGGGTAGATAGTGGACTCGGACTATACTGTAAATTATATTCATTTAATATTCACTTTTAATAAGTTGTATAATTTTTGGGGGTGAGATCAGCGGATTCGATTAGATAATGATTTTCTTTTATCACGTGTAGAAAAATTATTTTCAAAATTTATTTTTTTTTTAAATCAGGGATATCTTTTTTCCAACCAAAGTGAATCTTTAAACATGAGGGGTGTCCTCTATACGTGCGTGTTCGACCCCCCTTTTTGTTGTCTTAGTAATTGTCTTGGGTATGATTATAGGCAAGATGCTTGATATTGGATCGCCAAATTGATCGGTGCGTAATCACTAGGCAACTAAGAAACATTAGTGGAGTAATGGATCAGAATGGATAACTTAAAGTTGGCAGAATGGTCTGATTGCATTTGATCGATTACTTCTCTGGGTACACAACAGTGCCTGAAATACTTTCTGGTCATGTTATTTGAAATTTTATGTTTTAATTGAAGCCGTGGAAAACTGCAAAAAAAAATTCTGACATGACGAAAATTTGTATTTTCTGAAATGTAGCCGGATTACAAGTATAAGCCGATATTTTCTTACTCACTCTGATGGCCTCGCAAAAAATCTCTCACACCTATTATTTTGTTCTTATCTCTCGTTCACTTTGTCAGTCGTTCTGCCGGCATTCACCCTTATCAACCACGCAATTCCAAGCTATGACTCACTTCAGAGAGAAGGGCTGTTGAGCACGATTGAAAGCGGATTTAAACGATACGGTGACAATTTATGTACTATTGTTCAAATCGCCAGTTATTTATAAGTATGATCCTAATTATCAGGATTCGATTTGAATACATAAATTCCTAATCGTATCGCTTCAAATTCGTCAACGCTTTTTAAAGTGTCGACTGAGTTTTTGATCGTGAAATTAAATCTCGGCGGGTAGTCAACAAATTTGATAATAAATAATATCAGTATAAAAACGGTTTATCTTGAGACATAATCGTCATAAATACGCTGCCCTCCGACGTACAAAGACTCTTTAATTAACGTGAGAACGAATTAATGCTTTTAAATCAAGGGTTCTTTATCAGTACAGATTTTTAACAATACTGATTACATGATTGAATTGAATAACAGAAAAGTTTAATCTTTTTGGTACAATATTCATTCCCATTTCATACGAGGACAATATCCGAGGAGATTTGACGCACCTAATCTATATTTTTTATACAAAAATAATTTCATAAATAGAACGTTTTGGCCTATCCTGCCCTTTTTAGTTGAGGGAATGCTGGTTCGGGACTGCGTTAGGCGTGTTAGGCAAAAAAAGAATACGCAATTTATACAATAACGTAGGCGTGTTATTCCCTTTATTTTCTGCTGTTGTACATAAACATGGTCCGAATTAGATAAATGTGAGGGCGGTTTCTAATCTCAGTGAGTTTTGATGGAAGTAATATGAAGCGAAATATTCAGACACATGAGTCGCGTGGGTCAGTCGCAGAAAAAATTTAAATTATTCTAAAACAATAAAAGGCGGTTTCATTCGACATCAAAAGGCCACAAACTTCTTTTATAAAAAATCAATAAAATGAGGTTTTAACTTGGAAAATTTGAAATTATCCCTTTGAGTTATTGAGAACCAAAACTATGCAAAAAACATGTTGGATAAATATTTTTTCCACGTTTAAACAAACATGTCCGGTGATTATGTGGTGGAACATTACTGTCTTTTTCTCTGAGGGTTAACATTTAAATATTGGACTTCAAATGGGCGCGTTTCCTTGGAGCCTACAATCAAAAGCTCAATTTTCACGCTTATTCAAGTATTATTATGAGCAATTTCGTCGATTATTTTGTCTCTATGTTTTACTCTGGTCCAATAAATTAGAAGTACCTTCAATTTAACGCCAAATTAGTCGATCAGGTCAAACGTTTTAAAGCGGGCTCTCAGAGGGTTTTGTTTGGAAAGAAATCATCGAACAGCATTTTAAAAATTTTGAAAACTTCGTTTTGAAAAGATCGTTTAAACGAGTTTTAACTTAAATTAAAAAAGATTTAGTCGAAGATCCATCACTCAGACTCTCTTAAATTAATCAAAGCTTGCACTCAAACTCTGAAATATTTCGAAGAGTGAAAAGTGGATAAATTGTAGTTGGAAGGTGAGGAAATTATTTTAGGCCACGGATTTTATAATATAAATGGTCTAAAGAAAGGCGAAATTTTGATTAGGCCTTTCGTATAATGCTGAAATTCGTAATGTTCGTCAAAATTTTTTAAAGAAACGATTTAGTCGCATTAAAAATTTTTTTTAAAGTATTAAATTAATATAAATTTTTGTTTATTATTATTACATAATAAAAGATAATTATCACGAATTTTTTTTTAACTTTAAAATTTGGAAATTGAGAATGTTTAATTTAACGTCAAAATATTCTTACCTTTCTGTGTTTGCACTGGAGTGAAAATCCGGGATCTTAAATAGAATAAATTATTATTATTATTAGTAATAATATTTTAACATAAACAGTTAACAGCATAATAATTTAACTGATCATAACAAGCATGTTCTGTCAATATCGGAAATTAGAATTATTTTCTTCCCTTGTTTACAAGCGAACAAAACCGGTGCCATTAATTAATATCCTGTATACAGTATACCAGTTCCAAAAATACTTGTAGAAAAATCCGAATTCAAATTTCAAAAAAAAATTCTGCCTTCCGCCACCTTCCGCCGACCAGATATTTCCATATAAAGACAAGTAGTAACCAATCTAGCAGGGAAAAAATTCAGGCTTTGATGACCTTGATAAGAGTTTTCACGTCAAACACTCTATTTTTATTAAATTGCGATATATCTTTGCTTAAATACCGATTTTTATCAAACCAAATATACTCACCACAACGCGTCCATACAATTCTTGATAAGGACGTATTTCTGAAAACCTGGCACAAATGGTCGGTTCCGACTCAAAATCGAATGGTGAACATGCTTAGTACTGTATGGCGAGCAAATACTTTTTGAGGGTAATCTAAATCGCTTCCTATTCATCGTCAATAAAATCACTGTGCTGGGGTATTTTTCTAGGTTCTCGGATCAGGGAGAATCTTCCAGTACGATCAAAAAAGTAAACTTATATCTAAAATGCTTTTTTTAGATATATTTTGGTTAAATTTAATATTTATTGTAAATTCATAATTCCATTACTAGTAGAAAATGTTTTTTGTAAGAAATTGGTCAATATATTTTTATAGGATACTCATGCTTGAGATTTGTTGAAAGTGAATCTTTCATTGAAATTAATTTATAGTATTTTACAGGATGTAACGTTTTTCCTGTTAGATAGATTCCGGGATACATGAATATCGGATCGCTGATGGGCTATTCCGTTGTCGGATAATTCCTGCCCATCAGTCGCGCAAATTCTATGAAAAAACCCATTATATAACATAGAAAGTATGGATATTATGAACGATAAAGCAAAGAATGTATTTGTAAAATATTCAGCACGAACACTCAAAAACCATTAAACTTTATTTTATAAAAAAAAACATAGACGAAAGTTAATGACTCTATGTTTATAAAGCATAGGTTGTGTAACTTTTTAAGGTATTTTATTATTTAATTAGTGATAAACCGGGCCGAAATACGGCTACCGTATTTTGAGAATAATATCTAATAGTTGTGAAATTACTGCCTAACTAGTCCATGCTTTACTGTTTTCCATAATAATTCAACAGAACTTAAAGACCAACACAGAGTTCTAAAAAAGTTTATTTACAATAATATTAAAACAAAGGTCACTTTTTAGATAATTTGTAAGTTTATGAATGTCTTGACAATTTTTGTGAAGCACAGTCCTCGCTCCCATTAGGGGTGTACCAGTTGGATGAGGACTGGTTATTGATAAGACTTAGATTTAAATAATTTCCTATATCATACATTGTTTCGGAATATAAACGTTATATTTTAGTAATTATTTGTTTTGGGTTTTGTGAATAATGGCCGCAAGATTATTATAATAAGGCGATAGTTTCCGCGATAACTTTGGCAGATTGTCCATAAATTTTAATTATATTGCCATTATAAAAACAGTTTCATTAAATCGTATAAACCCACGAATATCTTTTTTTATATTTCGAAAAAGTCGGGCACNTAAAAATTTTGACGATCAATTTTTGAAAAAAATTTCTTAAAATAATTTTAAGACGAAAGTTAATTATTTTGCTAAATGTTTTAAAAGATAGATGCTCCAGTAAGTAATAGAACATCGTGAGCAGGTTAAATAGATTATTTAAACAAAATAATAAATTATGAAAACATGAAAGTCTAGGAGACCTTTATAAGTTATTATTTCGTTGAACCTTCTGCTAACAAGGGCTTTTTATTATAATCATTATTATAATTATTATTATAATTATTATTATAATTATTATATAATTATATTAAATATTATTATAATTATTATTATAATATTATATTAATTATATTATAATTATTATTATAATTTTATTATAATTATTATTTAATTATTATTATATTATTATTATAATTTATTATAAATTATATATATATTATATAATTATATAAATTATTATTAATTATTTTATAATTATTTATAATTATTATTATAATTATTATTATAATTTTATTATATTATTATTAAATTATTATTATAATTATTATTATAATATTATTATAATTATTATTAATAATATATTATAATTATATTATAATATTATTATATATTATAATTATTATTTATATTATATTATTATTATTATTATAATATTATTATATTATTATTAAATATATTTATTATTATAAATTATTATTAATAATATTATTATAATTATTATTCATTATATATTATATAATATTATTATAATTAATTATATATTATTATTATAATTATTATTATAATTATTATTATATTATTATTGTCATTTTTGTCGACTTTTTTTAAGAAAATATCTATGAAAATTTTTGCAATCAAGTCCAAAAATTTTTTTAATGCTTTTTTGAATTATTCTTGAAAAAATCAAGACACGAATCAGTTTGTGTTATTTTCTGGTATCTATTGGATTTCCGTATTCACCGATGGAAGGGCTATCGAATATCGTTTCTGAACTACTGATTGAAATTTACAACCTGCTTGTGACAACCAGTTTGTGCCGAATTTGGCACGCAAAAATTTCATAAAAAATTTTATTATTTTCAAAAAATCTCAATTAAGATTATTGGGTGTTAAGCCATATATACAAAACTATTAGGCTATAACTGTATAGGCTACTTTTCTGTTCAAAGTCAGAGATTTTTTTGATCACTTTACACGCAATTGAAGGTCAAATTTTTTTCCTAAAAAGTGTTTTTTCTATTTTTTTTCAATGGAAAAACAACTTCCATACTTAAAGGGAACATTTTTTCCTAGAAATGATTCTCCAACTAATAAGGCGCCATAACACCCGAAAATTCCTGAAGTTTATAAATTATCGTCTTCAAAAAAAAATATCACATCGGGTCAAGTTGGAAATGGAATTATAATGAAAAGTGGTTTTTGATATTTTTACAGATACTTAGTTATGTTTAAAAATTAAAAATATATGATATCTTTCATAAATCACTCCGAAAAAATGTACCAATCTGCCATATCGCTGCTACCCCCTTAAACAAGATTTGTAATTACATTAATTTCAAGATTAAAATCCTATGAGGAAGAACAAAAGACAGCTTTAGTGAACTTTTTCTTCGAAAAAGATTTCTCAATTTTTGAGGAAAATTTTTCTTAAACAAAAATTTCAAACAGAAAATCATAAAAAGGTACATTTTTCCTTCAAATATACTTAAGAATATTGCCAGATCGGGAGACTATGGCAGACCACCCACCAAAACATTAAGGGTGATTCTTGGATAAAAATGCTGTTAGTCTGCAATAAATTAAAAGCTGGTATTATTTATAACAAGCAGCATTTTTGTCATAATTAAAATATATGTTGTCTCTACTGTTCCCTGTTCAATTGGAAAAACTATAGAGAACTTGAATTGTTAAACATCAACAAATGGAGAGCTTTAGTTCTTCTCCATGAGTTGCATACAATTCAATGAATTTTTTCAGTGAATGTTTTTTAGTAAAACATGTTCAATTCAATTATAATAATAGCAATTTCAAATCAAAGTTTGTACATAAGATCTTCCAGATCTTATGTGCTGTAATAACAGAAAATGTAACTAAAGGACAGTTTTTACTATTTACGACCTAAAAATAAATAACTTGCCATGGTTTGGTTACCACTTTATTTAGATGATTGTTTCGGGTAAAGGGTTAGATGTAAAAAAGAGAAAATGTGAAAATTCATCATACTTTTATTTTTAAACGCATATAAAATTAGATGAGACTGCACAAAATTAAGTTCTCTATCAGATGATGTTAAATGTGTACAAAATACTACTATGTATTAATAATTATAATGCCAATTTCATCGCTTTACATTTTACTTTTTTCACATTTTACCAAAGCTTCTAAAAGGAATAGGGTTTTGGCGGTTTTTCATCCCTATCACGAAATTTTCCTTATCTTTTGCTATGAAATATATATAGAAAAGCGGATAAAATCCATCCCTTTTAGAAACCTGAATCAGGATGCCTGATTTATACTAAACATTACAGTATCTTTCGTCTCGTTTGAATTTCCTGGAAGCATGAAGTTCCGAGATAGCTCCGAGTAAGTTCTTAGATAGCTCAAACTGATCACAAATATCTAACTAGTATCTAACTAATATCTAACTAATATCTATCTTCTAGTAGTAGTGAATGATAAAATAAAAAATAGTCCAAATCGGACCATTTTTTATTTTTTTCTGAGTTTACTGAAATTGTGTAATCATACGTTTTTGTTTAAAAATTGGAAACAATTGTTGATGCGGTCCATCTTTTTAATTTCTTATTCTTTTAATATTTATGCTCAGTTTGAACTATATACGAACTCAATCGGACGGATCATTCTCACAACCCGAATTATATAAAAATGTTAACTAAAAAGTGGAAAAATGCCCAGACCTCGTAATCAATATATCCATCATGAATCATGAGTCATGATGCCCGAGTCCCATAAAAAAAATTTCTTATTATTTTTTAATAACAAATATGTTTAAGGCACTCGGGCATCATGATGGATATCATCTATTTTCAAAAATCTTAAAACTTTAGATTCTGCTAGCTCCTGTTTTGAAACTTGAAATTTGTTATTAGCTTGAAAACTAATTTATTAGAAACGTTACATTAACAACATTATTATGAAAAATAATCAAATTCATTTCTCTTATATAATCGTCTCAGCCAAATGATGAAATCATACCATAAGTTTATGGGTCAGATAAAGCATAAAAGTCTACATGCAATAGCACCTTGACCTTCTAGGCGTAATGATAATATCTACAAAAAAAATTTTAGGAAGTTTCTGGATGTTCAAGCTTTCTGAAAAATTGCATAAAGTGGGCTTGGCCCAAGATTATGGATAAGGAATGACAGCACATTTTCGAATCTGCGATATGAACGTATTTTGCGCACGGTGGGGGATTGTTACATGAACTGTTTCGTTCCGAGATACGGTAACTAGTCCGTTTTTTGGCGTTCTAAATTGCAGAGTTCCGACTCAAAATATTAAGGGGGTTGGAAGACGCCGTGAAAGTCCATTAAGGCATATTCTAGTACAGATTTGCACGTTTCGGCGGTCTTTTATTTGAGTACTGTGACGCAACAATAGATTTTTGCAGCTCGGCGTGACATTCGATTAGATCCCAAAAAGTAGATGACATTTAGTAAGAGCCCAGTGGGACACCGGACAACGGTGGAGAAGTTTCTAATCGCCCGGCTTGAAAAAAAATGGACAAATTAAAAAATAACAACAATTTCGATATTCACGGCACCAACGGTCATTTTATCAGTTCATTTTGGGTAAGATAGTGAATCGGCTATACTGTAAATTATATTCATTTAATATTCACTTTTATAAAGTTGTATAAATTTTTGGGGGTGAGATCAGCGGGATTCGATTAGAAATAGATTTTCTTTTATACGTGTAGAAAAAATTATTTCAAAATTTATTTTTTTTAAATCAGGGATATCTTTTTTCCAACCAAAGTGAATCTTAAACATGAGGGTGATCTCTATAGTGCGTGTTCGAACCCCCCTTATGTTGCCTTAGTAATTGTCTTGGGTATGATTATAGGCAAGAGTGCTTGATATTGGGATCGCCAAAGTTGATCGGTGCGTAATCACTAAGGCAATCACTAAGACAACATTAGTGGGATTCGAACACGCGCTATAGAGATTCCCCTCATTTTCAAGATTCACTTTAGTTGGAAAATGGATATACTTAAAAGTTGGCAGAATTGTCTAGATGCAATTTGATCGATTAATTTGTGGTACAAAAAACAGTGCCTGAAATAAATTTTCTGGTCATGTTATTTGAAATTTTATGTTTTTATTGAAGCCGGGAAAAACTGCAAAAAAAATTCTAGAAATGAGCGAAAAATTTGTATTTTTCTGAAATGTAGCCGATTTACAGTATAGCCGATTTACTTTCTTACTCATGATTTGGCTCGCAGAAAATTTAAATTAATTGCATGTTTCTGCACAAAAAGTTACATATCGTTTCGACGTATTTCTGAAACTAGTCTAATTTATCAGGATTCGATTTGAAATAACATAAATTGCCTATCGTAATCGCTTCAATTCGTCAACGCTTTTTAAAGTGGTCGACGTGGTTTTTGATGTGAAATTAAATCTCGGCGGGAGCTCATCAAATTTGATATAAAATAATATCAAGTATAAAAACGGTTTATCTTTGAGAACATAATCGTCATCAATTACGCTGCCCTCCGACGTACCAAAGACTTTTTAAATAATTCGTGAGAACGAATTAACGCTTTTAAATCAAGGGTTCTTATCAGTACGGATTTTATAACAAATACTGATTACATGATTGAATTGATAACAGAAAAGTTTAATCTTTTTTGGTACAATTTATTCATCCCATTTCATACGAGGAACAATATCAGAGGAGATTTTGACGCACCTAATCTATATTTTTTATACAAAAAAATAATTTCTATAAATAGAACGTTTTGGCCTTATACTGCCCTTTTTAAGTTGAGGGAATGCTGGTTCGGGACTGGCGTAGGCGTGTTAGGCAAAAAGATACGAATTTATAAAATAACGTAGGCGTGTTATTCCCTTTATTTTATGCTGTATGTACATAACACATGGTCCGAAGTAGATAAATTTGTGAGGGCGGTTCTAATCTCAGGTGAGTTTGATGGAAGATTATGAAAAGCGAAATATTCAGACAATGAGTCGCGTGGATCAGTCGCAGTCTCCTTCACAATTCTAGTCATACAATCTTCTGCTCAAACTAACCCACTTTCGAAAAATTTAAATTTATCTAAAACAATAAAGGCCGGGTTCATTCGATCAAAAAGGCCACAAACGTTCTTTTCAATAAAAAATCAAAATAAAATGAGGTTTGTTAACTTGGAAAATTTGAAATTATCCCTCTGAGTTATTGAAAACCAAAAACTATGCAAAAAACATGTTGGATGAATATTTTTTCCACGTTTAAACAAACATGTCCGGTGATTATTGTGTGGAACATTACTGTTTTGTTACTCTGAGGGTTAACATTTAAAAATTGGACTTCAATTGGGCGCGTTCTGGAGCTTTACATCAAAAGCTCAATTTTTCACGGCTTATTTCAAGTATTTAAATTATGAGCAATTTCGTCGATTATTTTGTCTCTATGTTTACTCTGGTCCAATAAATTAGAAGTGACCTTCAATTTAACGCAATTAGTCGATCAAGGTCAAACGTTTTAAAGAGGGCCCTCTCAGAGGGTTTTTCGTTTGGAAAGAAATCATTGAACAGCATTTTGAAAAGTTTGAAAACTTCGTTTGAAAAGATCGTTTGAAACGAGTTTTACTTTAAATTAAAAAAGATTTAGTCGAGATCGATCACTCAGACTCTCTTAAATTATCAAAGATTGCACTCAAAATCTGAAATATTTTCGAAGAGTGAAAGTGGAAAATTGTAGTTGAGAAGGTGAGGAAATTATTTTTAGGCCACGGATTTTATAATATTAAAATGGTCTAAAAGAAAGCGAAATTTTGATTAGGCCTTTTCGTATAATAGCTGAAATTCGTAATGTTTTCGTCAAAATTTTTTAAAGAAACGATTTAGTCGCATTAAAAATTTTTTTTAAAGTATTAAATTAATATAAATTTTTGTTTATTATTATTACATAATAAAAGATAATTATCACGAATTTTTTTTTAACTTTAAAATTTGGAAATTGAGAATGTTTAATTTAACGTCAAAATATTCTTACCTTTTCTGTGTTTGCACTGGAGTGAAAATCCGGGATCTTAATAGAATAAATTATTATTTTATTATTAGTAATAATAATTTTTACATAAACAGTTAACAGCATAATATTTAAACTGATCATAACAAGCATGTTCTGTAAATGATCGGAAAATTAGAATTATTTTCTTCCCTTGTTTTACAAGCGAACAAAAAACATCGGTGCCATTTAATTAATATCCTGTATACAGTATACCAGTTTCCAAAAATACTTGTAAAAAATCCGAAATTCAAATTTCAAAAAAAAATTCTGCCTTCCGCCACCTTCCGCCGACCAGATATTTCCATATAAAGACAAGTAGTAACCAATCTAGCAGGGGAAAAAATTCAGCTTTGATGGACCTTGATAGAGTGGTTTTCACGTCAAAAACACTCTATTTTTTATTAAATTGCGATATATCTGCTTAAATACCGATTTTATCAAAAAAATATACTCACCACTAAACGCGTCATACAATGCTTGATAAGGACGTATTTCTGAAAACCTGGCACAAATTGGTCGGTTTCCGCTCAAAATCGAATGGTGAACATGCTTAGTACTGTATGGCGAGCAAATCCTTTTTGAGGGTAAATCTGAATCGCTTCCTATTCATGGTCAAAAAATCACTGTGCTGGGTATTTTTCTAGGTTCCTCCGGATCAGGGAGAAATCTTTCCAGTACGATCAAAAAGTAAACTTATATCTATAAAATGCTTTTTTAGATATATTTTTTGTTAAATTTAATATTTATTTTAAATTCATAAATTCCATATACTAGTAGGAAAAATGTTTTTTTTAAGAAATTGAGTCAATATATATTTTATAGGATAAACTATGCTTGAATTTGTTTGAAAGTGAATCTTTCATTGAAAATAATTTATAAGTATTTTACAGGATATAACGTTTTTCCTGGTTAGATAGATTCCGGGATGACATGATATCGCGATCGCTGATTGGGCTATTCCGTGTCGGATAAATTCCTGCCCAATCAGCGCGCAAAATTCTATGAAAAACCCATTATATAACATAAAGTATGGAATATTATGAACGATAATGCAAAGAATGTATTTTTGGTAAAAATATTTCAGCACGAAACACTCAAAAACCATTAAACTTTATTTTATAAAAAAAAACATAGACCGAAGTTATGACTCTATGTTTTATAAAGCATAGGTTGTGTAAGCTTTTTAAGGTATTTTATTATTTAATTAGTGATAAAACACGGGCCGAAAATGACGGCTACCGTATTTTGAGAATAATATCTAAATAGTTTGATGAAATTTACTGCCTAACTAGTCATGCTTACTGTTTTCCCATAATAATTCAACAGAACTAAAGACCAAACACTAGAGTTCTAAAAAGTTATTTACAATAATATTAAACAAAGGTTCACTTTTTAAGATATAATTTGTAAGTTATGATGTCTTTTGACAATTTTTGTGAACAACAGTCCTCGCTCCCAGTTAGGGGTGTACCAGTTAGGGATCGAGGACTGTATTGATAAGACTTAAGATTTAAATAATTTCCTAATATCATACATTTGTTTCGAATATAAACGTTATATTTAGTAATTATTTGTTTTTGGGTTGTGAATAATGCCGCAAGATTATTATAATTAAGCGATAGTTTCGCGATACTTTGCAGATTGTCCATAAAATTTTTTAATTATATTTGCCATTATAACAAACAGTTTCATTAAATCGTATAAACCCCACAGAACTATCTTTTTTTTATTTCGAAAAAGTCGTGGCCACCCTAGTGGTAGCGCCAAAATAACAAATGCTTGCGTTTTGAGCCGACCCGTTTTTTGTTTAGCAATAACTTATACGATTATGTTAGTGTGACTTTGAGGAAGCCACGGTGATTTTTGTGTGTTCGATTATTACGAAATATGAAAATAATTATGAAAAATGTTACAAATTAAATTTCTTAAAATTTACTGTGTCACATTTCCTCTTTATTATTATGATTCGTAATAATCGAACACAAACAAACCACTATGGCTTCCTAAAAACAACCTTAACATAATCGTTTCATTTGAAATGTTAATTTTTTTTCTTGTCCAAATACTTTAATCCAAAAAGTTCAAAAAAAGATAATTGTAACAGAATTAAAACAAATTTTTGATGAAAACATTAAAAACGATTTTTTTTTCGTAAATGTGTACGATTCACCGAAATCACGGTGCCTACATATTTTTGAGTATTTTAATGGAGCTGATTACTGATAAAGACACTCGGCGCACCTCCTTAAGTTTCTACATTATAATGAGTTAAATTTATCTCATTTTTGAGGAAATTTTCAAAATTACCATGTAAAAAAGCCACCACTTTAAAGCTCGTCAACTTTGACTCGAGGGGGTTGGTAACCGTTGTTTTTACCCTATATTATTAAAACGGGACTTCTTGATTGAAAAAATGTGAAAATCTGGTCTAAATTATTAGACTGAAAAAACATTTTTTTATTTTTCTGGCTAATTATATTTTCAACGACTGAAGTGGATCAGTCAGGTGGATTCAATTTGATAAAGAAATATTTAATCAAATGTCAAAAACGGTTGGTTAATCCGCATGGTAAACAAGATAACTATTTTTTTGATACTCTGTTAATACCACACGGTGATGGTAGAAAAGAGCTAATTTATTGCTCATAAAGACTGGCATATGCGAAAAAATAATTTGGTGTACGGCCAGAAGATAATAAATAAATGAAGATAAACAGGATATTCAACAAAGAATTTCTTGTTAATAAGCAACTAATCTATTTGCTATAAAACCTTCTCTTTTTTTACACTTTAATCTTTTATATTTCTGTATGTAGTAGTTAACTGCCTTGAAAATTCGTTTAATCATTAATCATTAATATCTGATAATGGACTATGTTCTTGTAAACTATTGCTTCTAAACTTAGGTTATTGGTATTTTTGGGTGCATATTTGAAACAAAGTCGTGTTTAATTAAGCGGGGTAAACCGACGGTTTTACTGATTTTCAATACGTTAGTCCTGACTGAACCGCAAATGTCTTATTGAGGTTTCTGAAACTTCGGATTCAGAGATATTTGGTTGCTGAAATTTTCAAAAACTGTGTCAAAAGTTTTTTTGTATGACGGCTCGGCCGTAATATCCGTCCAAAAAGTAGATTTTTTTCCATGTTTTTGGACTCATTACACTTCTAGCTCCCTGATATCAAAATTTTCTATGTTTTTTAGTATAGACTGTTAATTTGTCTGAGGCTCAACAGCGTACAATAGCCTGATTTTCAATTTCTTGTTATTAGAGAAAGATTTCCAAAATAAAGTGGGTGTTTTGCACATGTTCGCTCTGACCCATTTCACTTTAGTTGAACCATATCAGATTTTTTTGGAAGAAAAGCCACTTTCATTTAAAAGGTGTGACAACAGCGAGGCGGTACAGAAGAGTTTTTAAATTTTTTTCTCTCATTACTTTTTAGAAGCATCAAAAGTTTATTTCCCTCAAATTTCGTCAAACAATCAGCGACTTTTTCGAAGAAAAATTCCCAAAACTTCCTCTTTCTGAGGTACAACACATCTAATTTCCTGCCATCACCCCCAGTTGCTCTCAGTACCACGCTTGCACAATATACAAATACGTCTGTAAAAACTAGTCAGATTCCACATTGCTCTAGATCACGAGAAAAAGCGTTTACTATTCACCTGAACAAAAAGTACTTTATGAAGCACAACATCTCATTCATTATCCGCAATCCTCAGACAATTTTTTTCATTATCGAAATTCATCTTTTTTAGGTTTTTTATAAGCAAACCCAGTCACACAAATAAGAAATTCAGCTAAAACAGCTTTCTAGTCACTTCTGAGTCTCGAGACCGCCTCGTCGCGTTTACCCCTCATAATTCTCTGCGATCTAAGTAAAAATATTTGGAATTTGTTTTTTTTTCGAAAATGTAAAAATTTTATTGGCCATGTTCAAATCTGAATTCCACAGTGTCTAATGCATACATCAACAATCAGAGCAAGAACCAACCAGTTCAACTACTTCAAAGCATACAGGTGCGGTTAAGCGAAAATAAAGACTTTGAAAATACTAATGAAAATTCTGAACAAATTTTTGAAACATCGAATTTTTTTTTTTACATACTTTTCCTGGAAAATTATATAATATCGTAAAATGAAACATTAGTTTAACGAAGCTCTTATTGGTTAACGGCCGTTATGCAGGGCGCTACTCTCATTTGATAAACGCGCAACATCAGACGAAGATGGCATACGATATCCTTTCTTCCATATCCTTTTCCACGGAACTTCCATTTTAATAAACGTTGTATTAATCTCCTATAGCGCGTGTTCGAATCCACTAATGTTGTCTTACCTGGAAAATGTCCCTTGATATTGATTTTTTAAAGGGCATTAGGAGCTTAGATATTTGGGAACGTCTAATTGATTCGATTGGAATCACTCAAGGCAATCACTAAGACAATGATCACTTAGACAACATTCAGTGGGATCAAACACAGCGCTATAAGAGATTGTTAACTTTTTTGAGATGGAGTTCCGTTGGGAAAACGGATTATTCGACCTACATCACTCTGTTACTCCATGCTCTACTTCCCACGCTCGATACGTCTCCAACCAAGACGAAAAAATAAAACTCTTTCTAAAACATCATATGATATCTCTAGGACATCGTTTAACGCAATATACATAAATCATTCTATAGCTCTATACAAATTGTGCTGATCAGACCAATTATGAAAAATATTATTTTTCCATTTTCAAGGTCAATTTCTTTCATCAGAGAGCATAGAAAAATTATTTTTTTTGGCGTGAAACATTCATTTGAAGAAAAACGGAGGATATTAGTTTTTCTATATATCATATAAAAAATCCACCTCACTTATTGGCGTATCGAAGGGTTCTATCCCAACATTGCGGCATTTATGTAAACCGGCGGTGAGGGTACTGATTAGCTTGCCAATTGAAGGCAAATGCGTTCGCATGAGTTTTTTGATTGGTGGATAAAATCTTCTAATTTTATATATGACTAATGAATTTACCTTGGTGAAAACATTTAAAATTCAATTTTGGGGCCAAATTTCATGTAAAAACTACATGTCAATTTTGATGATTGAAAAGGGTGCCTCCGATATTCAAAGTTGCCTATATTTCACAAAGTAAGAGAAGCAAAGGAGAAGACTTAAAATAAGAGCATAGTGAAATAAATCCACAGTGATGCAATAAACTGTTAATATGGATGAGTAACATGCTATACAAATCAATTTTTAAATTCGAATGAGTTGGAATGTATATGACCAAAATGAGTATGTGGGTGTAGGGGTGTTACTTCCCGTTATCACCTTTTGGTTTAGAAATGCTGTAGCCACTACTCTTTTAACGTGTGATTCTTAACGTTGTGGCTACGCTATTCTGAACCAAGGTGATTAAGGGATATAGCAAGAATGGATGTTCAAGTGTGATAACTTTTTTAAATGATTGTTTTTTTTGTTTTTTTTCTCCAATAGTGCGCCTCAAAAATGACGTTTTTGGCTTTTTTGCCACGGAAAAGTGTATTTTGTGGTCGTTACCAACAACACTATCTTAACCGCCAACCCCCATTTTTTCGTTCACGCGACCTCCACATTCCTAGAAACAAAGATGATTGCTTTCGCGGAAGTCAAACGACGTTTCTTCCTTGAACTTGCAGGTTCATACAATTTAAAACTGATTTTTTGACTTCTACATTAGTAGGTTAACAGTTAACTTGTCAGGTTGTGAATTGTATTCAAACTATTCAAGTATAATGTTTCTGGAAACGATATAACGAGAGCTCAAAGTATTTAATAATTTTGTAAATTTAGCAAAAATTTTGAGATTTTTTGAGATTTTTTTACGATTGTTATATTTCGTGTGACCAAACAAGCCACGCTGAAATAAAAAAAATCGTGTAATTAAGTCTTTAGCACTTCTAGTTCAAAATATAAGGACTATAGACTGATTCGATTTAAAATAATCGTACTTTTCAAAAATTTACGGTCCAAATACACATTCTCACCGTTAATTTAACTGTCAGAATATGTATTTGGATCGTAAATTTCTGAATTCTTGGCCGTTAACAATATTACATTCGATGAAACGGTCGAGAATTTGAAATATTTACGCAAGTCCTTACATTTCTGGCTGGTGAAACCCTTGTCCGACACGATTCGAACCAAAACCATTTAGATAACCAAGTGGGAGACCACGTTATCTGTACAGCTTATACGGTGCTATTATGATTTGGCTATCATGACATAAAAATTTTGATAGCAATATATTTAAAGACTCGAAATGTCAATTCGTACTATTGAACGAAACAAAACACCGGACAGTCCGGTCCGGACTTTAAAAACGGGATTGATAAAAATGGTGAAAACATTACGAAGTCAAAATTTTTCGCTCGAATCTGACGAAAATCAGGCTTATAAACACTTAAAATTCTGAGATCAAACGGGCAAGCTCAAAAACCTACGCGGACCCGTTGAGCACTACAAAGCTGAAGTTAGCTGTCAGCCTATACTTGAAATTTTGTCACATTCCAAAACTTTTTTTATCATGTTTTTCACGATTTCCACGAGGTTGAAAATATTCACACCGAGTTGAAAGAAATCCGTAGAGTAGGTTTAATGTCGCCAAGAAGCATTAACTGAAAAAATTAAATTTCAAAAAAGTCTCAAATCGAAATTTCAACATTTACCGCAGACAATATAGTTAACCGCAGTTGTATATATATTGGTTCTGAAATTATGGTTAGTATTTGTACTCTAGTTGCGCTTTGAAATCACAAGCCAAAATAAATAGAGAATGGTGGCTGAAAAGCACCAGGAATTGCTCAGTTTCCATTTAGAAACATATTAAACTCAATGATGTATATCCTTTTCCCAACGGAACTCCATCTCAAAAACGTTTAGTATCTCTATAGCGCGTGTTCGAATCCCACTAATGTTGTCTTAGTGATTGTCTTGAGTATGATTATAGGCAAGGGTGCTTGATATTGGGACCGCTAAATTTGATCGGTGTGTAATCACTCAAGCAATCACTAAGACAATCACTCAGACAACATGGGATTGGAACACGCGCTATAGAGATAGTAAACTATTTTGAGATAGAGTTCTGTTGGGAAAAGGATATAGGGCCCACATTAATATCTAAAGTGGTGAATAATATATCTGACATTATGAAAAAACTCTCATCTTTAATTGAAATGACCTTCTTCTGCTTAACTTTCTTTAAGTTTTTACAAAATTAATGCTTCTTTTGAGATTATTCTTTGTTAAGATTCTCACTCACGCGTCATAACTGTGATGTCAGAAAAGATAGTGACAAATCAAACCAGACGATTATTAAAATAAGTTGATAATCGTGTGATTTGATTGGTCACTATATTTTCGAACATCTCAGTTATGAGGCGTGAGTGAAAAAGCTTACCAAAGAATAATCTTTGATATAAAGTTAATCGTAGAGAAAGAAAGTTTGACTAGAGACGCAATAGTACAACTCGAATAAACATGAAGTAATTTATGATGATTCTTAGATGTGTTTTTATATCCTGTCATCTGGCAGTTTGATTACATATTTAACTCA
This sequence comes from Oikopleura vanhoeffeni, assembly GCA_004367855.1. NCBI lineage: Eukaryota > Metazoa > Chordata > Appendicularia > Copelata > Oikopleuridae > Oikopleura > Oikopleura vanhoeffeni. The sequence continues at coordinate 322,051 of SCLH01000719.1, read as the reverse complement.
ACACATATTGACAGAGAATGACACAAGTGACATAATACCCGATAAATGCTGATTTGACAATTACTGTTTCTTAATCCGCACTCAGCTGAATTTACTATGGGCATATATTTATGTAACATTATGTCCCGTAAAAAAATTCTGCCTAAAAGAAGCTCAAAAATGCTGTGTAAAAACGTGATCGCCCCGTCGGTATTATTACAACTGCTAATTTAATTCGAACATCAATTTGATGGCTCAGCGGGGTGTAATAACATATCCTGGTTTCTTTGTTCAGCCGAAATTATTCTTATAATTTTTTTTTCGTAAAATTGATTTTCTCTTAATTATGACGTAAAGTGAAAATTATTTTTTCATGACTTGTTAACGGGTAACTCCATTATGCGCTAACAAATTAGTTGCAAGAAATTGATTGCGGATATATGTGAAGGTTGGAAGAATTAAGGAGTTTAGAATGATACCAAAGAGATGTTAATTTGTCAAAAAAAGTTCACGAAAATAAGCTACCGGGCACTTATGGGTTTTGAGCGTAGTTTTCACTTTTTCGTATTCTTGTGAGACTGCAATGTGAACACATAATATTAGACAGAACCTAAGCCATTTTCTTCGATTTTTGGTGCAAAAAAATTGAAAGGAAAATTATTGTTTACTTTCGCCGTCATTTTGTTGACAAATATTGGCTCACTCGCCTGGCCGAAAAATTGGAGAAAACCAAAAAAGCGCACAAAGTTTTGCATAACCATAAAAATCATGAGATTTAAGACCATAATTTGTAACTTATGAATGTGACAGTTTTGATTAAGTTATTTAACAGATTTGTGCCAATGTGCACACATATTTTTTATTGCAGGCAGTTTATCAAAATTTCATATGAAATTTCGTAACAATGGTTTTTCAACGGATTTTGATAAAGAAACTTTTTTGTTCAAAAATGTATAGAAATTGCTTTGTTAAACACAGAACAAAATTAAATCGACTTTTTTTCCAAGATATCACTTTTACACTCTTTTTGAAATATTTTTTTTCCAACTAAAGTGAATCTTTAAAATGAGGGTAATCTCTATAACGCGTGTTCAAATCTCACTAATGTTGTCTTAGTGATCGTCGTGGGTATAATAATAGGCAAAGGTGCTTGATATTGGGAGCAGGGATCGGATTTTTCCGGGTCGCAGGTCCGGAACGCAGGTAGGATCGGGTCAGGTCGGTGCCGAAAAGTCGCCGAGCTACCGACCCGCAAAAATTTTTCTGAAAAAACATAGTTTTTTATGTAGTTTAGACTATAAATCGATCATTTTATTATTATTAATTTGTAAATATTTCTAAAATATATAGATATCATCAGAGAGCGGATTTTCCGGGTCGCCAGGTCGGAATTTTCGGCACCGACCCGACCCGACCCGACCTGGAAAATTTCAGAAAAAAAATCGACCTGACCCGACCTGGTCAAATTTTGAAAAAATTCGATCCCTGATTGAGAGCGCCAAAGTTTATTGGTGCGTAATCACTGAAGCAATCACTAAGACAACATTAGTGGGATTCGAACACGCGCTATAGAGATTACTCTCATTTTTAAGATTCACTTTGGTTGGAAAAGGATATACAGCGAGAGTTTTATCGTTTCATCCAATTTGGCAGCTGGCGGTTATACTGCCAAAATTTAAGGCAAAAGATTGGAAATTTTACCCGCCAGTCGAAAAACTGGAAGAATCAAGAAAACTCATGCTGTAAATACATTCCATCGTTTTTAGAAATTCATATTTATGACCTCATTGATAGAGAATGTGCAAGCTCGCTTATTTTTCAAATGCATTCTAAAGACGCTTTAATAGTCCATTTGTAATGTATTGTTTTCTGAAATCAATCATGTTTAAAGTACCCCTTTTGTTAGCTCACCGGTATCTCTGAGAACATTCAGAGATATGATTTAATATGTTCGATTTCATCACTACTTGAAGAATGTAATCCGCGGAAGTGGAAAAATGACGTAAAAGTGCCAAGCCCTTTTTGACAGAAATTCCATCATGTTTCAATTAATTATATTTAACCCGCGGGCTACTGGAAGTGAAACCATCCGGTTAGCATATCAGATGATCTTAAGATGACCTTTCGTCACTTTTTCGTAATTAAAGATACACTGTTGATGTTAAGGGGGTAGGCGTCGTCATCTG
>SCLH01000719.1:285627-318974 GCA_004367855.1 Oikopleura vanhoeffeni | reverse complement strand
TTAATTTTATAAAGAACTCAAAAAATTACGACGCCCACCCCCTTAAATCATTTTTAGAGTTTTGTCCACACCGTCTTATCAGTAGTCTATATTAAAATGTATAAAACGTAAAATGTGAAAATTCTTCTGGAACTCGAAATTTCGCATTTTCCCACTTATTTTACGCAAACGATTCGTCATCTTTTCCTATCATGTTGAAGGGACAGCCAATCAAAGCCCCCTCATTACTTCCACGCTTTTAGCTGTGGCCTCTGAAAATACTAATCTTGAGAACATCGTCCTGCCGCAGGACTCCTGCGCTCACTTTCCTGACCTACGCGATGGGCAGAAAGTATACAATTGAATTTTTTGACCAATGTGCGTAATTTCTAGGGCGATGTTTCCAAGATTATTATTGTAAATGATTAGACTTAACTTCCACAGTCTTTTTACGGTCACGCGTGACCATGACCCGTTCAATCGCAATTTAGGATCCTTAATCATTCATTATGAAACATTTACAAAGTGATCGATCGACTATTTAAATAATTAACGTTTGTGCGTTTTTTTCTAGAAATTTTTACTGTATTACAGTATTTATTTTTTGCAAAAAAAATTAAATCATCAAAAAAAAAGACTTGGAGCAGAATTAGAAAAAAAATTCGAAGACTTTTTTCTCATTACACTATAGCCCGAAAATGATCACGTGACCGTATATTCAAGGAATAAGGTTGGCAAAAAATAGTACTGTGTTTTTTTTCAAAAATTACTTAAATTCATTTTGAAAAAAAAGGTGTTTCTTTGAAGTTTTTAAGATTTTTTCTTCAATTACACCAAAGACCAAAAACGATCACTGACCTTTAAAATCAAGAAATAAGGTTTGGTCAAGTACAAAATAGTAGTCAGATTTAGCCGAAAAATTTTTTGGGGTAATAAACACCTAATTTAAGAGTTTTGAACATAATGGTATTTTCCAAGAAGGTCACGTGATCTTATTTTTCAAGAAATAAGGATAAATATATGACATATTTTAGACCTTATTGTTGAATTATTTCGTCACGTGATTTAATTTGGACTGTATTGTAATTAGAAAAAAATCTTGAAAACGTTTGAAGTTGACCCTGGAATGTTTTTAGCGTAAGCACTTTTTCAAAATACCGTATATTGTTTACCGTATATCAAATTACCGTAAATTTTAAAGTTCATCGTAAAGACTCGTAAGTACTCTCAAAACAATCGGTGGAGCCGACTTTCTGATGAAATTATTAGCAATTATGTACTGAAAGGTCGCCAGAGAGCAACAATCTCCTTGTGAAATCTCAAAATTTAGACTATTTTTGCTCTCTAGTAACCGTTCAGTACATAATTCACCCATAGTTGCTAATACTTTCATTAAAAAATTGACCTCTCCGATTCTTTTGAGGATACTTACAAGCTTCTACGATCAAATTGGCCTTGAACTATGTCATTAAAAATACTTCTTTTTTATTTTTAAGGAGCTGATTTTTTTAAAAGTTTAATATTAACATGCAATTTTTTTTGCAGTGTCAGCACCCAAATAGGTGACGGTTCAATACTGCAAATTTCAAATGACAAATTTAGCCTTAATGCGAATCAATTATGCTTTTAATTGTGTGAATCGTGCTAAAAATAGAGATTTTTATATTTTCTGATCGCCATTTGATGCCTTTAAGTTACTTTTTTCACATTTTGTTTTGATACGATTGTAGCAAATTATCAGAATTACCATATTATCAAGTGAAAAATATATGTTGATAATGAAACGAAGGTTATACGCTTGATTTAAACACCATGGTCACGCGTGACCGTGAAAAGACTGTGATTTCAGAAGTTGTTCCGGATTGTAGGAGTTAAAACCACCACAAGTACAAATTAAAATGTGTTTGCGCTAAATAAAAATTTCCGAAATGCAATGGCATGCTGAAAATCAGAATTCGATACATTTTCAAACTGTTTAGCAAATTAATCTCTTTTTAGATGAAAAACAAGGAACTGATTTGATACAAATTCGGCCATTTAGAAGTTTTTTTCAAAATGCCAACAGTAAATCCAAACATCAGACTTGAGAGTAATTATAACTGGTGGGCTACCGTAATCAGGGATAACATTTTTCATTTAAAATAATACCTAGGCATTTAATCAAAATTTCACCTCATGATTTTCTAACCTTCTAAATTAAATTATCTAAAAAATCTCAATTTTCCAACTTATTATTTTGGCGGATAACAGAGAAAGGTTAAAGCATTCTGATTTGATCACCGTTAGCTCGTTGACTGATTGTCGTTATCATCTCAAAAATCTCGAGGTAACAATTTTGATTTTTTTGTTAAACAATTGATCAGAATAGACGAGAGTACCGAAGATAGAGGGGGGCAATATCGCCGAAAGTTTTCAAAAACAATTCGGCGATATTGGGCTCTTTCGGCGATATTGGCTTTTTCGGCGATATAGGGGCAGAAATAATTTTTTCGTTCAAAAATTAGAAACGCGTGGGCGTTCGGAATGACGTCAGAATTTGAAAAGTTTTTTCAATTTTATTAGGAGTTTAACGACTGGTTCAAATGCAGTAAAATACCAAAATGTGTAGAATTACCTTCTCGACCAAACTCAATAAAAAAAATATAAGTTATCCGAGTTCATATAAAAATTATATGAGATAACTTTTATCGTCTCATGGAGCTAGGTACCGTATTTTATGTTTTAGGATAACACTTTTAGATCAAAAGCTTATTCTTATCGTGAACTTTAAATGAGCACTTTTTTGTTAAATATTCTTGGTATAAGTATACCGTACCTATTTATCTACAGAAGGATCGAGCGTGTAATTATCTTTGCATCTGAGCTCAGCAATTTTCAGCTTTTTAGAAGTTCGTTTTCTTCGTGGATAAATCTATATCTCTAAACTAAAAAAAGATAATTTAAGTCATTGTAAACACTAAATTTAAGCATTTTCGCCGTTAGCAAAACAAATAAAGAGATATTCAACGTGATTAGCATAAAGAAATATATAAGGAAAAATTTTGATGAGTGATTTGCTGTAAAGTTGAAAATATAAACACCTAAACGCTCACGATCGCTAGCTTTACAGAATACTAAATACTCTGAGCATTTTACTTTCAGGTTTCAAAGGTACACAATTGCGCATGAAAATATCAATGGTGATAATCACTGATCGTATTTAATGAGGTCGAAAACCTTATGACCTAGTGAGATTTAGGGTAGATTTTGAGAAATAAACTGAAATTATAAAATAACTCTACAGTAGTAGAGTTTTTTTTAATTCTACTACAATGCAGTTGGGGTACTTTGGCTTAAAATCGAGAAGACCGGCGTAGGTAAAACGACCAATGGGCCGTAATGGCCAGGAGCCTATGAGCGCGTTCGGTCAAATGATGACTTTTGCATTGGGTTAAAATACAAAACAATGCAGTCGAAGTATTTTGGTAGATAGTATTATTTTTGGAGTTATGAATCATCCTGATAAGAAATAGTGCTAAAGTTGACCAATGAGCGTGCTTGATATTTTCTATAATGAAATAAAATCTTTTGGAAAAAATATTTTAAGTGAAATGAATGTGAACTTGCGAAAATATTTTCTCAAACTGTTTATTCTGATTTGAAAATGATCTAATAAATCGAAAGCTTAACAACTTTTTAGTCTTTATGAATTGAAAAAAAACCTTATAATATATGTAAAAATTAAATAAGTGAAAAGCGCGAAAATTATCGAATATTAAATTAAGTCAAAAAGGCATCATTGTTAAACTTATGAATCAAACTACAGACTACTAGTGCAATTATTTTATAATTTTAGTTTATTATTTATGATCATACTGTATGATGTAAGTAAAATATCACCGCAAAATGCAAGCGCAAGATTATAAGTCGTCATGATATGTTCCACATAATAATCGCATTATTCAACTACTGCACTTATTTCTTACTGATTAGCCTGCTTTATTATTCATCCCTCAAAATCATTATTTAGTTTTTACGATGACATTTTTTTTTCAAAATATTAATTTCTGTGGATGGACTTCTAATTTTAGTAACGTGCCAATTTGCACAAAAAAATTCAAATTGTTAAGACAATGAAATTATAGTTGAATTTGTCCTCGCGTACACGTTTTCTTAATGATAACATGGGTAAGCACAAAAAATGATTAATTTTTGATACAACCCTAATATGGGAAACCAGTTTTTGCGTAGGTTATCTATCAACACAAAAAGTCCGAATCCCAGTGAAATCTAAATCCTACAGGTTGAATTTTATTTTTGTCGGTGTTTCACGCATCACTTGTTATTACACTATGAATTAAGTATAAATTACACTATAAATTGAGTGATGCGTGAAACACCGACAGAAAATAAAATTCATCCTGTAGGTATTTATTTTATTGCAAAAAAATGAACTATACAGTATAATCAATACTGTACTATGCTGCATAGTCTATACTAGGAGTGTTAAAAGGACCATCTCCGACCAGATTTTCTATCCTCATTCCCATTTTTCCATATACTGTATGAAATAAAATTTCATTGATAAAAAAGAGACGTGCGGTATTTGAGTAAAATTTTGTACATTACTAGTCGTGGAAGTTGTACCGAGCGGTAAATATTCTTGCGTAGGTTGGAGTTATTTGATAGCATCAATCATAATAGCGCCATGTAAGGCTAACCCACGCTCAGAAAAAACCCGTGATTACTATACATGTAGTATTAACTTATTATTTAATTTTAATTCTAGAAAATATTTTTCGAACGCGTCTGTACGAGTCAATTATCACATCCATCTGTGTGCTGGCTTCAGAAAATACCGTTGCATTTTCTCCATGCTGTTTTTAATCTGCTAATTATATTTTTTGTTATACTGTATAACTTATACTCTTCAAAAAGTTAGTTCTTGATAAACCGGGATATAACTTATTTTATTCTAGTATCAAATCCATTAACTCGATGGGGGTCAAACAAAAGCCCATTGATAATCATGTACAGTAAATTGTTTACCAAGGTAATTCAGATGATTAATCACGATCCGGTCGTCAAAGCAGGCTTGTAAAGGCCAATATCCCTTTATTTTTCTCAAACCTACGCAAAACGGAGATAGACAACCGATGCCAAATCCAACCCTTTTACAAGAGTATACATTTTTGGTCGACTTTTTTAAAAATGCCTACAGCGGAAATCAAGTGTAACCAGTTTGGAAAAAAGAAGGTAAAAACCTTACACCCTGTATATTTTGCTATGAAAAGTTTGTAGGCGGAAATTAGCAGTACCAGTGAAATACGAATTTACGAAATATTTCTTTTGTTTGATTAATCTTTTATTTTTGTATTAAAACAAGTCGGTTTATGTTATCAAAATTAATCCAACATTTCTATTTTTGCGATGTTAAATGTTTTTCATAGCAAAAGCTAGGATAAAAAAGTCGACCAAAAATGTATACTCCCTTTTACAAGCTAGCATCAAATTTTCGAAATATAAAAAAATTTAAAATTAAATAAAACATTGCAAAATTTTTCTAAAAAGTATTGCAAATAACCATCAGCTCACCTTCTAACCCTCATAACTCGTTATGAAAAACATAATTAAATTTACCGTATAAAATAATGACCAGATGTAGACGAAAAATTTTCAAGAAAGTTGAACGCGGTCAACCAAAAATAAATCAAAAAATACAACCAGAGGTCTGCCCACAAATTTGTAAATTTCCGCAGTGTGGGACTTTTCGAATAAAAAAATAATCCCGCAAAATGTATATGGCAAAAACAAAATCTAAATCTGAAAAAAACCTCCCATCTGTGAATTACAGAGAAAGGCTTTCTACTGACTCACAGATGGGCTGACCTTTAGATTGGTAATTCAATTTTAGTACTTTTTCATAACGCAAATGTTCCTAGAGTGCGTCTGAGGGTTAATTACTCTGGGAACAATTAAGCATCAAGTGTTAATATCACATGGGTAAAAATTCTTAGTGGTTGCCTTAAAAACTAGAACAAATATCTCTTTTATTGATCGCATTTTCTCTAAAAATTCCTTTGGTAGAACAGTTTATCATCAAAAAAAAGCAAAATCACCCGCAGACTTTTCAAAAAATATTCAAACTAATATTTTTGGGACAATGCAAAAAATTAAGAGAAAATATTCGATAATAAAAATAGAATGAAAGTGGAACTTATCACCTTCGCATATTCTAAACATTGAAGGTTATTGACTAAACAGCGGTTCCGGCACGAAAATCTCCAACGGCCTAAATTAGGTCCGATTTAAAATCTCCGAAAAAGCAACGAAACATTGATTCTTTAATAGAAAACAGTGATTTTTAAGAATCAAAATGAAATATCAGATGATGTTTCGAAAAATATTTATCTCCAGATTAGGCCGTACAAGTAAACCAGCATTTAAGCTGTATAATATTGATTAAAACCGAAAAAGTTTTGTTCTGAATTTTTAAAGGCCACAAAAAAATCTCAAAAAATACCGGAATCGGAACTTCCGATACCAATAAATAAAATAATTTTTTAATTTTTAAAAACTTGTCAGGGCGGTTTAAAAAACATTATCGCCGACAAAGATTGAAAAAATTCCAGTGCTTAATTACAGCAGAAAACCGCTCTTGCATAATGTTCTTCGAAAATAGGCCATTTAACTATCTAGCCAGTATTAAATCAAAAATGAAAGTTTTGTTAATACAGTATATTAATCATAAATTCGAAGCAAAAATATCACTTATACATGTACAAATATACACATTTAATTGCAAATATAATTTATTTCGTTTACTAAGAACCCGTGATACAGAAATAACTGGAGCCAAAACCCGACCAAGTAAAGGGATCGCTTCGGTTGAAATGTGCATTCATTTGGTCCTGAGTTCGAATCTAATTGACGCCACATATACTGGAAACAGCACAAAATCTGTATTTACTGAATTATTTCTGTATTACGGGTTCCTAATTAACCAAATAAAATATGTAATAATTTGTAATCCATTTCAGCTCTTTATATCACAAAATCTCTATATTATTATTCGAAATTGAATCTAAACGAATTAAAATAAATTGAACTTGAGTTCTTTCTACTATTTTTTTTGGCATCTTAAATGCTGCTTAAAAGGTCGCAATGGAGAAGTAGGATATCCGTAAAGTTAGTTTGTATTTACCCACCCAACTTACAAAAATGTAAATAGTTCCAATTTTATAGCTTCCGCTATTTTACAAGTATTTATCTATCTGATTTTCTAATAAATTTTGATATATTATTGGCGTTCCGTCTTGAATCTACTGTGTTAATCAAGGAAAAATTGGAAAACTTTGTCATAAAATATGTTCTTATATGACCGTTCTATCTTCAACTGCGCAAACAAGTCAAAACTCTAGCCAATTCTCTATCAAATTTAACTTTAAAAATATATATTTTTATAATAATCTCAAGACTGTAGCCGACTCTAAAGACCCGCCATTTTAACTTGAAAATCACAAAAGGACTTATATTCTCGATTCTGCTTCGAGAGGTTTGTTATTTAAGGGCGAGTTGTCCTAGTGAAATGGCGTGAAAGGTATCCAGAGAAATCTTCCCAATTTTTTTTTCTAGGGCCAGGGCCCCGGATGTGAAGTATTCTCTTCAAACCATTTTGAGTAGTCCCTTAATCGTCAATTCAGGTGAACAAAATAGCAACTTGAGGAGGGAGCGTCCGCATAGTTGCTAGAGAAAACCGTGGACTTATTTGCCCAGGGGTCTTTCACAATCGCGCTTTAAAGAAAAGCGGATTAAAAAATATCTATAGTTGTTTTATTGTGAATTTGTGTGCAAAAAAGCAATGCTGATTTTTTTATATTTTGATTAACATTTCAGGCATAAACATAAGAACAAGACATTGTCACTCAAACACCACTTTTATACATAAATTACCATTTATTTTGACAATTATCCTTTTTTTAGTAAAATTTGAACCGATTTTGAAAAATTACTATTTGTCTTTAGGAATCAGTTGCATTCTTAAACTGCATTTCAATTTTAACCGATATTGACCAACTTTAAATTATTATTTATACACGAATTACCCAAAATGATCCGAAAATTATTTGCAAAAAATTTTTCAGCCATTTGGGCCTTCCTTGTTACCTCTTCTTGAAACTCTTTAAAGTTAACTCGTAAAGTCGCCTAAAATAATTTTTTTCTAGAATTGAAGTTAAATAATAAAGAAAAAAACCGACCTTGCTGACTAGTTAACTCGTAGCATTGCCGACAATTTTTGGAGCGAACACTCTTTTAAATTAAGGATGTGGGCGACGATATCTCAGCTTCACGTATAATACTTTTTGATACACCTACAGTATGTACTTTTTTTACTTGCGAAGTGAAAATTGTAAAGAATTTTCTGCCAAGTTTTTAAACTCATAAGATTTTTTTTGATTTTGAGAGTTTTTCGAAGAAAAGTCGGTTTTCGGGGGTTGAAATTAAAAGTTAAGATTTAAGGGTGACGATAATTGAGATTTCTCAGACTTTTTTGATTGCCCCATTTTGTAGGAATTTGTCACTGAGTTTTTTTACCTACCAATTTTTTCTGAATTTGAATTTTTTCCAAAAAAAAGTGGTTTTAGAAAAATTTATAGTTCAGAATTTTCACAAAAACTAGAAAATTTGAACCTTAATCTAGGTTTTGCGGTGAATTGATGTACAAATTGAAAAATTTCCTATATATTTAAGGAGGTAGACGTTTGCGCGAGGCTCCCAAATAAGCGTTTTGACCAACTAGAGGCAAAATTTCAAAAAGAGCTAATCATTTGGTGATGCGCAATTTAATATATTTATTCTAAAATTGGCAAATATTAATAAAAAGTGATGAGAGATGAATGAGGAGTAGGCTTTTTAGTGGCTTTTAGGGACGCCCTACTGACTTCATTACTTTGAAGCGGTAAGTTGAACTATCAGATGCTGTGATAGTACTGGCAAACTCTTTCTAAGAGTTGGTACTACGTATTTCGAAAAAAAAATGTATTCTGAAGCCAGGTTTCTCAGAAACTTCACTTGAAAATGTGTAAAAAAGAGTCTAATTATCGTCGCCCACATCCTTAAGACGATTTGAAATAAGGAATTTCAAAACTCAAAAATGGGTTTGGATGTTTTTAAGCTATCTTGTAAAGAATATTTTTTGGTCATTTTAGGACCCAGGTTTTTTTGTTCTTCAAAAAATTTTCGAAAAAAAAAAAGATTTTTCGGTCAATTTTCTGAGATTTTACAGGTAGGCCCCAACTCGGCTCTGGAGAAGCCGTATGCAAAGCTAGAAAGCTGATTTTTTAGCCTGTGAAAATTAAGCGTTTTTGGTTACCTATTTTTTTGCTTGAGGGTCGGCGACCAATATTTGACCTCAAATAACCCGTCAAAGTTCAAGGTCAATTTCAAGTTCATCGGATAGACTTGCAAGTACCCGCAAAAAAACGGAAGGGTCGACTTTCTGATGCGCGTATTAAAAACTATGAGTTAATTATATACCGTAAGGTTGCTAGAGAGCAAAAACTGGACTTAATATTGACCTTGAGTCTTGACCAGTTTTTGCACTCTAGCGACCGTACGGTATGTAATTTACCCATAGTTTCTAATACGCTCATGAGAAAGTCGATCCTTCCGGTTCAGTTGCGGGTACTTGAAGGTCTATCCGATGATCTTGAAATTGACCTTGAACTTTGACGGGTTATTTGAGGTTAAATATTGGTCGCCAACTCTCAAGCAAAAAAACGGGTAACCATAAAACGCTTAATTTTCACTGGCTAAAAAATCAGCCTTCTAGCTTTGCATATGGCTTCTCCAGACCCGGGTTGGGGACTACCTGTAAAAACTCGAAAAATTGACCGAAAAATCAATTTTTTTTCGAAAATTTTTAAAGAACAAAAAAATCCTGGGTCTTAAAATGACCAGAAAAAAATTCTTAACAAGATAGCTTAAAAACATTAAAACCGATTTTTTATTATTGAAATTCCTTATTTCAAATCGTCTAAGCGTATAACCCAAGTTTCATTATTAACATATGTTTTTTGTTTTTTCGAAATAAGATTCTGCCAATTGCCTAAGAGGTTAAAAAAAATAAATGGACCTACGAGTTAATTTTCAAATTTAACTGATGTTGATTAATTTTCAGAAAATATGATACTGCCTATCTGATGGGTAAAAGTCTACGAGGTTAAATTTTTGCATAACAAAAATTTTAACCACAAAATTATATTATGGTTCTTAATTTGATTTCAGGGCAAAAATGTATCTCAAGCTGAAATTTAACCTTGTATATTTCTAATGATGAGTTACGCAATAGGATTTTTTACAATTGATCAACATCAGTTAAATTCTGAAATTTGTATAATTTATCCATCAGTTTGCAAAAAAATAAAAATTTCTCAGAAAATATGTATCAACTCAAATAGAGTTACTCCATCGTTTAAATTTCAGCTTTTAAAAACGCCTTATCCGATTGAGTTTTTAGATAACTCAAAATGATCAAACATATTCAGAAAAAATCAATCGAATCGGACCACTTTTATTTTATTTTTTTAAAAGTACATTTGAGATTAATTGTAAGTTTTTGAATAAACAAATTGAAAAAATGGTCCGATTTCGACTAATTTTTTTACGATTTTTATCTGAATATGTGCGGTAATTTTGATCTTGATGAAAACTCAATCGAAGTATAACGGCGTGAAGACTCTATTTACTACTGAGAGGCACTTTGTTTTGGGAAAAGATACGGTTTTATCACTTCAACTCAAATTTAAAAATTGAATATTTAACGTTGACAATTAAACAAATTAACAATTTTTCCGAGAACTGGCTGTCCAGAATATTTCTACTCAAATTTGGTAACTGTATAAATTCGTGTTGTAATAGAGTGATGTTGATTCAGTTAATTCAGGATTGTGCAAATGTGTACTGGGTAAATATAATGACCTGCACACCTTGATTGAAACGCCTGAAATAAATTGATGACAAAAATGCGTATTCTTCCGAATAATAACATAAAAAAATTTAGTTAGTAAAAACTAATTTATTTTGATAAGCTTTCGATTTATATTACAATCATTTTCAAATCAGGTTTTTTTTCGAAGTGAGAATTTGTTTGCAGATTGTGTCGGAGTAATTTGGCAATAGTGGGCTCTCGAAATTGCTTAATTACGACACAATCTGCGAAACAAATTCTCACTTCGAAAAAAACCTGATTGAAAATGATTGTAATAAATCGAAAGCTTATCAAAATAAATTAGTTTTTACTAAATAAACATTATGCATTTAACATATCTCGCACCAACATAAACAAAAAAAATTAGGTACGGTTCTATATTTAACTCATTCGGTTTAAAAAAAAAAGTAATTAATTCTATATTCAATCCTGAAAGGGCAGATTACAGATTTTGACGAACTAGTTAACTCATGCGCGTGGATTTTAGAAATTGTCACTTTTTTTCAAATTGTGCAAAAATATAGCAATATTTTTACAATATGAAAAATTAATTATTTGCGTTGGAAGTGCGATTACAATTATCGGTAATTTACACGAACGGCAAATATTGCAGTTTTATGATGAAAATTAAGATTATATTTAACTGAATTATTTGCATTGGAATTGCAATAAAATATTTGTGCTAAATAGCACAAAATGCAGTTTTCTACTGACTTTTTGAAAATTAAAATTTGATATGAATGCAAAATAAGTCCTTGAATCTGGTTAATCTAGTGATAGAAGGTTTTTGAGAGTTACGGTATTATTTTAACAAGGTTTATCACGATTTATCAAGAATATTTTAATGCGGATCGTTAATAGTAATACGTTTTCCCGTGGTAGATTAAGAATATCCAAATTTTGGTAGTAATTTCATTAAAGCTCATCTTATTATTTTTCGACCCCTAAGCTGCTAAAAACGGCTGAATTCACGAGAAAAATCGTGAATTTTCTCGGCATATTGTCAGTCTATAAATAAAACGCGCAGATTTCTTTGTCGCAATTGGACCCTAAAAATCTTGAGGTCGAGTTAAAATGTTAGAAGGTTCTAAAATTGTGAACGCCAAAAATTGAACAAAATTGTGACCAAAGAGTGAAATTAATGAATGCCACTTTGACAGATAAGGTCGCAAGTGTTGCTCAATATCGTCCGTTACGAACGGATAAGCCAAATAGAAGGTTCCTCCTCGAAAAAAATTAATCGTAAATTGACGCCTGCCTCGTTCAAAAAAGCGCCAAAATTATGTCAGTTTCGATAAGCATAAAATTTAAACTTTTAAATATATTCTGATGTTTATATTTCTCAAAACACAGGTTAGCAGATTTCACTACATGGCGGCTGAAAATGCAGTTACGAATTTGCACATACTTCTAAAATATTTATTTTGTGAACTATAAGATAACCCTAATAATTTTACGTTTTGGTTCAAGATTTTTGAAAAATAAATCTGCAATATTTTATTTGTTTTTTGTCACGCAAATTGTCCCGAATTAACTGTGGGGATCGAGTTTTGATTTTTCAAAAAAAATAATTATTTGACTTACGAAGTTCTCGATGAGGCAGGAGGATTCTTACTTCTGGTGGATAATCTGAAGAAATATTTTAATCAAAATTCCGATGAAAGTGAAAGTTATTCAGGAAGAAATCGAGATTAATCAAATATTTCGTTTTGATTTTTAAGAAAAATACGTAATTTGCCAGATAATAATCAAACCGGCTTTAAGATGGGTTTCAAAACACTCGAACTTTTCCTATAAATAATAAAATCCGATGCTAAAGCCATCATCAAAAAAATTAACTGGTTTTAGGCTGTTAACTCGTACACTCGTAAAAACAAATTATTTTCTACGTTATATCAAATAATAAAAATGATAGCTTAGACGATTTGAAATAAGGAATTTCAAAACTCGAAAATGTGAATCAATGTTATTAAGCTATCTTGTAAAGATATTTTTTGGTCATTTTAAGACGTAGGATTTTTTTTTGATCTTCAAAAATTTTTCAAAAAAAATCGATTTTTCGGTCAATTTCTCTAGATTTCACAGGTTGTTCTTAACCCGGTTCTAGCGAAACCGAATAAAGAGCTAGGAGGCTGATTTTTCGGCCAGTGAAAATTAAGCGTTTTTCGGTTACAAGTTTTTAAAAACATCGATTCCCATTTTTGAGTTTTGAAATTCCTTATTTCAAACCGTCCGTAATCGTCCGCGCGTCAACGGTATCGGACAAAATAATTTTGTCAAAATTGCAGTTTTTTAAATTTCTATGTTAGACTTTTTTATTCTAAATAACATGTTTTCTTGATTATTTTAATTTAGCAGCTTTTGGGTGAGCTCGGTTTGCTTATATTGCAGATATGGTTTTGATATGATGTAAAGAAAGTACGTCGCTGACCACTTTAATTTTTGATACGAGAATTGAGCATTAAGCGACGCGTGTCTGATAAGAAAAATTATTGCCAAAATACAACAGCCTAATGTTTGCGGTAAAGCAGGCTAAATTCAATTTTTGAACCGCATGAGTTAACAATTGTTTCTTGGCGGTAAAGCTTCAAATAATTTCGAATAAAAAATATAATTTAGACAAAATTAACCATTGTCCTCAAGTTTTTAAAAATACTACCGAATTGCAAATTTGAATTAAATAATCAACCAAATATGGTTAATGGTTTATTAATAACACGTAATACAGAAATAACTCAGTAAATACAGATTACATACTGCTTCCAGTATATGTGGCAGTCAATGAGACTCGAACTCGAGACCTAATGAATTAACATTAAGAACGAAACGATCTCTTCACTTACTATTACCTGTATTACGGGTTATTAATAAACCATATATCATATTTTCAACCCAATTTTAAAACAAATATGGTTAAGTTATATTTATTTGCAAAAAGGCAGCGAACTTTATAAAACTTTTTAATAGTTATAAAATGTTACAGAAAAAAACTGGGAATCATTTTTTTGTCAGAATATTTTTTTGTCAAAATTCGTTTTTGTTAATTTTTTTTTGTCAGATTCGTAAATATTAATTCAAACCTTTCTCGTAAATTTATGCTCCAGCAGCTTTGTTTCACCGAAAAATAATTTTTGGACGAAACACGAAATTTTAAGGAAAAAATATTTCTCCAAAAAAATGATAAGATAAATTAATTATCGGTTTTTCAGCATTGGAATTTTTATAGACATTTTGTTAATATTTTGAATTATGAACAGTTAGCAATACGGTTTGGAGATCGTATAATGGAGTGAGCCAAGTTCCACAAATGATAAAAAAATGATAAAAATCTATCACAAGTTACGGAAAAACAATTGAGAAAAACCGCCGTGAAAATGACTTAAAAATATCACTCAATCAAAAATTAACCATGCGATAATCAAATCGAGTTAGCCCCACTTGGACTAAAAATTTTTTCAAATTAATTACAATTTTAAGAATATTCAAACCTTAAAAAAATGAAGAAAACGACTCGTGAGTAGCGATAATTCTGAGCTCTTGTCGAGTCTTTAAGGGATTTGAGTTAATGGCTCTGGTCATATTGACTACTATGATATTATATTTTATTAAACTTGAATTACTTTGTCGATAATTATAGTGCTAAATTTGTGCTGGTCCCAAGTGGGGCCTCACAAATTCCAGAAAATTTTGATAATAACAATTATTTTTTTTTACATATAATTTCTAAACAAGTATTTACCTCTAAGCTGATGAGAGTTCTTTGGAGATTTTTAAAATACCTAAATAGATAGTTACGATCAAATCTCAAAAGGCATACTTAAAAGTCGAGCCCAGACTTTCAAATTCGACGTATGTGCTTCCGGTATAGTGCCAGTCTTATGCTGAAACATTTAGAAAGACTTCAGACAAAGAAGTTTTCTTCGAAGATTGTTTGGGGTGATTTGATGATAGCCGTTCGGCAATTATTAAATAAAACAGATGCTGTATTTAGGGATTATGGCCGTAATTTACGGTAAACCACCGTAGCGAATATTTATGTATCAAACTGATTTAGTAAACGCTCAGTTTTTATCTGGGTAAACCATAAACCGGATGTGGCGAAATGTTAAAATTCTTGAAATTTACAGTAGGTCAAAAAAAATCAAATCAGGTGAAAATCAGGATTTTCTAGAATAGCAGTGATTTTCAGAACTGTCTATCAGACAAACTTTTTTGCTGTTCAAACTAGGCTGCCACTCGTCTTGACTTGAACAACATGAAACAGAAAGACTGAAAGAAGAATAAAAAAATTAGAAAAAATTGATTTTAAAAATTCTGTCCAAAATTAATGAAAATTTTTCAAAATCTGAAAATTTTGTCAAGAAATTAAAAGGCAAAAAATAAATACTGTGCAATTTTTTTTTTAATTTTTTTTGTTCGAAAAATATTTAGAATAATCTTCTTTGAAATTAATTCTTAAAGATAATAATATTTCGGAAATCAATCAAACACACAATTATTATTGAATTAAAGATTTGAAAAAATACTTTAAAATACTTCTAAATAATTATACAAAATTTGATACTTATCTAAAAGTTTTATCAAAAGTTATTTTATTACCAACCTAATATTTTCAAATGCACCTACTGATATAAAATATTGATTGAATAATAATTTTAGACTAAATGCTACTTTCCAAAAAACAAAAATTGCCAATTAAACGTATAAACCACAAACTCTTTTTTTTTAACATTCGTAAACGTGGTTTGCACTCTCTGAACTCGAGATAAGGGCTTTCTGCATTTTTCGTATTTACCTGTGAATGAAGATAATACTAACCAACCTATTCGTGATAAACAATTTGTGACTGAAATAACATTATTATTTTGCAAAATACTTTAAAAATTCAAATTTATTCGAAAAAAAATGATACTTTACCTAAAATAAGATTTTTTCAACTTGTAGCAGGATAAGAAATCCTTTGTCAATTTACAAGTCTAAATCTATGCTAAATACTATTTGTTAAAGTGTTAATAAAATAAAATAAAAAAATCGTCTTCTGGTTGGTTCAGCTGGTTGTCGTCAACTTTGAAAATTCCTAAAACATATTTTATATCTTGAATTTTGCGATTGAACAGTTTTTTTATTTAAATGATTTTTTAATCAGGTACAGTTGTTTCAAATTGAAAACAGCGGCTTTAACGTTACTCGTAGAGACTGCGACGAAAATACGATTTCAGTCTCTACGAGTTAAAAATATTTCCGAAAATTATTGCTTTTTATTGCGTCGTTTTCAATCAGAAACTACTGTAATAGCAATAAATTGCAAGTAACCCAAATTCCTCGAACTCCGTTGCAAGTTCGCGTTTGACCAATAAGGACGTCGGAAATAACGGCATTGACCAATCATGGCTTTGAAAATATGGGTCAAACGCGAACGCGCAACGATTTCGATAACAATATCAAATTTTGTACAGTTCCCACTGGTACAAAAAAAAATAATTATTCGAATTTTTTTGAAACATCTACAAAAGTCATCTTGGTGTCCACTTTGACTGTAAAAAGGATATGATACTATTTCAGAGAAGTCTTAATCCATAAATTAAAGTTTTTATCGAGTTGAATAGAATTTATTTTTTGAGATAACTTGTGTAACTTTTTTTCAAAAAATGTGCGTCGCGGAGAAGTATCGCGGTCATCCTGGTATGTTAACACCACGTTGGATTGTGTCATTCTATTGGATTTTTATTATGAAGGAAATTTTTGATACTTTTGCCGAGATCAATATATTAAAAAACGCCAAATTTTCATGTTTTTGATCTTGAAAGGATATGTAAAGATGGTCTAAGCTCGTAATTTTGGTTAACTTGTCTCGAAAAATAAATATCACGAGCTAAAACCCTCAAAGCATATGAAATTATTCTTTATTTTCGGCATTGACTGAAAATTGCAGAAAAATGTTTAAAATCTTCAAAATTAATTTGCGTTAGCTTGTAGGTAATACTTGATTTTGTGCGTTATTCCCAGGCTGTCAAATGATCCAACCAATCTAAAATAAATTTGTTAGTTTTAAAAATTAATTTTTTTTGTTATTTTTTATTTAAATTCAGTCCAAATGCTATAACTTCTATGAACCGGACAATTCGACTCAATTATCGTCTTTTAGACCAATGCGCAATGGCAGCATTTATAAACATAAGTTCTAATAAATAAACACCATTGTTTTGTGGTAAGTTCTCAAGAAAACCTATTCAACCACCTAAGATTATACCAATAACCTTAAATAAGGAAATTTTCGAGGAAAACAGAAAGCTTAGTTTTTTTTTATATTTGTAAAACTTTATTCAAAGATTTCGAGTACAATTCATAATTTTATATTTGAAATCCAAGCTGTTGAAGTTGCCGAGTATCTATCGAAATTTTGATTACAAATTGCTTTTTAGTTAATTCGAAATTTTATTTCTATCTTTAAAAACACTGACCTACTAACTCATTTTGAACCATATCTTGTTTTTCGATAATTTTATAAGAAAAATTTGATACACAAAAGCGGATAATTTTTTTTTGAGTTTTGAAATGTGTAGTTCGATAATTTATTGTTTATCAGACATTTTATGGTCATGAATCATGACTCATGATTGACTCAAGTATAAATAAGTATTTAAAAATTTTTGGTAAAAGATTGTGAAAGATTGAAAATAATTATAATTTGATAGTTCTGCTGAAATGGATTTTAGACGTTTTGCAAAAACTATTCTCATGAGCAAATTTTTCCTATTTGATTGTAGGTTCCATATATTAGCCGCGCTCTTATTGGCCGACAAATAATGTATTTTTAAATGAATTCAGTATATTATCGCATTTAAAAGTTATATAAAAAAAAATCGTTCAATCAGCGTCAAATTAATACTATGTCAGTTATTTTGAATGACATTAGCTTAAGAAAATTTAAAAATTAAAATTAATTAAAAAATTTAATTATGGGTTATAACTATATTTAACTATTATTTATATAAATAAATATAACTTATATTTTTGAAAACGTTTTAAATTCATTAAAATCACTTGTGACTCACAAGTTGTGAGTTATATATTTAACAACGTCTTGAATTCATTGAAATTTAAATTGAAGTTTAAAATTAGTCAGAAAGTGATGAATTCATCAAAATTCGTGTAAATTATAGATTTAAAAAGAAATTAATTTCACATTATCCAAATTAAATTGACATTTTTTCGTCAACGAACTCTATATTATAAATCCAAAATTGGCATGAACCTGTCACTTGTTGCGACTTGTTGGCGTCCTTATATACTACTCAATCTAGTTCACCATCGACCTTGAATAATAAGGGAGCTAAATTTCGTGAACCAGACCCTAAAACGCTTGCTATTGTTTTCGGTGTCAGGGGGTTAAAAAAATGCGTTTATTATTATGGCAGTGTTTTGGCCCTTTTAGGGATCGGTTTTAAATATTATGGTTGAATGTTGCATCACCTCCCCCTCTTATACTTCGAGGGAAAAAATTGCGTTTGACGTTTTGGAACTGGAGCCAATATCAAAGATTTTTTGACACTTTTTTGATTGCTCAGCCAAAAAAACATGCAAGTGATGAATTTCGAAGACATCTCTTAAACATGTAAGATAACCATTTTTAAGGGATGACGTATAATGAAATTATGAAAGATGGTTAAAACTTACCATTTATTATCGTCAAAAAAGACATGGGATGTCAATTTCAAGAATATATATAGATATGCATCGGATTTAAGTGATTGACTAATAAGTAAATCCAGATTTTAATAATTATTGGTGAAATCTTCTGTTAAACAGGTTATCATACAAAAATAACACTTTTCAACTTTGAACATACTTTCTGTGTCATAAATTATTTCCTTTTTTAGAAGCGATTTGGAAAAAGACTACATTTCGACACATCACTGTTGATTGGCTCAGAAGTGATTTTTTTAAGTGAATACAGAGAAATCATCACAAGGTAATTCTCGGCTGACCAATGAAAAACGGGGTGTCAAAATATAGTGTTTTTTCTACTCGCTATTAAAAAGGGACACACTGTATTCATTTTAACATTAATGCTTTGACCTTGACAATTTTTATTCAAGCTGACACTTGGGCTATCGAGTGCTATCATAGATTATGATTCATAATAGCTGTTAGTAAACAGCTGTATTAACCCGCTTCTTAAGGTGGTGTTAGTGATTTTTGGGATTTCATAGGCTTCGTAGGTATTTTTGAAACATACATTAGGAAGATCTATCTTTGATCTCGCGATTCCATTAGACAGTTAAGTACCACTACCATCAGGTTAACCGCGGTTAAACACGAGTCCCTCAGCTTTTTTCAAAGAAACAAGGATCCTAGAGCTTATATCGGAAAGTTATGAGATTTTGTGAAACTCCCGGAAAGTGTCTGAATTTTAGTGCCTTGATTCTATTTTTTTCTATTTCTGTCTCAAAGCGCTACAATTGGGTTGAATGTGTCAAAAAAGGGTGTTTTTCGACGTTTTTATATAAGGCTTTTTTTGTGGAAACGCCAAAAACTTCATTTTTGGAATATAGGAAGCTCAAGGTGCCTCACATATTACCTTGGTTGTAGTTTTTCGAATTTAGGCCTGATTGGCTGTTAATCGACAAAAAAGTGGGCGAAAATGACAATTTTGAAAATAAAAGTGATAATTAGAAAATTTAAATACCACCAAAAGATTTCTTGGGTATGATTTGCTGGAAACGATATTAGGGAATATGGTCTGATTTTGACCACAGCGGATTCTAGAAAAAATTTAAAGTTTTTCATCAAAATTTTGTTTTGATCTCTAGCACCGTTAGTGTTTAATAATATTAAATCACGTGATCATTTTTCAAAGAAATTCAATAAGTACTGTGAAAGAGTAGTATATTTGAAAAATACAATAAAAATATTCCATTTTATCTCAAAGTTGATCGACAGAACGACGTTTTGGCTACTGTTTTAAAGCCCTTTAAATAAACTCCTTGGGCAATAAAGTCCTACAAAATTCTACAACCAGAATTTTGAAAGGTCACACTTTTTAATTCATGCGTAAACAACCGTCTATTTTCGGAACAATTTCAGGATATTATATTATACAGTATAATTTATACTCCAAAACCTTTTGTTATTTTGAGTTACTTAAATTGCTCATAAACTTCATTAAAACTCATGTTTGTTATGTTACGATTATTTCGTTCATTTAACCTTCTGGGCAAAAGTAATTTGTTACAATTTGAACCTAATTTAAAAAAGCAGAATGTTTTCAGAGCTTCATAACTAACTTATGAATTACGTAAACTAAATATTAGGTTTAAGGGGTGTTATCTTGACAAGGTTATGAAAATTTCTGGCTATCTAAAATCTCGAGAAAATAGACATGCATAACCCTTATCACCGCGGAAAGTTAATTTTATATATCTAAAATCCTGGAAAAGGTACTGTTTTGCGTAAATGATGGCTACATTATTGTTTTATTCACTGAAAAGACTCCTCTTCTAGTTTTTAATATATCTTGAAATTATTCATACTGATTGTACAATCAACTTCATACTTTCAAGATCGAGCGTGGAAAACTATTCATTAATCACGTGCTTCTAAATGCAAATTAATTGAATAAAATATTTTTCGGAAAATTGCGGATAAACTTGCGCCCCCGTAATTGGCTGCTTTTTTTCACGTTTCCCTCTCCCCCGCCTCATTTTGATGACGCACCTTTCGCATCAAAAAAATGGAGCTAACGGAGTGTATTCTATAAGCGTTTGTAACAAATATTCAACTTTTTCTACGCATTCTTACTCTGTATATTGTCTCTTTCTTGTTATGGAGACTACCACAAATGAAAACGATTTGTTTTGAACAATGGCGTGTTTGTAAAAGAAGCCATCATTTTTGACTAACTGCTGGCCAATCACCGCGTGCGCTTGGCCGGAGTCTCAATTACTGCAAAAAAAAGTAATTACGAGAGAATAAGGGTCATACAGTATGACTTATGCTGTATTTTATTGCTTTTCACTACTTAAAAAACTAATTTTTTTCTCAAAACAATCTCACAACTAAAATATTTTCGTTGACTTGTGAACATTGAATATTGTAAAATAACTTATACTTATAAATTATATTTTGCTATAGAAAATTAGTTTTTTTACAACGTTTCGATTTAATTAATAATCTTCAGCTGATGCGTAAAATTTGAAATTTTGCGAGTTCAAATAAAGGTATAAATTGCTAATTTATAATCCAAAAATGCCTCGTATGATTACATAACTCATGACAACGTTTGGTTACTAGTGAATTGGCCATATCCGAAAAAAGTCACCAAAAGTGCATCTCCTTGAATAAGTAGCATTTAGATGGATCCATATCCGATTTAGTTTTTCACGGCTGCTCGATCCCTGTCACTGCCCGTTTAAAACTTAAGGAGGGGTGGTTTAAGGGGTTATCGTGAATAATTTGAGGTCAAAAACTGATTTTATTTAAATTATTTTTTAACGAACATATGTATGGAACAATACAGGCATATTGATGGTATTTTCTTCCCCAAACATGGTCATTTTTTGATCATTTTTAGAAATTCATGCTTGATTTTCGGGAACTTTCTTGATTTTCAGAAAATCGAGTTTAATTTTCGGATGAACAAGACAATAAACTCCAATAAGCTTTTGCGTGAGGCTTTTAAAATAAGCTAAAATACGGTTTTTCGATGATTCTGGGGTGAAATCAAAGTAATCCGATAAAAGCTCTCGTTGAAAAATAATAATTATGGTTTATTTTAAAAAACCTCGGACAAGAAGGTTTTTTGTTAAAAAATATCATGTTTGAACGAGTCATCGGTGACTTTCGATTTTTTTTCCTTGTTCAATCCGCCGATGAAAAATTCGATTTTCGCTAAATTATTGACGACCACTCCTTTAACTACATCCTTACTATAGAATTTTTAATATCCGTCAGATTCGTTTGATTGATAATCTGTCCAATTTAGAAACTGTTACAGGTTAGAGAAACTTTGTCGGGCCAAAAGTGCAAGGGTTTTATCATCAATCATAATTCGAGATCTGAAGCTGACAGTGATTTATCAACGTAATTATGACGGAGAAACACAAGTTAAAATGCCCTCCTTCTGACAATGAATAAAAACGATGTCATGGTGTACTGTAGCAGATTTCTTTTGAAACTTAGCAACCTGTAATTTAGAGGTAGCCACATGCTGCATGTCTTCACATGCTGCATGTGACATGCAGGAAAACATATTTTAAACAGTATAAATTATACAGTTTTTTGTATTATTCATCAGTAGCACATTAAGGAGGAAGTGTCTGTGAAAATAAGAGGATATACTAAATCGGTCAAGAAAAACGATTGGTGGTCATCGGTTCGCACACTAAAGGGCGCCAAAGACTGAAATCGAAACTCTGCGGTTCTACTATTTCCGGCTTAATTACAAATTGAATCAATCTTATTTATGCCGCAAAAGGACCGAGGAAAATCGCGCAAAAAGTCTTGAACGAATTTCAGAATTATTTCTCCATAACCTTGGAATAATTTCAAGTAGAATTTCAAAGTCATCACATCGCTTGGAAATAAGTTTTGAATGCGATAAAGACGAATTTTGCCATATAATTATATCGAAAAAATATATTTTTTCGACATCACGCCTCGAAAAATCTATCTCCTCCCAGGTTAAATTTGCAAATTAGCTCAAAATTTTGCAAAAGCTAGTTCAAAACAAATAGAAACTTTACAGGGGCGTTTTTTGCAATTTCGACCCCAAACTCAAAATATGAATTTTTCAAGGTCACGCGAAAGTAGGCTCAAAAGAAAGCTGGAGAAGCACTGAAGAGAAAGTTGGCTTACGTCAACCCGATATTTTGAAGTTTCAGTGGTCAAATTGACACAAACGTTATTTTTGAACATAATTTTGAGAAAAATACTTAAAAAAATCGAAAAAACGCAAAATTTTCGAAATTTTTTTTGTTGTCAGTTGGGTTGTGTATGCGTTCAAAACATAACCAATTCATTTGGTGCATTTTTATGACGAAACAACTGCAGAAAATGTAAGAACCACCATACCCGGGGATTTTGGGTGCAGTAGTTATTTTCAACCACGGTCTCAAATTTGGTATTATTTTTCTCGTATCCGACCATCCAGCACACAAGAAATCGATTGCAATCAAAAAAAAGTTAATGATTATCGAATTAGTTGTTCTAAAATATCGGATTTGCAGTCTCAAATTACAAAAAATTGAACTCGCAACAAAAAGTTACACGAAATGAAAGTATTTCAATATTATAATTGTTAAGTTTTTTGCCCCTTTTTCGATATCTAAATTTTTAGCCTAATGAATGTAATTATGGCGCGCAGTAAATCTGGATAAAATAGTGATTGCAAGAATTCTAGGATGAATTATTCTAATTTAGTTTATATAAATGTCACTTAGAGAATGGAGAATATTATCAGAAAAAAAATTACATGTACTGTTCGGGAGTCAAACTTAGGTTTGTAAAAAATTGTACATTTTGCTTATGACATATTTAACTATAGTCATAAATTTTCAAAAACATTTTTAGGCGAAATAAGATGAATTCTTTAAAAATAGAAGAGACAATTGTAGAGAATTTTTTTCTGACAAATAATATCAGGCAATCAGGTTTTATGCATTTAAAAACGGCCGGTTTTCAAATATTTTCTAGAAATTAATCAATTTTATACCTTTCAAGGTTACGAACTACCATATACAATTAAAAAAATACATATTCACTCAATTCTCACAAAAGATATTTAAGTTTTAAAAGGGCTTATTTTTCCTCTAGCACATTGCTGGAAGCACCCACTGTGGAAGTGACCCGCAATCCCCTTCAACAAACATTTTCTAGAATTAAAGTTTAATAATAAAAAAAACTATGGTCGCTAGCAGCCACTTTGTAACGCTAGGAGCTAAACACTTGAAAATCACTTTCACGAGTTTCTATACAAAGTTTCTAAAAAAGGTTTTTTGTTCTATTAATTTTTAGAAATTACTTCTAAGAAGTTAACTGACTGAATAATAATGCTTTTATTTTCTATGAATCAAAAGAGACCTGTACAACCTCCTTAATTTTAGACAACGAAACCACGAATATAAATTCCTTTACCACGTTGAAAACAAACACAGTTCAAACCAAACTATACTGAAAGATTAAAATCATACGGTAGACGTTTTAATCGGTAACTAAACTTTGTAGATGTCATTTTTTTTTGACTTAGATCGAAAAAAATGTGAAATGTAAGATCAATGAGCTCAAGCTAGTAGGCTCTGGTTAAACCGAGTTATGCAAAAAATAAGGTGGTCAATCGGGCAACGTGAATGTTAATCACTGAGGTTATAGCAGGGTTTAGTTATTAACCACTGGGCTTACTGTTCTTAAAATTGTCTGTAAAACATGACCAAACCATCTTATCTCGGCGAGTTAACCTCCAATCTGAGAAAAACGTAAAATTATCAAATATCGATCGACCTTTAACTATCGGAGTTTATTTTTGAAGCACCCGGCTTGCATTGGCTACGTTTCGGAGTCCTAAATTGGGACAAGATAAGTGGGTTGCATTGATGTAAAACATTGAACGGGAAAAATTTATCAAACGATGGGATGTGCGATTGTGTTCAAATCTAATAGAAGCCAAGCCCCTTAATTCAGTTTTTGATTGAATGTTCAGTAATAATTGCTGATAATTTACTTCCAAATCCCCCAGCCCAACGTGTTTTTCCTTTTTTGGGGTTAATTAGAGGCCAAAATTTACTGTCCTTTTAAACTAAATTTTGACACACTTCAGATTTAAGAAACGAAAAAAACTGAGTGGGGGTGAGTCATCACTTTTTCCAAAAATTATCTAGATAATTTATTTTTAAGTGGTTTTTCGAAAAAAAATCACTGTCAAAGTTTGACACCATTTTTTGTACTATAATCTATGTAGTATAATTTAGTGTCTTGTACTAAAACTAACTATTAAATGTCAAGCAATAATTGCTGATAATTTACCTCCGAATCCCCCAGCCTCACGTGTTTTTTGACTCTAAGGGTTAATTGGACGCCAAAATTTAGCTGACTTTTTAAACTCAAATTTGACACATTTTTTATTCAAGCTGAAGTTCTTAGCTAAGAAAATATTCTGAATAGTTTTTTTCGTGCAAAATAAAACACTCGGCGATATGTTTTATCATTCGTTTTGTAAACAAGGAAAAAATCATTTATTTTGTAACTACTACTTTTTCTAATTTTTATTGCACAAGAAGTGCTGCATATATTTTTACCAACGGAACTCCATCTCAAAAAGGTTTACTATCTCTATAGCGCGAGTTCGAATCCCACTAATGTTGTCAATGATTGTTCTTAGTGATTGCTTGAGTGATTACACACCGATCAAATTTAGCGGTCCCAATATCAAGCACCTTGCCTATAATCATACTCAAGACAATCACTAAGACAACATTAGTGGATTCGAACACGCGCTATAGAGATAGTAAACGTTTTTGAGATGAAGTTCTGTTTGTAAAAGGATATATAAAGATAAAAAAATCAGTGGCTTTTTAAGATGACTTTTATATAACTTATTGTTTTACAAATCATACCAAAAAAATTGATAAGTGGGCCTGTGCTGTGGTGATATTTATCATTTTTCCTTGACCCCAATCATAACCAAATTTTAAATGATGTCAAATTGTTTTGTATAAGTTAGATTCATTAACTTAAGGGTATGGTCCATAACGTATGGTGGTTCCTAATTTGACATATTCCCGATGAAACATTAGCCAAACAGGGCTCCAAGGATATTATTCAGATTCGCCAGTTTGTAGAACTAGCCTTATCTTGCGTAAAACATGTGTCAAAACTTTTTTGCATGCATACACTCCCAAGACACATAAGCGAGACAAGGAGACCTAAGCAAAAGCGAGAATTCTATTCTCCTCTCAGGTTTTATTTGAAATAAAGCTTAATTTTAACATAACCTGTATAATAAGTATTCAAAACTTCTGTGGAAGCGTTTTTGTCAATAAGTGCTAATATTTTTTCTAGAATATGCGATAAACCACCGTTTTTCGGACTTTGTTCATCGAAAAATCTATCTCCTTCAGGTTAAATTTCAAAATTCACTCAAATTTCGACCCCAAACTCAAAATATGAATTTTTCAAGGTCGATTTTTTCGAAAGTAGGCTCAAAAAAAAGCTGGGAAACACTGAAAAGAAAGTTGGCTCACGTCAACCCGATATTTGCTGAAGTTTTAGTGGTCAAATTGACACAAACGTTATGTTTGATCATAATTTTGAGAAAAATACTTAGAAAAAAATCGAAAAAACGCTAAATTTTTGACAATTTTTTTGTTGTTATTTGGATTGTTTTATGCATTCAAAACACAAACAATTGAATTGGTGCATTTTTATGACGAAACAACTGCAGAAAATGTAAGAACCACCATACTCTTAAACCTTGTGAGCATATTAAAAAAAAGTTTCGCACCAGTAGGCACCAGAACCACTATAGTGGTCTACTTTGGACGTTGTTTACAGAAAGCTCAAAGTAGTTGAAGTTCCAATTGCTTTTGCATTGGAAAGTTGAAGGGTTATATTTTCGCATCAAATATTTCTAATTTTAAAATTTTCATTTTTTAGTTCTAGAAAATATAGTCAGAAAACAAGGTATAGCATATCACGTGAAACGAGGTAGCAGTTGTCTCCACAACATAAATTTATTTTGGAAACGATGCACAAGCATCTGGCTACGTTAAAAATTTGTCCGACTATATTTATATATCATTAATCACAAGTTATTTTTATGTAAGTCAAAAATTTTGATGAAAAAATCACGATTTTTAATAAAAATATGGTTATTTTCCCAATAATTACACCTCCGTTATTATATTCGGGTATATATGGTAATTGAGTAACACTGTGGGCAATTTTTAATTGGTTAAATTAATTTTTATGATGAATAAATTTTTTCATGGAATACTCAAATTGAAAATTTTGAATTTCACTTCCAAAAAAAATATGTCCTTAGATACCAATAAATTTGTATTTTAACTGTTATGCATACACAAAACACTTTCCTAAAAACTGGCTAATCTCACATTTGTATTTTATGTCTAGTTCCGAAATAATTTTTCCGGAAGTGAAACATAGGTAAAAAATACTTATAAATCAACTCCCCGTAATACTGGAACCAAACATTCGAAAAAAAATTCAATAATTTTTTGGAAACCGAATCGAAAAATTTTATTATGTGTTTGAAAGAAAAGATTCTACGATCCCGTTTTTGCCCTTTTGGCTGATTTTAGGTATGCTTGAGCCACTATAGTGGCTCTGTGCTCACAAGGGTTATAAAAGTAAATGCAATATTTCCTAAAGTTCAATCCACAATTTTTATACCACTAAAGCGATAATTTTCTTGATAAGAAAAATAAACTTTTTGGCTTTCGCAAATTTCAAAAACATTTTTCGACATATCGCGAAAATCACAAGTTAAAAACATGTTCTTATTTTGGGAGATTCGCTTCAAAAACAATAATTTTGTCATATTTACACCCTCAAAAACAGTAACATTTCAACAACACAGTGTGTGTCAAAGGGGTCGATAGTAAAATGTATACAAAGTAAAATTGATAAATGTAAGATTTTGAATTTTGAAAACCTACGTAAGATAAAACTTTTATAATTCAAAATTTAGCGAACTTCAGACGCAATTATCAAAGATAAAACTTTAATAAGAACAAGCTAAAAATCAGAAAATTCCGTTTAAATTATAATTATCAAAAATACCGGTTTTTAATCTGGTTTACCGGTTAGTTTAATGATATTTTAAGACAAAAAATAATTGTTCTGCTAAAAGAAGAGATTATGATTTTTCCAGCCATACTAGATAAATGTTAATAGTTTGAATCATTCTCTTCTAAAATCAAAATGAAAAAGCCTAAAATGTCGTTGGAAACTCTCTGGTATGTGAAAAATTTACGAGATTTCTGGTTTAAAGTTTGCCTACCCCTGCTGGGCCTGCCCGGTAGATTTTCATCAAAAAAAGTGAAGAGTTTGTTTGAAAGAAACACTGTAGATATGTGTGCCATCAGGAAGTATATCTCAAAAGCTTTTTTAACAAAATGTTGAGGTATTAAAATAAATTTACTCAAGTGTAAGACAACCTTTTAACTGATACGTAATTTTTTATAAGAGGAACCTATTTTGTGAATTATCTCGTTCCGGTACCAGCTATTTTTACAGCGGTGTTGGTACCTTTAAAACGGTGTGATTGAACTCGCAAAGCAAAGATTATTTTTTGAGATTTAAAACCGGGTTTAATAGATCTATGTCACATACGGAGATGGAGATGAAAAGTAGGATTAAGAGTGTGTTATATCTACGTTTTCATGTACTTGGCTTTTTTGATAGGCGACACATCCTTTTAAACGTTTAATCACTCAAAATTATCCTCGGGTATCTGCATATTATTTTTGAGATTAACATAGGTCCTATTTTAACTCTCAGTGGACAAAAACGCAACTCGATGGCCGACATTATTTTGAACTTGCATAAATAAATTATCATCGACCGGTGATCAGATCGATCAATTAGTCGGGAAAGATGACTTAAATATTATAAACAATCAATCCCGATGAATTTGAGGGGGAGATTATGAAATTTTTGACAAAAAAACATTATACAATATAGATCACAACAACTTAATTATGTACGAACTATAAAGATAACGGAGTATTTATCATCATTTTTTATTAAATTGAATGCAGATTTTTTGAAAAATCAAATATGATTTCAATTTTTAGACGCAAAATTACTCAAGGAAATTTAAAAAATGAAATTATGGTCGATCTATGCTAAGATAGGAACGGCAAAACTTGTTTTGCTAAACAGTTTTCTAATTTTGTTTAAATTGTAGTCCTTGAAAAAATATTAGGTTCAGTTCAAAAACATTTTTAAAAAGTTGTCAGCTACTGCTGCAAAAATAAAAATTGTTTTTTAAATTGCTCATGTTTAAAGCTTAAATTAAGCTCAAAATTTTTTTGAATTTTTTTTTCGAAAAAACAAAATCTCAAACTTAAACTTAAACAAAGGCAATTTAAAAAGGTATTTTCATTTGAGAGCAGTAGCTGACAACTTCTAATTTGTTTTTTACTGAACATAATATTTTTGCAAGGGCTACAATTTAAACATTATTAAAACATTTTTAGCAAAAATTTTTTTGTCGTACCTACGTTAATCTATGCGAAGATTTACCGAGTTATTTTGTCGTCCTCTGGGTTTGCTAAGACTCTCGTGACGAGAGTCTCGTCATCCGCTAACTGTTAACATGTCTAATCAGAAAGATAAATTGGGGTTTTCAGCATATTGATTGAGAGTCACAATTTGGGACGGTAATCATTTCACGACAAATATATTTATGTACATATCCTTTTAGGAAGAAGGTTGTTATTTTCTAGTTTGGTCTAGTACATTCGTACTACTTAACGTACATAATGTACTAGACCAAACTAGAAAATAACAATCTTCTTCCTAAAGGAATATAGGCTATATTCCTTTAGGAAGAAGATTATATAAGATTATATAAAAAGATATATTATATAGCTGTATTTATATAAAATTATATAAGAAGATATATTATATAGCTGTATTTATACTTAATGACAGTCTGTTACAAAAAACTGATTTATAAAAATTTTGTCACCTCAAAAATACGTATGCGTTTCGGGAAAAAAGTGAAACTCAACACAAATTCCGCAAAATATTCATCAATCTTCTGTTATTACGGTTGCAGGCGAGAAAACACTTGTTTTATAGACCATTTTGTTAGTCCAAGAAAGTTTGGGCTCTTATTAAATTCGTATCCTTGGGAGATTCAACATTTTGACTTTCATCACTTTTCGGCGCAATTTGACGAAAAATGTTTTAGAGCGAATCTTTTTGGAAAAAATTTGTGGATTTATTGTAAACAGGCTCTTTCCAGCCTAAGAGAGAAGTAATGAACGTTAAAAATCATCTACCAAATCAGTAACTGTACTGTATTATTTAAAAATTTTGCGCAGTTTTTGTATGTAATGGTTAAGTTTGTGTCATACGGTATAACTTATACGTCGTTATACCGTGATTTTTCATTAAAAGTTAGAAATTTTTGGAACATGATATAGTGTAGGGATATAGTGTAATTGAATATAGTGTAGAAATACACTACAAAATATATAAACGGTTTATAATAAACCGTAGGTTTTACCTATTTTTAGAACTCTATTATCAATTTTCTTGATTTCGGTCAAAAACTTATATCCCTTCTCCAACAAAAGTGAAGCTCTATAGTGAAAAGGGTGTCCGAACCGTTTATATTTCGGCTTTTGTGAACGACTCATTTGGTTGAGTTTCTAAATAGGTAAAAATGATCATACATATTTAGAGCAAAATTAGAAAAAAGCATTTTTCCGAATCGAATCATTTTTCCTGTTTTTCTTCAAGAACTTTCGAGGATATTTTCTTTAATTGGGAAAAAGAAATGGTTGTTTGCACAAATTCATAGTTAAAATTTTCCAAGAGCTCAACATACAAAGAAAAAATCTCAAATTTCGTATGATAATTATTTTGTTTATTATTTTTGATGTATTTTTTGACTAACTTAAAATTTTGGTATATTCGGAAGGGCTTCTAAACATGACTAACGTCTTTAGTAGCGCAAGATTGGGCCGGATGTTGTCAAATGGGTGATTACGTCTACGACCCATTTTTAACCTAACTTTCAACTAATTTTGTTTCACCTCGAAAGTTTTAGCCATTGGTGGGAAGTTTCAAGAAATTTTTATGAAAATTACGCTGAATCAAGCAGATATAATCACGTTTTTTACAAATAATTGTCAAGGCCGCATTTGTCATTAGAAACAAATTTCTGGTGAAATTAGCCCTTTTGCCGGGTTTTTCTGACTTTTACAAAAATTACATCCTCGAAGATTTCAGGGTCAAACATCGAAATTCAAGCGAAATATATGGCGGTTTCTCTAAAAGTATTTTTCTGGACTAAACTTAAATAACAAAAAAGATTTTAAAAAGAAAATTGTAATCTTACTTTTTTAAAAATATACTAACTGCTTGGCGTTAAATTGAAAAAGTTCTCTCTTCAAGGGTGAAATTCTCTATTGTTCTCGATTCCGTAAGGAAATCTCGTCGTCGTGGTCTTAAAAAAGCGCCACTTGTCAATACAGAAAAAAAGTATATAAAAAGAGAATTAAGTTAATAGAAATTTAAATTTCGTCGCCGATAGAACGCTTAACCGTCAGATCGAACCGGTCGATGGGTGGTGCACGTGTGGTGCGTTTAATGTGGCGGAGGGGCACTAGAACGATCTCAATTTGTGAAGGAAATCTGGTGTTTTTAACACTATAGTATTGTTATCAAGCAGCTCCAGTCTGGAGCCTCCAGATTAATAGCGCCGTCATAATTTGAGTTCAAAACTGCTAAGTTAAAATACACGTTTTGATCAAAATTTTTAAGTTCACTTTACATCAGCAGATGATAATAATCTGGTATAGGTTGGCATGCTTTGAAACTAACACCAGAAGTAATCATGAAATTTTGGCGCTCAAATTGATTTTCGGTAAAATAAGTTGCAATCAAGTCACATAAAAAAAACCTGGTAATTTTGTTATCATTATGTCGGTCGCCTTCAAATTTCCGACATTTTACCAAATTTATATGAGGTGGAAACGAAACTTGTTTTTAAAAACAGGTCTTTCCAAGATTATTGATGCAATGATAAATAATTTATATGGTATATGGATTAAGGGGGTAGCAGCGATGTAGCAGATTGGTACATTTTTTCTGAGTGATATATATGAAAGAAAAAATGTGAAAATTTATTTTTTTATTTTTTATCTTCAATAAAAGTGCCCATTCTTGCAAACTTTTATATTCTTAATTTCTTAACATAACTAACTATCTATAAAAATATTAAAACCACTTTTCATTGGAACTCCATTTCCAACTAAACCCGGATGTAACAAATGTTTTAATTTAAGACAATATTTATAAACTCAGACATTTTCGGGTGTTATGCCGCTAATAAATGGGTGAACATTATCCACATGAAAAATTTCCTCGATATGAAAGTTTTTTTTCCTGAAATGGCAAAAACACTTTTTAGGAATAAAAATTGACCTCAATTGCGTTTAAATATTAGAAAATGTCCTGACTTTTGAAAGAAATGACGCCTATAACACCGAAATTTTGTTGAGATTGTTTTTGCAAAATAAAAATTTTATTTAATTGCGTGTCAATGCACAAACTGGTGTCACAAGCAAGTGTTGTAAATTTCATCAGTGTTCAGAAACGATATCACTTGACCCTTCCATAGATTGAAATACGGAAACAAATAGATCATTTAATAGATACCAGAAATTTCACAAGTTATTCGCCTGATTTTTTATAAAGATTTCAAAAAACCACTAATAAAATTTTTGGGCTTGATTTGCGGAAATTTTCATGATATTTCTATAAAAGTCGATAAAATGACAAAATAAACATTTTATGATTTTTCAAACAGCGTCAGAAAATATGTAGACATGCATGAAAAAAGTTAAAGTGGCTATTTTTTTTTGTTTTATTCACAGATTTCAAAAACAAAATCAAAAAAATTTTGGACAAAAATGCGTGAAATTTTTTTAAGGCTTTGAATTTTTTTGAAAATTATACGAATTCAAAAATAAAAGTTCGAACTCAATCTTTCCTAAAATAGATAAAAAATGATTTTAATGAGCTATTACATTTATTCTGGTTCAGCTAACGATAAAAAGCACAAAAAAATTAACCAACTGAATTATTTTCGCAGTTAAATTTGACTCCAATCTGCCACATCGCTGCTACCCCCTTAAGGGGTGGTCGTCCATTTTAAAGGGGTTTTGAAGCCATTGTCGCACAAGTACAAATCGTTGGACTAACTTTCACCTCTCTTGATATATTTAAACAATGTTGCATCCTAAAAAACAATCAAATTAAACGGATGCTCGTGCGCCAATCAGAACGTGCTTACAAAGTGACGGAATTATTTTTTTCAAAATGTATCTCCTCCCTGAGTTTTCAAGTTCAACAATGATTCATGTTTTAAATTAACCGACAGAAACGTAAGCAGACCGCCAAGTTGAGTTTTGGACAAATTTTTGATTAGCTTCAGAATTACCAAAAAACTGTATTTTGCTCTAGTTAACAATAGGATCAAAATACTGTTTTTGGTTGATTCTGAAGCCAATCAAAGAATTTTCCAAAAACTACCTTGCGGTCTGCTCACGTTTGTACGGTTAATTCAAATCATGAATGCAATTAGTTGTACTTAAGACTCAAGAGACGGAGATACATTATTGCAAAAATTTGCTTTTGTCAAAAA
>SCLH01000719.1:262137-277108 GCA_004367855.1 Oikopleura vanhoeffeni | reverse complement strand
TGGCGAAAAACAACTTTTTAGGAATAAAAATTGACCTTCAATTGCGTTTAAATATTAGAAAATGTCCTGACTTTTGAAAGAAATGACGCCTATAACACCCGAAATTTTGTTGAGATTGTTTTGCAAAAAAAAAATTTTATTTAATTGCGTGTCAAATGGCACAAACTGGTCAAGCAAGTGTTGTAAATTTCATCAGTAGTTCAGAAACGATATTCACTTGACCCTTCCATAGATTGAAATACGGAAACAAATAGAAATCTATTTAATAGATACCAGAAAATTTCACAAGTTATTCGGCCTGATTTTTTATAAAGATTTCAAAAAACCACTAATAAAATTTTTTGGGCTTGATTTGCGGAAAATTTTCATGATATTTCTATAAAAGTCGATAAAAAATGACAAATAAACATTTTATGATTTTTCAACAGCGGTCAGAAAATATGTAGACATGCATGAAAAAAGTTAAAGTGGCTATTTTTTTTTGTTTTTATTCACAGATTTCAAAAACAAAATCCAAAAAAATTTTGGACGAAAAATGCGTGAAATTTTTTTAAGGCTTTGAATTTTTTTGAAAATTATACGAAATTCAAAATAAAAGTTCGAACTCAAATCTTTCCTAAAATAGATAAAAAATGATTTTAATGAGCTTATTTACATTTATTCTGGTTCAGCTAACGATAAAAAGCAAAAAAAAATTAACCAACTGATTATTTCGCAAGTTAAATTGACTCCAATCTGCCACATCGCTGCTACCCCTTAAGGGGTGGTCGTCCATTTTAAGGGGTTTTGATAGCCAATTGTCGCACAAGTACAAATCGTTGGACTAACTTTCACCTCTCTTTGATATATTTAAACAATTTGCATCCTAAAAAACAATCAAATTACGGATGCTCGTCCAATCAGAACAGTGCTTACAAAAGTGACGGAATATTTTTTCAAAATGTATCTCCTCCCTGAGTTTTCAAGGTTCAACAATGATTCATGTTTTAAATTAACCGGACAGAACGTAAGCAGACCGCCAAGTTGAGTTTTTGGACAAATTCTTTATTTAGCTTCAGAATTACCAAAAACTGTATTTTGCTCTAGTTACATAGGATCAAAATACTGTTTTTGGTTATTCTGAAGCCAAATCAAAGAATTTTCCAAAAACTCACTTGCGGTCTGCTCACGTTTTGTACGGGTTAATTCAAATCATGAATCAATTAGTTGTACTTTGAAGAACTCAGGAAGGAGATACATTTTGAAAATTATGCTTTTTGTCAAAAATGTAGTTGTAAGCAACCATGAACTCATTATTAAACTCGTACAAGTAGCAGGCCTTGGTTGAAATCTTAGCCAGAATCACCAAAACAGTAATTTTGACCTATGGTTAACTAGAGCCAAATA
Organism: Oikopleura vanhoeffeni; assembly: GCA_004367855.1. NCBI lineage: Eukaryota > Metazoa > Chordata > Appendicularia > Copelata > Oikopleuridae > Oikopleura > Oikopleura vanhoeffeni. Next base: position 275,722 of record SCLH01000719.1, on the reverse strand, counting down.
CAGTTTTTTGGTAATTCCTGGAAGCCAAACAACGAATTGTCCAAAAACTCAACTTGGCGGGCCTGCTCACGTTCTGTGTCGCGGTTAATTTTAAAACATGAATCATTGTTGAACTTTAAAAACTCAGGGAGGAGCTACATTTTGTAAAAAAATAATTCCGTCACTTTTGTAAGCGACGTTCTGATGGAGCGAGCTCATCCGTTAATATTGGATTGTTTTTAGATGCAAGATTTTTTTGTTTAAAATATATAGCAGAAGAGGTATAAGTTGGTCCGAACGATTTTGTACTTTTGCGATTGCGACAATTGGCTATTAAAAACCCTTGAAATGCGACGACCACCACCTTAAGGGCCCTTGAACGACAGATCGTCACTATTTAAAAATGCGAAATCCGAGCATTTGAATAATTGAATTTGCCGAAATCTGACCTATGAAATCGGCCTATTCTGCAATCAAGAGTTCTGATTGGGTGCTAGTATCCCGCGTTGTTTGTATTATTCAAATAGTCACGATATGTCAATTGAAGGCCCTTTATCAATTGCAAAAAAATGCCTCGAGCAATAATTTGAGTTGACTATGAATCATAGTCTATGATAGTAGTTTAAACCAGGGATCGGACAAAAAAGTGGCCCGGTTCAACCTAGCCTAGCAAAATTTTCAAGTTTGCCGATCCCTGTTTTAAACAACGCTCAGATGTAGAAAAACTAAGTCGAAAAAATACCGATCAGAGATTATGAGAAACTAACGTTTTGCTCGATTGTTCCGGACAGAATTATATATACTATCAGCTAGAATATAAATCTTTCCGGGACAATTAAAAACATTTTTGACTCCAAAATTAGATCGAGAAACAGATAAGATAGAATCTACATATATCTTATCCACTATTTCATCTAATTTTGGAGTAAACGGTTGACAGTCACCTAAGTGGCCCGACAATTTTTTTGCGCTTCGAGGAAATAATATCCCTTATTCACACTTTTGTTAATATCCCGGCCCTTCAACTTAAAAACACACTATGTTTCCTAATCAGGGCCGGGATATTAACAAAAGTGTGAATAGGCGATAAATGTCATAATAACGAAATAAAAAACAAAGATTTTGAATTTTTTAAGTAGTAGTTTTATATTTTTTCTGTAATCCACAATTATTTTTTGATAATTTATAAGCATGTGAAAAGTCAGCAAAAATTGAGCTGAAAAATATTCTGGCTCTTGGGTGAATCCAAATCAGGAAAACTGAAAATGACATCAAACAATTTGACTCAAGGGTTGCTAGAGATTGAAACACGGGCCAGATTTGGACCACAAAATTTACTTTCAAAGCGACATCGGTACAGGGAACCCGAATATCGCCTTCAAATATAAAAGTTGATTGTTTTTAATAATAAAAAAATTCAAACTAAATTTCACCTTGCTCTCTAGCGATACATGTGATAATTTTAAATATTTGAAGTCAATTTTCGATCCCAAAAAGACGTTGAATCTCAACTCGGGGTACTGTAGAAAATTGATGACTTTCAGAATAGTTTAATTTTATGCTTAAAATCGTACGTGGTAAATACAAACCACGACCTATAATCGGATTTTGTCAAATATTTTTGTTTCAATTAAAAGTTAATTTCAGTCTGTGCATTTTAAAATACTAAATTAAAGTATCATAATTTCAAATGTATGGTGTGAAAAGTAATCTATGTCTTTTCACACGAGCTCAAGTGAAACCGAAAGCTAGTTGAACTAAATAATTATATGTGAAAATGTAAAGATTGAAATTGTTTACAGCACATTTACAAGAACGTATACAAATCTGGCAACAAAATATTAGTTCACTATAAAAGGGGAAATTAAAGACATACTACAAAAAAATATTTAGAGCGAAAAATCACTGATTTCAGTGAACAAGGTATTTGAAGCAAAAAAATAATTGGTTTACAAACAAATTATTTTCTAATTGTAAACTCGTGTCAGTAACAGATATAACACACATTCTAACAAAGATTGATACAAAATTAAAGCCTTTCTATATATATGCACGGTATTCTATCAACTCACTGAGTAGTAAGTTACTGAATAATGCGGTATAAATTATACGGCATATTCCGAGGCGAGTATTATGAATTATACGGGAATTATGTTACCGGTGTTATATAACGGTTATGGTGTATATACATAACATACGTTAGCAAAAAAGGTCCTTTAAAAATCTAGAGGATTTCAGTAGAATTAGCCGTTTAAGTGCCTTAGTTCTGAAATCCTCATATAGCGTTACCTAAGTCCTTTAAAAAATGCCCTTTAATGTAGAGGATTCTCAGTAAGAATTAGTTTTAAATGGCTAGTTCTGAAATCTTGAAGGGTAGGTTTCAGAGAAAGAAAAAAGAACTCGAAAAACCTGTCCAGCTCGACGATTTTTCCGAAAGAGAGAGCACGCGAAAAATAAAACATATATATATACTTTTTTGCTAGAAGAGAAATTTGATTTTCATTGCACTTCGTCTTTATCCTGAGTACTTCGAAAACAGAAATAAAAGTGAATAAACCACAAAAGCTCAATCAAATACGTGTATTTATATCGGCCTTGACTCGAGAAGAGCCCGCAGTAGTGCAACTCCCGCAGCCCAAGTTGAGAAGAAACATGGTGGAGATATGCACTCGAGAAAGGCGACGTAAAAAGCATCATTTCGAAGGGAATGTACACGTGGTACCTCCTTTTCGCCATGACGCATCTGAAGGAACGACAACGAATGGTGAAATCATGAAATTTGCCTTCCAACACTAAAGAAGCAATAAATTTTTTTAACTTCTTAGACCTTCTTAGAACCTAACATCACTGACCCAACTAGAGAAAATAGGAAATCCATTAAAAAAACGACCCAAAATGCTTACCATAACAACCATTAACAAAATAGGAGATAGGTATATTAACAATGCAAGACTCCGAGATTTAGAATTAAAAGCCGAGCAACCATAATAAGAAACAACGGACAAACAACTCTGCTAATATACCTACCAGTCTTACAAATGAAACCGAATATGTAGGTTTCGTAAAATAAAAATTTTCAGTCCCCATACCATGAGATACAGAAAAATAGGAAACAAAAATCGACCAATAAAGAACAGAAATGTAAAATGGGCATTTATATCCACCACACTGGATAAGAAAACCGATACAAATTTTCCTTGGGAAAGTTTTTATTTTACATTAGAGAAATTCCAGAAAAAAGTTCTAGAATCAACATTTCAGCTACATTTCATGGTTCAAATTTCGAGAAAAAAACTATCTATAATATAATCAGAGAATTGGTTTCGAACAAAAATCAAACAATTTTCACAAAACCTTTCACATCGAGGAAAATTTCATATTTGACCACAAAATAAATGACACATACACTCTTAAACAGGTATGCCAGGAGGAACCCGAATTAAGTATTTTATAAACACAAATGATGATATAATACACATTTAATTACCCACTTTACTATTGTCGTGGGACTAATCTCAATCATTTCTTTTTTCCATTTTTCCAATATCATCATATTTATTTTTTTCATCAAAATCTATATCTCATATCAAAAGGACTGAAAAATCAAAACTAGAGTCATATATCAATAGAGACCTTGTTGGTTGAAGTGACAAAAAAAATCCATCGACACCAAACAAAGTCTAGAACTAGATGACTTAACACATTAACCATCCTACATATTCTATAAATAAAATACCTCTTATTAATACCTCTCCATTTATAAAAATACCCTCTTAAAATACATCTTATTACCTCTCTCCTGAAATCTAAAAAACTACAAAAATAATATACTGTTAAAGTAATATGTACAAAACACGAAACATAATATAAACAATTAATCAAACGTGTTTAAAATAGTGTACTGTGTGTGTGTGAAATTGTCAGAATAAAAACATTTTCAGCCTATATCAGACGCACTACATCTTATGCAGCAGTAATTATAACATATACATTTTCAAACAGAAAGGCATTCTCATAACACCCTATGCTGTGGAATCTCTATTGCAAAATGGCAATACAATTGAAGTAGTACTCATTCCTGAACTGGAAATGATAGGCTGGATGGAACAAAAAGTAGAACAGGAAATCCTTCTTCATTATCAGAATGAACTACGAATGTACGTCAACAGTCAGAGGTTCCAATGATTTTTACTAAAAAGTAGGACTACCGGAAAAATTAGAGGATGCAGTAATAAATTAGGCAAAGTTACAGAATCGGCCCAATTAGAGTCTATTTTAAATACCCTTTTAGAGGATGCAAAAATAGACCAGGACTACATCACTAATATTCGTAATATAAAAAATGAATCAAAAGTAACTGAGAAGCAAAAATCATACTAGATTTGATAGCAATAGGCCAGCTACAAAATTCTTAATGCATACCGAAAATCAAATACTCCTTCACCAAATGGAGGTTGAGCGAAAAGAAAAACAAAGCAAAATCAAACATACAAAATCAACTCTTAGGAATTAGAGATTATTTGCGACCCAAATATAAACCAGTTAAAAAACAACCATTGGTAACAGCGCATAACAATTCACAGACTGAGCAAACACATGACCAATTAGAAGAGCTACAAAACATAGAATCAACACGAATGTTCCCAGCATCAGCATTTAAGCGAAGATCTCACTGAGAGGAATGAATTTAATCAGTTGAAGGAGTTACCAACTCTCAATGAGTATCACACGGCAAATGAAGGTGTAAATACAAATCATACAAGACTGCAACCAATCAGAACACCAAATTTGACGATAGCGATGTGGAATCTTCATTAGTACAGCTGGAAACTGCTGGCCAATCAACTTCCACAATCCCAACATTCACAACTAATTATCACATTTTTAGCAGCAAGCTCAAAGCTGGAGCTTCTAGTGGAGCCTCAGCACAGCAGCGAACGAATGTTGAAGAGTTTACGAAAATGATAAGAGGAAGAACTAGGTTTATCTTAGCAAAGCTCAACTCAGCAAAAAACTCAACAACATAATGCAAGAACATGGTGAAACCTTTCTTGAATGAAAACGCGCATAGAGAACACTTATAAGCGTCTTCATGAGAAGCAGACACTGTCGTCAGCAGACCAGCATATTCTTGTGGAAATATTCACATCAGCGTTAAAAGATGGAAAAAATAAAAAAATCAGCTACAACTTTGGACGACGTTAATTTCCAAAACGTACTCAAAAGAGGCAAATCTAGTGAAACAAATTGTTGAAAACACCAAAACAACAAATCACGAAGACAGTCATTTAATAGAATCAATCTATCAAATGATGATGCAACAGAAGAAATGTGAAATGTGATTCAAAATCAAAAACAGGAAGGATACACCTCTAAGAGGTTTATCCGTAATAAAGAATCAAAGACGATGAGAAATCAATGCCAGATGATCATGCCAGATGCACTCAAAAGAAAAAACAGGACTAAACCTTTCATTAAATATAAATAATACAAAAAAAGTTTCACTTTCTACTTAATTTTGAACCTCAAATTTTTTTTTCTAGGACCCTCAAAAAGAAATTTTTTTTTGAAAAAATAAGAGGCAGAAATGAATAATGCGGGTATAAATTATACGGCATATTCGAGTATTATGAATTTATACGGTATATTATGTTACCGGTGTTATATACGGTTTATAGGTGTTATATACATATATACGTTACAAAAAAAGGGTCCTTTAAAATCTAGAGGATTTTCAGTAGAAATTAGCGTTTAAGTGCCTAGTTTCTGAAATCCTCAATATACGTTACTAAGTCCTTTAAAAAAATGCCCTTTAAAATGTAAGAGGATTCTCAGTAGAATTAGTTTTTAAAATGGCTAGTTCTGAAATCTTGAAAGGTTAGGTTTCAGAGAAAGAAAAAAGAACTCGAAAAACTGTCCAGTCGACGATTTTTCCGAAAGAGAGAGCACGCGAAAATAAAACATATATATATTACTCTTTTTTGCTAAGAAGAAATTTGAACTTTTCATTGCCTTCGTCTTTATCCTGAGTACTCGAAAACAGAAATAAAAGTGATAAACCACAAAAGCATAATCAAAATACGTGTATTTATTTATCGGCTTGACTCGAGAAGATCCCGCAGTAGTGAAAACTCCGCAGCCCCAAGATTGAGAAGAACAGTTACTACTTGTAACCGGTACACCTCTCGGATTTTAATAACATTTTTTGTGCTAAAATTATAAACGGATTTTGTTGAAAGTTTAACTTCATAATTCTATGTTGTAAATTTACAAATCCGATCAACACTTTTTATCATATATTGCTGACTGTCTCAAGAATTAAACCACAAATTGACGAATTATTTAATATTTCAAAATTTGAAACTATAAATTTGAGAAAAATGAATTTTCCTTTTTATCTGATTATCATGAGCATAATCATGAATATATTATAAAAATTTATTAAATGCGCTTAACTCGTAGACTTGAGAAGTGAGTCGGTACCAGACTTGATTTCTGCGATCTAGCTGCCATTCTGAAAAATCGAGCACATATTATATGGCCCAATATAAGCAAAAGTTTCATTATCAACATATTTTTTTTACTAATCTTTAAATACAATTCAGCCAATTTGCTATACAATTAGAAAAAAACATTATTTTTTTAAACGCATAAAAAGGCATTTAATGGGATAAGAAAAATAAAAAGCTGCAAAATGACCTCCAGTTACACACAAAAGTGCAATAATAAGAATGAAATTAACCTTTATTTATATTTGAAACTACCTCATATTAATTTCGAATGATTGCTATTGCTCTGTCTAAAAATAATTATAATTTTTTTACAAAAATTCTCTAGCAAAATGGCTTCTAAATTGTTGTGGAATATTTTATTTCTCGTGTCAAGGTCAAGGTCAATTTCAAAGTTCATCGTAAAAACTTGAAAGTACCACCAGAATAATTCGAAAGGTCGACTTTCTCATGAAAATATTGGCAACTATGGTCAATTATGTACTTAAAAGGTCACTAGAGGAGCAGAAATGGTCAAATTTCACTGGGGATTTTTGCTCTCTGGCGCCTTTTCAGTACATAATTGACCCATTAGTTGCTAATATTTTCATGAAAAAAGTCGACCCTCGATTCTTTTGAGGGTACTTACAAGTCTCTAAGATGAATGGTAATTTGATATACGAAACACCATATACGGTAATTTGAAAAGTACGCAAATTACGTCATAAACATTTTTTGATGAAATTTTAAACGTTTTTAAGACTTTTTTCTTTTTACACAAATTCCGAATAAAATCAGGTGACGAAATAATTCAAAATAAGGTTTGAAATATGTCATAAATAAATCTCTATTTCTAAAAAATAAGATCACGTGACGTTTTGGAAAATGCCGTTATGTCAAATATTTTAAATATGTGTTTATCAGTCCTCAAATTTGTCCGCGTAATTTGAGTACTAGTTGTGTACTTGAGCCAAAACCTTATTTCTTAATTTGAAGGTCACGTGATCGTTTTTGGACTTCGGTGTAATAAAAAAAAATCTTAAAACTTCTAAAGAATTTTAACTTTTTTTCAAAAAGTGATTTAAGCATTTTTGAAAAAAACAGTTCTTATTTGGCCGACCTTATTTCTTGAATATACGGTCATGTGATCATTTTTGGGCATGGTGTGATGGAAAAAAATCTTATAAATTTGTTTCTCGATCACAATGAAAGGTGTTATTTGGTGATTTCAAAAAATTTTTGCAAAAAAATAAGTACTGTAATACAGTGAAATTTTCAAAAAAAAACGCACAAAATGTCATTTTGTTTTTAAAGTTTATCGATAACTTATAACTGATCTTGTCATTCATGACTAAGCGTCGTAAAATACGATTAAATGGTGAATGGCAGCTATATGGATTACCGGACCTCAGAGTACAAAATCCTAAATATTTGAAAAAAGCGAAATCTGAGCATTTGATGGTTGATCCTTTCTCAACCTGACCAAATGAAATCGGCCTATTCCGCAATCAAGGGTTTGATTGGGTGCTAATATCTTGCGTTGTTTGTATCATCAAATATTTAGGATTTGTACTTGAGGTCCGGTAATCCATATATGGCAGAAATCAAGTCTACGAGTTCAGGGGGTGGGTGCCGTTTTTTTTTAAGCCTTTATAGATTTAATTCCAGATACATTAATATCGATTATGACTAAAGTTGACACCAATGAATATCATGGTGGCAATTATTTTTTTAAACAATCGAGAACAAAATCTAGAATTTTTAAAATTTGAATATTTTTTTGATTTAAACTCGCATTACACACCGGTATTTACCATGATATTAACATTTTTATTAGTGAATGTGATCCGTCAAAAACGATGCATGACATTGAAATTATTAAAATATCTTTATCGAATTTAAGAAATTTTCAATTTTTTTTGGCAAAAATGTTCAACCTAATTGTCGAATTTGACGCTGATGGTTTTAAATTTTGATTAGCTGTGAGCCAATTTTTGGTTCAAACCGAGGAACTTTTTCATTTCCGGTTCACTTAAGAGAGTGGGCGTCGATATCTCAGCTTCACGTATATGTTTTTTGATAAACCTATTTTGTTAAGAATTTCTAAAGTTTTTTCACTTCTAAGATTTTTTTTGGTTTTGAAATTTTTTTTAAGAAAAAAGTCGGTTTTTCGGAAGGTTTGAAATTAAAGGTTTAAATTAAGGGTGACGATAATTTGGGATTTCTCAAATAACTTTTGATAACCTTTTTTGTAGAGAATTTGTCACTGATTTTTTAACTCCCAGGATTTTTTCTGAATTTTGAATTTTTCCAAAAAAAGTAGGTTTTAGAAAATTTATAGTTCAGAATTTCAAACAAAAACTAGAAATTCACAAGTCGTTCCTCAGACTTTGAAGAAAAAAATCAAAAAAAGGGCTACATTTAAACCTTAATTCTAGGCTTTGCGGTGAATTTGATTTACAAATGAAAATTTCCATATATATTTAAGGAGGAGTAGGCGTTTGCGCGAGGCTCCCGAATTAGCTGTTCTGACCACTAAAGACAAAATTTTGAAAAAACGGCTTTCATTGGTGATGTGCATTTATATATTCATTCTAAATTGCAAAATATCAATAAAAAGTGATGAGAGATTGAATGAGGAGTATACTTTTTAGTGCTTTAACCCCACATACTCATTTTGGTAATATATTACCACTTGCGAATTTAAAAAATCGTATTTTATAGCTGTATCATCCAATTAACGTGTTATTTGCATCACTTGGGTTTTTCACTATGCTCTTTCTTTTTGGTGCGTAAGTCTTCTCTTTGTCTCTTACTTTTTTCAAAATATAGCAATTTGTTGAGGCACCCTTTTCAATCTCAATAATTTACATGAAGTTTTCACATAAAAATTTGCCCAAAATTTCATTTTAAAGGCTTTACCAGTATGAAATTTTCAATAATTTAATGTGTTAAAAAATTAAAAGATTTTATCCCATCCAAAAAGTCATGCGACGCTATTTGCCTTACTTGGCGCTAATCAGTCACCTCCCACCGGTTTCATAGATGCCCCCGCAGATTGTTGCGGTTAAAACTCTTTTGGTAGCGCAATAGTAAGGCAGATTTTTTTATATCGATATCTTAAACTAATATCCCCAGTTTTTCTTCAAATGATGTTTCACGCAAAAAAAAAATATTTTTTTCAATGCTCTCCTGATTAAAAAATTGACTTTGAAATAAGAAAAAATTATTTTTCATAATTGGTCTGAATACACAATTGTTAGAGCTTTAAAATGAATTTATTGTATTACGTTAACGTGTCCTGAGATGATCATATGATTTTTGAAAATTTTATTTTTTCACTTTTTTGGGGAGATCTGAGTACATGGGTTAAGGACGCCTACTAAAATTCATTTTTTTGAGCGTAGGTTACAGCATCAGAGGCTCTTAATAGTACTGGCAACTTCCTTAAGAGTTGTACTACGTATTTGGAAAAGACAAATTAATTTATTTTTGAAGCCGGTTTGTCAGAAACTTCACTCGTAAATGTGTAAAAATAGCCCAATTATCGACGCCCCTCCGTTAAGGGGGTGGTAGTCGCAAAATCTGGAAGAAATAGAAAATCTCCTAAAATTTCGCTGAAACTTGCACATACTCATTTTGGTAATATTACCACTTCAAATTTAAAAAAAATCGTATTTTTATGCTTTATCATCCAATTAAGTGTTATTTGCATCACTTTGGTTCTCCACTATGTTTCTACTTTTGGTGCTTTAAGGTACCCTTGCTCCTCATTTTCTGCAGTTATATGTCATAAAAATGCACAAATCATTGTTTATGTTTTGAACGCATAAAACAACACAAATGGACACAAAAAAATTTTCAAAAAATTTTGCGTTTTTTCGATTTTTTTCTAAAGTATTTTTCTCAAAATTATGTTCAAAAATAAACGTTTGTGTCCAATTTGACCAACTAGAAACTTCAAATATCGGGTTGACGTAAGCACACTTTCTCTTAGTGTTTTCCTCAGCTTTCTTTTGAGCCTAACTTTCGAAAAAATGCGAAGCACATTTTTGTTCGTAAATTTTTTCACGTGAACGCTGGAAAAATTCATATTTTTTTGTTTTGGGTGCGAATTTGAGTCAAAAACGCCCCAGTGAAAGTTGTTCTGTTGTTTAGACTAGCTTGTTGCAAAAATTTGAGTAAATTTTGAAATTTAACCTAAGGAGGAGATAATTTTACCGATTAAAAAAAAGTCCGCAAAAACCGGTATTGGACCGGTTTTTTCACGTAATTCGAGAATAAATATAGCAACTTATCAACAAAAGCTTACCAGTGAAAGTTTGTATACTAATTATACAGGTTATTTAAATTTGAGTTTATTTCAAAATAAAACCTTGGAGGAGATAGATTTCCCGTTTTGGCTTAAGGTGGCTCTTGTCCGCTTATGTGTGAAGGAGTGTGGTCATACAAAAAAGTTTGTGGCAAATTCTTTTAAGCAAGAGTGAAGGCTAGTTCTAAACTGGTAATCTGAATTATATCCTTTTTGAAGCAGTGTTCGGCCTACATATTTCATCGAGAAAATATGTCATTTAGGAGCAGGGATACCCTTAAGTCTCTCTTTGCCCCTCTTACTTTTTGAAATATAGAACTTTGTCGAGGACCCTTTTCATCTCAAAAATTTGACATGAAGTTTTTCACATGAAAATTTGCCTAAGAATGAATTTTAAAGGCTTTCACAGTATGAAATTTTCATAATTTTATGTGTTAAAAAATTAAAAGGATTTGATCCATACCAGATCCAAAAGTTCATGCGACGCTAATTTGCCTTACTTAGCGCTAATCAGTCACTCCCGCCGGTTTCATAAGAATGCCGCATATTGTTGCGTTAGGAACATCCGTCTAGAAAGAAGTATCAGTTTAAAGACGAAAAATTTGTTAAAATCGGTGTTCGAGAGGACATTCTAGAAAAATGCAAGAGCACGAAATTTAAAAAATGGGCCAAACATACCCATGGGTTTCATTAACCTCATTCATCTCGTACTCTGTGTGAATTTTCAGACGCGTTGTATGTGGGACTTAATAAAAGTATAACTTTGGAAAAACGCTTGGGTGTTCTAGAATTGACTCACCACCTGGTGCTGTGGGGTTTAAATTTTGAGTATAAGATATGCGAAGTAATCGTTAGACGAAAGGCTAGACCTACAACGAGTATCCTCAGATTTTTTACAACTGTCCTAAGAATTATTCTGAGGCGTGATTGAAAGGTACCAAAAAGCGACACCCACCCCCTTAAACGGGACAATTTTTTTTTCGGGACAAAATGTTAAGGGAGTGGGTATCGATGATTCGACCTTTTAACTACGCGATTTCTCGACCAACTGGTCAATTATATTGTGTAGCGTAGGCGGACCTATACTAAACAGATGTGCGTGGGTAACCCTGCAAGTAAATCATAAAACCATTTAATGTTTATTTTATATTTTTAGGCTCGAGAAGGAATGAGGATCGAAAACGCGAATCGGTTTTTCGAACCGCTCGATGATTGCGAAGGCAATCATTTGTCTCCAAAAACAACGGCACAAAAACCGTGTTTTGGCCGTAGGAGTTCACAGCTCCCCAGACAAATGATTGATTTCGCCGTACAATTACAGTATTCGGCGTGTTTCTTACTTTTTATCTTCGTGGTGGCAAAATACATCTTTTGGATAGAATGACGGGAAAAACTAATAATATAATGAAATGATTAGAAACCCCTGGCTCAAAAACTAATTAATGAAATTCTTTTGAAATATTTTTTTTATAACCGCGAATTCGGGATTCGAGTGTAATACCAAATCTATGACCTCGTCCCCCAGAGTTGTATGAACGCAAAAATGAGCGGTCCAAAGACCAAACTCGGCCAAATCGAATAGAAAGTTCGGTGATTTATTTTTAAACTTTTTTAATAAATTTTGTAAATTTAAAATTTTGAAATTTTTAGGGCCAACAGAAAAAAATGCACAATAAAAATTTGGGCGTTTTTCAGCGAAAAAAATACCGTGGTCGGTTTAACCATTGTGATTGTTTTTGCGAAAAAACACCCAGTTTCGCCCGAATTATCTTTGAAAACAGCCGTATTTTCAGGCTCAAAACATTGAAAAAAATGGATCACTAAGGGTGTCCGGTGTGAAATTGTCGCAAGTGCCGTTTTTTAGAAGGGTATCTTCGGAAATTCCCTCAAATCACAAAAAGTCTCTGGGTCTGGTAAATTTGCATCAACGCCGTTTCTTTGTTAGGGTTTGTTCGGCAAAGTCCCTCGATTCAGAAATGCTCTCTTTATTTTTTTGGTAAAAATGATCGCTAAAAATTTCAGATCTTCATAGTAGGTTTTCATGAAGATACTGGGCTTCACGAAAAAAAATGATTTATTGTCAAAATTGAAAATCCGTCAGTTCAAGCTGGTGACCCTTTTCAACTTTTGTTAGCCGAAATTCGGCTAATTCAAACCTGTTTTTTCAAAATTAAAAATTTCATTTCTAAATAAAAAGTTATTCTTGAAAAGGTCATATTTTTTCGACCAGACATTTTTAAAAATAGAGATGCCGCAATAGGGTCACATTAGGGTTGGCGTCTTCTAAATGAGATGAAAAATTCAAGTTAGTATATTAATTTCGGAACTTTTTCCCGCGAGAAAATCTCGGTACTCTAAAACTGTGTAAATCATCCCGGAAAATTAGACTTGGCCGAGCTATAAACGATATTTTACGTTTTTTACCTAAAATAAAAATAAATTCAATTAATAAAACGAACAAGTCGGAATTGTGAGAGAAAACTGTACGTATAATTCTGGCGCAGCCTTAGTGATTTTAGCATTACCTTTCGATAAAAACTATCAAAAAATTTATTTCAACAACAATCACAAAAAATATATTTGACTGTAAAAAAATTATTATTCTCTTAAAAAAATGATACAATTACATTATTGGGAAATCTCTTACTCTTGCTGCGATACTCTTATAAATATAACACAATTTTGAAGAAAAAATTATAGAATCAGAAATAATAAAATTGCGGATTCCCCCCTTACAAAATAATTTTGGTACTCCAGGGCCCGTTACTTTTGGTACCACTGTAAGCTAGGCGGAGCCTATACTAAA
>SCLH01000719.1:245672-262116 GCA_004367855.1 Oikopleura vanhoeffeni | reverse complement strand
CAAGAAATAAATGTATACTGTATATGTTAGATATATTGAAGGTACTAGCCTCGTATTGATTCGCATGCTACTACACCCTGCCCCTCTCTCCCAGGTGACTTATATTTGAGTCCAAGATGGACGTTCCACAGTCGAGATCCTACCGTTTTTGAAGGTCTTTAAAGAAAAACGGTGAGAGCTACAAAACTGTTATCTAGTATGGCTTGAATGACCCAAAAACTCGACTGTAAGTCATATAATTTTGAAAGTTATACATATGCCATATTTACCATAACCCGAATTTAAAACCGGTAATTCAAATCTTAAAAAAATTTTCAGCGCCTTCAAAAAAAGCGAAAAAAAGTTGAAAATTCTTGAGATTATGTAAAACTGCAGTTAGTCAACTAATTAAGGCCGAATTTTCATCTTTATTGTTCGAACTCTAATTTTCTCAAAAACTTAGATTTTGACAAGTGTCGCCATAAAATTTTCAGCGCCTTGATTTTTCATTTTTTTGGCATTTTTATATCTTGAACAAATCGGTGTAGAAGCAAAATTTTTAAAAATGAGTTCACTTTCATTCTAGAAGCGCGCATTTTTAAAAATTAAGAAAAAAAAATGGTCAAAATTTGAAAAATTTGGGTCATCTTAGGTTGATTTTTTGGTTGTTTAAAAGTAAATAAGTTTTCGTTTTTGACAATTATTGAATCAACAAACAATTCTGATTCTTTGTGAGAAAAACAAATAATTTTTGTCGAAACAAGGGAAAATATCACATAGAATCACTGCACACCCTAATAAGTGTTCGATTTAGCGAAAAGTGCAGGTGGAAAAAATGATTGATTAAACGATTCATAGGTACTACGGCAACCAAATTTACACATGGAATTGGTAATTATGAGTTATTTGATAAAGTGTCAAAAAAATCATTTTACGACATTTGTAATATCAAATTAATTTTGAGGTGTTTTTATGCCTGTTGGGAACCTGAATTATACGGTGTAAAGAATTTGACACCGTATACTTATTACGTATTAAGGAATGTCCTTTAAAATAGAAATAATGGCCTTAAAAATGGCCGTTTAATTTCGGACCGCTTCCAAGGATCAACCCTTAAAAACAGGCTTTTTTTGATCTTTGGAAGTGGTTCCGAAATAAAGGCCTTCAAAAAAAACTAGAGGATTTCAGAAGAATTAGCCTTTAAAGTGGCTAGTTCTGAAATCCTCCAGAAAACGTTTTGAAAGGTTAGCTTTTCAGAATGTCCAAAAAAGACTCGAAAATCTCCAGTCCACGATTTCGAATAGAGAGAACGCACGAAAATCATACATTTTAATACTTTTTTTATAAGAAGAAAAATCTGAATTCAAAACTGATCTTTGCCATTCTCGCGTACACCAGATATAAAAATAAAGACACAATCATCTATCAACAAAACACCCTGTCTTTTACTTGTCCTTTATCGGCCTTGACTCGAGAAGATCCCCGCAGTAGTGCAACTCCCGCAGCCCCAAGATTGAGAAGAACATGGTGGAGAATATGCACTCGAGAAAGGCCGACGTAAAAAGCATCATTTCGAAGGGAATGTACACGTGGTACCTCCTTTTCGCCATGACGCATCTAGAAGGAACGAACAACGCGATGGTGAAATCCATGAAATTTGCCTTCCGAACACTAAAGAAAGCAATAAATTTTTTTAACTTCTTAGACCTTCTAGAACCTAACATCACTGACCCAACTAGAGAATATAGGAAATCCATTTAAAAAAACGACCCAAAATGCTTACCAATAAGCACCATTAACAAAATAGGAGATAGGTATATTAACAATGCAAGACTCCGAGATTTAGAATTAAAAGCCCGAGCAACCATAATAAGAAACAACGGACAAACAACTCTGCTAATATACCTACCAGTCTTGACAAATGAAACCGAATATGTAGGTTTCGTACAAAATAAAAATTTTTCAGTCCCCACTACCATGAGATACAGAAAAATAGGAAACAAAAATCGACCAATAAAGAACAGAAATGTAAAATGGGCATTTATATCCACCACACTGGATAAGAGAACCGATACAAATTTTCCTTGGGAAAGTTTTTATTTTACATTAGAGAAATTCCAGAAAAAAGTTCTAGAATCAACATTTCAGCTACATTTCATGGTGTCAAATTTCGAGAAAAAAACTATCTATAATATAATCAGAGAATTGGTTTCGAACAAAAATCAAACAATTTTCACAAACTCATTTCACATCGAGGAAAATTTCATATTTGACCACAAAATAAATGACACATACACTCTTAAACAGGTATGCCACGAGGAACCCGAATTATAGTATTTTATAAACACAAATGATGATATAATTACACATTTTAATTACCCACTTTACTATTTGTCGTGGGACTAATCTCAATCATTTCTTTTTTCCATTTTTCCAAATATCATAATTTATTTTTTTTCATCAAATCTATATCTCATATCAAAAGGACTGAAAAATCAAAACTAGAGTCATATATCATGAGACCTTGTTGGTTNGAAAATTTCATATTTGACCACAAAATAAATGACACATACACTCTTAAACAGGTATGCCACGAGGAACCCGAATTAGAGTATTTTATAAACACAAATGATGATATCATAACACATTTTAATTACCCAATTTACTATTGGTCGTGGGACTAATCTCAATTATTCACTTTTTTCCATTTTTCCAATATCATCATTTATTTTTTTTATTTAAATCTGTATCTCATATCAAAAAGACTGAAAAATCAAACTAGAGTCATATATCATGAGACCTTGTTGGTTGAAGTGACGAAAAAAAATCCATCGACACCAAAAAAAGTCTTAGAACCTAGATTACTTACACATTAACCAACCCTACATATTCTATAAATAAAATAACTTTCTTGTTTTTCAATTTCACTATTGCATTAACTTAATGTCTTAAGTTGAAAATAACCACTTATTATACTGAATATAAAAACCCATCATAACCAATTTACCTATTCTCAATCAAAAATCCTCACTTGCATGAGATTGAACATCAACATCTTATTACCTCTCCTGAAAATCTAAAAAACTACAAAAAATATATCTGTTAAAGTAATATGTACAAAAACACGAAACATAATATTAACAATTAATCAAATGTGTTTTAAATGTGTACTGTGTGTGTGAAATTGTCAGAATAAAAAATTTCAGCCTATATCAGACGCACTACATCTTATGCAGCAGTAATTAAACAATACCATTTTCAAACAGAAAGGCATTCTCATAACACCCCTATGCTGTGGAATCTCTATTGCAAAATGGCAATACAATTGAAGTAGTACTCATTCCTGAACTGGAAATGATAGGCTGGATGGAACAAAAAGTAGAACAGGAAATCCTTCTTCATTATCAGAAAGAACTACGAATGTACGTCAACAGTCAAGAGGTCCCAATGATTCTACTAAAAGTAGGACTACCGGAAAAATTAGAGGATGCAGTAATTAAATTAGGAAAAGTTACAGAATCGGCCCAATTAGAGTCTATTTTGAATACCCTTTTAGAGGATGCAAAAATAGACCAGGACTACATCACTAATATTCGTAATATAAAAAATGAATCAAAAGTAACTGAGGAAGCAAAAATCATACTAGATTTGATAGCAATAGGCCAGCTACAAAAATTCTTAATGCATACCGAAAATCAAATACTCCTTCACCAAATGGAGGTTGAGCGAAAACGAAAACAAGCAAAATCAAACATACAAAATCAACTCTTAGGAATTAGAGATTATTTGCGACCCAAATATAAATCAGTTAAAAACCAACCATTAGTAACAGCGCTTAACAATTCACAGATTGAGCAAACAGATGACCAATTAGAAGAGCTACAAAACATAGAATCAACACGAATGTTCCCATCATCAGCATTTAGCGAAGATCTCACTGAAAGGAATGAATTTAATCAGTTGAAGGAGTTACCAACTCTCAATGAGTATCACACGGCAAATGAAGGTGTAAATACAAATTTTCATACAGACTGCAACCAATCAGAACACCAAAATTTGACGATAGCGATGTGGAATCTTCATTAGTACAGCTGGAACTGCTGGCCAATCAACTTTATATCAATCACTTTTATATTTGCAATGTATCAATTGGCTATCAGTTGCAGAACCGAATGTTTCTTACCAACTTGGAAGTTGCATTTCCAAATCTGCAAACAGAAGAAGCTTTAGAAATTGACCAAATAGCTCACTCATGGACCATGTTAGAAAAACGCATGGTCATGTTCAATAAAACAAGTTACCAACAAGCCTCACAGAAAAAAAGAAACTACTGGCGAATATGGAGAACCACCATACCTGCAAGCACATAATAGCAGGAATAAAAAACAAATGGAATCATATCCTATCACAAAAATAACACCAAGATCACTCAGCCATACATTTGAAATGGACCATGTGATCAACAGAGCAATAGCAGTAACACTCATAACAAATATCAATAACGAAATTAATTGGGAAAATATCAAAATGGCATACCCGTTCAAGTACAAGTGCATTAAAAGAACATTACATTTTCTACGAAATCAAGGGCAAAAGTAATACCTCTTTTAAGGTCATCTCTCTTTTCAAACAGAGATAAATGATAACTCGTGATGAATTGAACTCCATGACATCCCAATAAATTTTTTTCCCAACACATTGTTTAAATCTATGATGAATAAACTCATAGTGAAAAATAACTCATGATGATTAAAACCATGAATCACAATAATTCTTCCCCAATATATTTTTTTTATTAATAACCTTCCCAAAACGTTGTTTAAATCTATGATGAATAAATCCATAGTGAAAAATAATCATGATGATTAACCATGAATCACAATAATTCTTCCCAAAATATTTTTTTATTGATAAACTCTCCAAAAACGATGTTTAAATCTATGATGAATAATCCATAGTGAAAATAACTCATGATGATCAAACCCATGAATCACAATAATCTTCTCAAAAACATTTTTTTATTGATAAACTATCCAAACATTGTTAAATCTAGATGAATAAATCCATGGATGAAAAAATAAAAACTCGTGATGATTAAAAAACCATGAGATCTAAACATATCTTTTACATTGATAATTTATCATGAAATCATATTACTATTTACTATTTACTCTGTCAAAAAAACCATATAAAAAAAATAACCTCTAGAGAACTATGATCAAACCCGTGCATTTGTGAACTAACAATTTGTTTGCTGTGATAAAAAAAAAATAACTTAATACGGCATATCTTAAAATCAAATATATTCAGACTTTATGTATTTTACCACAAGAAGAAAAAAATGATGTACTAAAAGTGAAGAAAGAATTATGAAGATTAAAAACAATAAACAAAACAAATAAAAGGACCAGATAGTAAATAAATAATAATTTTTTTCTGATTTTTTCTCTCATCTTTTATATAAATAGAAATACAAATAAATTGATATCAATTGACTCAGATTAAGAAAAAACCGAAAGAGAAAATAACGCATATATTAACTGACATCGAAACTGACATCAACTGACATTAAACACCATATCTTTTTATTTTTTTCTGTAATCTCAGTAGTATTTAAATAAAATTTATAAAACCAATTTGTCATGAAGCAGTAAACCCATACAAATTGTTGACATAAATAAATGAAATACAACATAAATTACCAATAACAAAATTTCTTTCTGCTCATCATATAATTTAACTTAAATCATACTTAACATTAAATTTAACAGAAAACTCTTGTAGAATAAAGTGTAACACTTCAAATGATAACAATTCCAACAAATATTTTTTCTTCAGAATCGACTAATGATGCTAAATATGAAGAATTATCAGCCATATTATTTACATTATCAAGGGAAAGTGAATTGATAATCAAAAAAAAAAAGTATGAAATAAGTTCAATAAAACCTATAAGTTCAATATAATTTCAATAAGTCATAAAAATAGTTATTTAATTCCCAACGAAGTCAAAATAAATTCAAATAAGTTCAATAAAAACGCTATAATTTAAGTTCAATAATTAATTTTCAAAATAAGTCAATAAATCATTATTTTTTATCCCAACGGAAAAAGTTCAAAATAAATTCAAATAAGTTCAATAAAACGCTATAATTTAAGTTCAATAATTAATTTTCAAATAAGTTCAATAAATAATCAATTATTTTATTCCCAACGGAAAAGTTCAATAATAATTCAATAGTTCAATAAAACTATAATTCAAAGTTAAATATTCCAATAAGTTCATAATATCATTATTTTTATATCCAAAGGGAAAAAGCTCAAATACAAAAATTTAAAAATCTTAAAAACCAAGTTCAATAAAATTAAAGTAATAATTTTTTTAATAAAATAAGCAAAACAATTTAAATAATGTTATTAATAAATAATGTCAATAATCCCTTTAAGAGTGAAATAAAAAAAATATATTGCATAAAAAGTTCAGACCAGTCATGACTACTTCCTTAGTAAAAATAAGAGATAAAAACATATCTTAGGAACCATGGAAATTTCTAAAATATTTTTATTATCCCAATGAAAAGGACACTGAACATAGAGATTAGGAATTTTTTTTATATCATCATAAAACAAACTCAATTTTAAAAGTGCCAAACATTATCATTTGAAGATGTTGCTTGCGTTATTTGGTGACAATCATAATAACGACTACAATGTTAGTCCCCAGGAGACTACCTAGAAGACCTATATACAGAAAAGGGCAAACAAACCTACTTTGAAAATTATATGATGTTCGCGGAAAGAAATGATCAATAACGGCAAACCAAAACTGAGTGCAACCACCAAATGTTGATGAATAAAGACCACAGAGAGCTGACATAATATACCACCACTAGACACAGTACACCAGAATGTAAAAAATATGACAACCAATACCACAACAATGATGGATTACAAACCTCTTGGGCAAAAGTATTTGGAGTCAAAACAGTTAACAGGCAAAAACTCAACACTTAATGCAAGAATTGTCAAAACGAAAACAAAAAATTAACCAAGTTTCTGCAAAAAACTACGCTTAGAAAAACTAATCGCATGTAGTGATAAAGAACTAGAATAGCAATAAAAACTCACTCATGATGAAGTCAGCGAATGAGTTACGACCTATAACAAAAATTTTTACCAAACCTAGACGCAAATACAATCTTATGCCAAACGCACATCTGCATTAGAGCCCGAGGTCATCGGTAGCCAAAGAATGTGTTACATGAAGAAATAGGACATCTTTTAACACTATAAGCATGAACAACAATAGGTTAAATAATTACGAATTATGATTGGAATAGCTCAGTACTAGAGCAATGCATTATGTACCCCTGAACAGCACTATCAAAATTAGAGTATTCACATAATTATCCATATAAACTCAAACCAAGACAGAAACTGGAAATAAAAGAAGGAAATTGACATTTTAACTATCATAAACAATTAATGAAAAAGCTAAAACTCACACACTGGAACATCACCTCTTGAAACCACAAAAACGCTTTTCAAGATGTTATGAACAAATCCAGAATGTATTGAAGGCCACGAATTAGTGAAGATCAGAAAAATATGTATATTATGATCAACAGCATGAAGATGAAATATCAGCAGTAATGTAGTGAATTAACAAAGATGAGATGAATACCAGTGCATTCACGGAAATTACTGCCATTTACTTTCAAAAACAAGATTAATTTTTTTCCCTGCATCAACAAAAAATTATTTAAAATAGGATAGCTGAACTATTTATCGTGTGTACAAATCCATGTCTCTATAAAATCAAAAAATCAAAAAAAAATAAAACCATTGATTAGGCCACTAATTAATACAAAATGTGTTTAGAAGCAATTCATAGACAAAACAAAACATACCTAATGATCTCTACTTCCACCTTTTATCAATGTATTACAACAATACACACGGATGAACTTTAGTACTAATCAAACTATTATAACCAATCCGAAACACAGCCGAGAAGGTGCTCTAATAAAACAAACTAGAACAGGACTTATAGAAACGGTTATGAAATTAAACTCATGGCAATCTGTGATTTAAATCTAGGAAATACAATTCCCGAATGAATTTTTCACTAAAGTGGGTGTCAAGAATGAT
Organism: Oikopleura vanhoeffeni; assembly: GCA_004367855.1. NCBI lineage: Eukaryota > Metazoa > Chordata > Appendicularia > Copelata > Oikopleuridae > Oikopleura > Oikopleura vanhoeffeni. The sequence goes on along the minus strand of SCLH01000719.1, from coordinate 253,986 downwards.
GCTAATAAAAACGTGACGAGCAACCAAACGTCATTAGAGCAGGACAAGACTTATACGCTTCAGTTAACTTTAACCAACTCCAGAATAAAATGATATGGAAATAATTTAGCTAGAGGTGGTAAGAAAAAGTGACGTAGAAGCCACTAGTTCAGAAACTCAATGATTTTGAATATGAATACAACCGAATATGATTGAATTACAATTTCAAGGTTTGAAAAACATCGTTATATGCAGATCCATTAACACAACAATGGGTTATACAGTGGAGAATACCTTAATAAGTCCTCTCCTTCACAGATCAAGAAAAGATATGTTCAAGGAGAAAAAAACATAATTCATATTTCCCATAGTTATGTTGACCACAATTTAAATGGTCAGAATATGGTTTCTACTAATGAAACATATACTCCGAGAACTAGCAATAACATGTCTAAACTTACATGTACATTAAGTGTGATTTTGCATCATTGAAAACTCAAAATCATATGGAACGATGATGGGACTTATATAAATTATAACAGAACAATCAACGATGAGATATCCTGTGCACTGTCCATGATAATCAAAGGGACCATTTATTAATGAAAAGTCTATTGAACATCTATGGTACAAACATGAAAGTCAAATAAGGAATGTTTAACATCAACAATTCTTTACGGAAGTTCGTTTATTAAAAGCACAACTAGATTATGCAAGAAGGTCACACAAGACATGTTGTCATTTTTAAAACCAACAAAAACATCAAATAAATGCAAACAGAAAGCATAAACTATGATCTGCTCTATGAATTAAGTAATGACTCAAATAAAAACTAGAACAACACGCATTAGTCGAATCAGAAAAGAAGAGGTATTTTGGAATTCTTTAAAACCGCACTTATTTTGCCTAGTGATTTTTGCTAGAGAAAATATTCAAAAAAGAGTTAACAATTAGAACACAACGTGATGAATTGAATCTCGAAAGAATCAAACAGTATCCACATATAGTCACATATCTCAACACACGAAGGATGAAGAATTGATAATAGAAGAACACTGTGTTTATTGGAGACAAAGAAGATTACAAGAGTGGAAGGTATAATACACAAAAAATATCTTCACTATTCAAAAACAACAAGAGTAATCGAATCATTGCTCATTTGGAAAAATTTTCTATGAAGTTACCTTACCCACTTCTCGTACTCTCTGCTCATGTACCATACTGACAAAGAAAAATGTGAGAAATGGAACCAGTGACTTAAGAGAGATTTCAAATGCAAAGGCGGCCAAATTGAAAGCTGCTGAAAAAAGTTATCACATAATACAATTAAGCATAATCATTCCCAAAACTCTACTGCCATAAACGCATTACAAATAGAAACTATACCTGTATTTCTTATGATTCAGGAAGGATGGTAATTAAAAACCCTTATACTGAAAAATAAAAAAGTATTCAAACCACAACAGGCTACTTAAGTTTGATAATGTGAAAGCGATAGGAGGAATCACATTTGTGATGAAACAATCAAAGAACCGATGATTCTCTAGTTGTTTAAGAGCCCTAAACTAACGCCCCTGACTCAGCATAATTCAATTTGCAATATCAGAACTGAGTTTAAAAAAAATCAAAAATGCTACTCTAAATCAACAAGTGCAGGTGAATCCTGAGCACAAACTGAATCAATTCATCATCAATATAATCTATTTGACAATGCACAGAAAGGAACTGGAGTCAGTTTTCAAAACAGCAATCTAAAAGAAATCTTTGTTTGGTTGGGAGAAAGTTATTAAATCTCGAAACGATACCATCGAAGATATACAAATAGTCAACCATGATGTACAACTTAATTATCTCCCTACTTGAAATCTGTGAAGAGATCACCAGTATATAGAAAAGGAAAACTCCGTGATCCAGATACCCACAAATAAGCAACTCTGAAGCATTAACAGTTTAATAGGAAACACCGCGACAAAAATGCAAAAATAACTGATAAAATCTAGATAAACCTCAATATACAATAATCCAAAACAAATCAGTACACATCAGTATCTTGATTGAAATCCTTAATTTTTATAACTAACCACAGTCATGCGTCATGAATAATCGTGATAATTTTGCTTTAAAAGTGTAGTAAATGCTCAGACACTGCGCAAGTGCTCAATGATCAAGTAACTATCAATTATGATCCAGGATTTGTACACAGCAGAAGACTTGACTTGGCACATCCACCAGACAAAGAAGATCCCTTATTGTCAAAACTGGAAAAAAAGTCGAATCGAAGAAACTTAATATTAAGAAAACAAAAATATAAGAAATAATGAAATAAGGCATCATACTACCACGATTTCTTACACCCACTTGAAACATGCAAAGCATTTTTTCTCCCAGAATAAAAGTCATAACCATTTCATTCTTTATTACCCTAAGCAAAAAATGCAAAACCGTCATCCAGAATTTTTCTCTTCCATTGCGCAATTAACAAAAATTAACTATTTGCCTGTTCAATCTAGAAAACAATTTTTTATTCTTTCATAGGAATTTAACCAGGAGGAATCTATTTTCTAAATTATCTCCCATCTTACTAAATATTGCGAAGAAATCTATAACAATTATTTATCACCACGACAACCAAAAAAATAATAATAATTTAAAATAATTTACTGTCCCAGCTACACATTAGTCTTGTCATTAAATAAAAAACCCGAGCAAAACACAAGTATTTTGATATGCTAATAAGATATTCCTTCTTCAGAGAATTTCCAATTCCCAGAAAATAATAAACATTGCAGAACCATTAAGCGACTTCTTACTTTTTCAAAGTCACAACTTTGAAATTGTAAGATGAAATTGCAGAAACATTAACAACTCACTCAACCCGGCCTTCAGGCATTGGCTGAATGACTTTATCAGCACCACACACACACAGACACATTATAAATTCTGTCCAATAAAAAACCGGCTGCAATACACTAATATTCACCCCTTGTATCTATTCCTCCATAATAATCCTCAATCATTTACCAAATCATACCTTCATATTTATTAAATCAAATATCAACATTAGAAACCTGGCCTGAACTGGGATAGAGGCTTAAGTCAAAAAAAAAATGAAACTATTCCCTCTGCTGAAAATTTACTCCAAATACAGTACAAAAAATTGAAGACAAATTCCAAATGAGAGGCTGTTTGACTTAATCAACACTGAGAAAAAAAAAAATATGACATTGGATTCCTGAAAGAGATCATCAAAGCTCTGGAAGTCATATGCACCGATTTCAAAAGGAAAGGCAAGCAGACTAAAAAAATACAAAAGCTCACCTCTGTCCTAGCTCGTGCATGCACTACAAATTAGCTGGAAAAAAATCGCTAATTCATAGCTGCAGGAACTTCTCTGTCCCAGAAATGAACAAAGTGGTGAAAAACAGCCTGAACAAATATTTTATGGTCGAACAAAAATACGCTACACCGAGAATAATAATATACTAAATATGCAAACAGTCAACATTTATATAACCCAACAAACCAATATTAACAAGAACATATAAATAATATCTTTTGAAAGCTCTGCTTATCCCTGTGCGTAAAACAAAACAATTTTTTTTCTGATTTTTTGACCAATTAAAATTAAATAAAAAAATTGATCAACAAATAAACAAACAATATTTGTCAAATAAACTAGTTTCCTAGCTAGAAATTCATTTTTTGTTGCAAAGAATTCCGCTCTCTAGTCACAGACAATAGAACTAAAACGGTGACATAAATATTTTTGTATTAATACTATGTTGATTAATTTGTTTAAATTCTTTACGTTTTCTTAGTCTAAAACAAGATAAAAACCTCTTATCAGAAAAAAAATCTTTTTAACCAATAACCTTTTTAATTCACATCAAAAAAAAATTATCATCTTCAAAAACAAAAATTAATTACGTTTAACTGGCAAACATGATGGTTAAAGAAAATGTAAAAGAATTTCTTAACATGTTATTTCCTAGTCAACAGCAGATCGTCTTTTGCATTTGGAGATTCAAACATCTCATAACACAATTGAATGGAATCGGATTTCCATCTGCGGAATTTCTCAAATGATAGAGATAATTCCTTCAATGCCGCTACCATTTCACTGCAACCTAACGCAATACTTAGTATTTCCGTTACCAACATTAATACTATCAGAACTGGCAACATTGAAGAATTGGCCGAACAATACAAAAAAATAAAGACCTTTTAAAGTCCCAATTCACTATTTTTTTTAGTGGCAGGGGAAGCCGACCAGGAAAATTCCGACTACAAAAATGAGAGATCCACAACACAACTAAGACACTTCTGGCCAAGATGAAACCATTACTGTCATAGATTATTCTCACAAGAGAGAAAAGTTAACCGAAATTTATAAAAAAAATGACAGAGTGTCATACATCAACGAAACAGAAGCAGGTCTTTTTCAAGACCGATAAATGATGTCATCAAAAAATCATAGATTCAAAAAATCACCCGTCAAGAAAGACAAAAATTCAAGAATAGACAAACAAAAATATCTATTGCGGAGTTGCTAACAAATATTAAAAGAAAATAACAAAACATACACTAAACAAATTTACAATGAATATGTGGAAGGTATCATTTAACAAAGAAAAAAATAAAATTCCTCTGAATGTCAACATTTCTGTAAAAATGACATAAAAAAAAATATAAAAAAAAACTATAAAAAAATGAAAAATTCAGAAGCAAAATATAAATAAAAAATTAATTGAAAAAAAAATATCGTACATAAATGTCATGTGAATCATGAATCACTTAATCCATCTCTACATATATCTGTAAATAACAAATTCTATTATACACAATTCGGAGCGCGCGTTCATCATTTTGATGAATACCAATCAAAACCCTCCATTATCACCAAGCTTGTAGCGGTGCCCTTAGATTGATTATAAAAAAACTCATTTAATCCATGAATTCTCCGTGACCTTATTCCAAAAAAACAAAATAAAAAAAAGAAAAAGAAAATATTTTTTCCTTTCATTTTTTCACACCAATTATACCTCGAAATTTTATTATACGTCACGACGATTAAACATCCAATGGTTTAATGAGTATCATTATATAATAACTTTAAATCAAAAAAAAAACCAATGGATTTTATCACTTTCAATGAATCATATAGTATATTTCTCACTTAGCAAATAATTTTAATAATTTATATTTCAAGATAAATGCAATCCTTCTTATTTACTCTAACATACATCAGCTTGTGTGAATGTGATAGATCTCATTGACCTTTCTATCCTAAAAACACGCTTGTCAATTAAAAATTTCAATTTAAAAAAAAAAAAAAAGTTCAAAGTTTTTTCTTTAAAAGAAAACAATATAAAATTAGTAATCTTTACACTCTGAATTAATTAAAAAGAATAAAGGCATAAGCCCCTTAATTTTTGTCACAACCATTGACTTACATGACATTCCTAACCTCTAAGTAATTAAAGAACAGTAAAATATTGTTTGTTAGATCGTTTTAAGGTAAGTTGGTTAAAGTGACGACAAAAAACCATGGACGCCAATCTTAACCCCAACAAAAAGTCAACAATAAAATAATGAAAATTCTTTACCAAAATCAAAAAAAATTAGATTTTAGAATCTCATCAAGTCGGCAAAGTGAATATTTCGAATTTTTTTTAACAATTAAACATAAAAATCTAAAATTTTTTTTTCTCTTGATCAAAACAAAAACAGGAAGGATACATCCTAAGAGTTTATCGTCAATAGAGAGAATCACAAAGACGCACTGAGAAATCAATGCCAGATGATCATGCCAGACTGATCATGCAGATGCACCAAAAGAAAAAAACAGGACTAAACCTTTCATAAATTTTTTTTCTATGACCTCAAAAAATTTTTGACGCTTAAATTTCTTTGACCCTCATAATTTGACCCTCAAATAAAAATTTTTTTTTTGACCTAAGTTTTTCGAGCTAATACTTTGACCCTCAAAAATTTTTTTGAACCCTCAAGAGAAAAATTTTTTTGAAAATAAAGAGGCAGAATGAATAATGCGGTAATAATTATCACCGCATATTCCGAGTAGTATTCGTTACAAAAAAAAAATAAAAAACAACCCACAAAAAAAAAAAAAAAAAAAAAAAAGAAAAAAAAAAAAAAAAAAAAAAAAAAAAAAGAAAAAAAAAAAAAAGAAAAAAAAAAAAAAAAAAAAAAAAAAAAAAAAAATAAAAAAAAAAAAAAAAAAAAGAAAAAAAAAAAAAAAAAAAAAAAAAAAAAAAAAAAAAAAAAAAAAAAAAAAAAAAAAAAAAAAAAAAAAGAAACAAAAAAAAAAAAAAAAAATAAAAAAAGGTCCGGGCTAAAAGTAGACGGATTCAGTAAGAATATAGCGTAAATGCTACTTCGAAATCCTCAATACCTTACTAAGTCCGTAAAAAAATGCCCTAAAAAATGTAACTGAATTCTAGTAGAATTAGTTTTAAAATGCCTAGAAATAAAAAACTGAAAGGTTAGTTAACGAGAAAGAAAAAGAACTCGAAAAAAGAAGGCCAGTCAATCGATTTCTCCCGATAGAGAGAGCACAAAAATAATAAAAATATATTATTCACTTTGTTACTAAGTAAGAAAATTCGAACTTTATCAGCACTTTATATTTATCCTGATGCACTCGTAAATCATCAATAAAGTGACGAACCACAACGAATCTATCAAAAAAATACGTGTAAACGGTCTTGACTTGCTAAAAGATCCGCACTTGTGCAACTTCCCGCGGCCCAATTCTAGCTGAACATCTGAGATAACACTTGCCCGTACTGGGGTAGCTTTTCGCGAAAATTTTTTTTTTCTCATCCCTATTAAATGCCTTTTGTTCATCGGAATTTTTTTATTTTTATTTAATTTAATTTGCAAATTGCTGAATATTTTAAGGCTATTGAAAAATGTAGTTGATAATGAAACTTTGCTTATATGGCTCGATTATAGAATATCACTATCCGGAAATCGAGTCGGTTACAGATTCACTGTCTAAAGTTAACGAGTTAATATAATTAGACAAAAATTCTTCTAGAAATTAGGTCAAAAATCGATAGCAATATGTGACTTTTCAGATCCTTATTTAAAATTCTCCGCTGATTTTTTTAAGTGAAATAAGATGCATTTATAATAACAATTGAAGAAAAAGTTTGATCCATCAGCGAGATGATTGGCCTGAATTTTATTACCAAAGGGGCTAATTAAGGGGGTGGGCTGTCGGTTTTTTTTAGCCTTATAGAATTAATTTATGATACATTAATATAGGTTATGACTAAAGTTTGACCCAGGAATCTCATGGTGGCAATTATTTTTTCAAAAACATCTAGAACAAAATCTAGTTTCAACATTCGAAATTTTTTTGCTTTAACCGCATAAAACCGGTATTACCAGATTGAATCATTTTTTATTTGGTGAATATGACCACCGAAAACGATGCATGACATTAAAATTATCGTAAAATGTTAATCGATATCTAGAATTTTCAATTATTTTAAGACCAAATTGTTAAACCTAATTATCGAAATTTGACGCTGATTGGTTAAAATATTTTGATTAGCTGTAAAGCCAACTTTTTGACTCCGGAAATCTCAGCTCATTTGGTGGTCCTTTGTTCCGAATCAGAGAACGATTTTTTCGAACTTTTCATTTCAGTTTACTTATAGTCCCATATTTCAGAATTCTATGGTGCAATTCAAAATCCGAGACCAGCACAATGACGACACTATATCATCTACCTAACGTCGAAAAAAACGGTCTTTTCTGAAATCCCTAGGAGAAGTACACTTGAAGAGAAATGGAAAATGGCGTTCAAAATGATTCTAGGAAATTCAAGAGCGAAATCAAAAAAAATGGCTCCAACATATTAGTAACTCAACTTCCCGTACTTCTGTGTAAATTTCAGACGCTTGTATGTGGGGTCTAAAAGAAGATCGATTGAAAAAACCGTTAGTGCTCCTAGAATAGAACCCACCACTGGGTGGTGTGAATGAAACAAGGTAACTTGAGATGTTGTAATGTTAGACAAGGCTAGATCTACGAACGAGTATCCTCTGATTTTTACAATGCCCTAGATTTAATCTGAGCCGCGATGAAAGTATCCTAAAAAGCGACACCCAACCCCCTTAAGGGATGGTGGTTCCTACATTTCTGAAAGTTATTATGTCAGTAAAAAATTGCACCAATCAAATCGTTAATGTTTTAAAAAGCACAAAACAAACTAAGAACGAAAAAAAATTTTCGAAATTTTGAGTTTTTAGATTTTTCTGGTATTTTTTTTCAAAATTAAGTAAAAATAATATGTTCAATTTGG